>JAMPIV010003216.1:12500-88816 GCA_024509875.1 Oreohelix idahoensis | reverse complement strand
TGGCGTCCCTGAACTTATTTCAATTTACTTCATTGGAAATCACCACACTTAAAATTTACTGTGTCTATCACTGGACAACTATTGAGGAATGGCAAAAAAGCGCGTCTGAGCGCTGATAATATGATTGTCTGTGGCCAATCAATGCCTTGTGTTTTTTTAAAATTCAAATTTCCTACACTAAAGTCATTTCAGTCATGCTTCAGTCAAGTATGGATTTTTATCTGTTAGTCCGTCCGTCTCTACTTGCGTTTTCACAAAAAACGTACTTGGTTTTTGAACCAACCTATCCGTCCCCTCTACAAATTTTGTCTGTAAAGTTATTTTTAGCCACAGCTCCCACCAATGTCCCTCTCTTTCATTCTAACTAGATTTGAACACTTGAGTCTCAAGGTCGCGGTTTTTGTGCAAATTAGTGACATGTTTAATTCAATGCAGTCTTTCGCTGATGTGAACAACACAGTCTTTTGTCAATGTCTTCATTATTATCTATCTGTCTGTATAAATAAAAGCATATTATTTCACTGCTCAAAATGGGCCATCCGGCCAGCTAATTTTTATATTCCTAACATTAGTATTAAGAAAAAGTTACTTTTATAATTTTGTAATATTTCAAGCATCTGCGTTGTAATGCTTTTGCCGCTGAATTCAAATAAAAGGCTTGGTATCGCATAAGCGTCCCTTTCCGTACCTCGTGTCAATTTGGGGACGTGACTTTTCCTCCGTTCCCTCCCCAATTGCATCTTCTAAGCCTTGCTAGTCTCACACAATTTTTCAGTCATATTTTTTTCCTTTTGATCCGCCGTTCTCATCCCGTTCAAATGGTAACCGTTTCAGCAATTTAATTTCCATGGCGGGTGATGACCCGCGGCGTGGGCGATCATGCCTTCTAGTAACTTACGCATTCTTTTTATCCCTACATTTTATCCTTTGGAGATATTTTACGTTGTATCACTGTTAATTTTATGACACACCGCCATGTTGTAAGCGGCCGGCCCTGTGACAATCGATCGGTGAATGGTCTGTAAATTACACGACGTCACGTTTGCAATGTATTGAAACCAATTTTGCGACAGTGGGCATAGTCATATTCTGGCCGATCAAAACGCAACAAAACTAGACCTACCGTAACATTTAATAACTAGTCCTAGGTAGAAGATGAAACTAGGGATACTATTAAAACAGTAAACAAGTGTAAATAAGTTTTTATATAACGTTATTTTTTTATATTTGTTTGAAAATTACGTAATGCATGATTGAATAATTTATTTTTTTCTTACAAGGGACCACAGAAAAAAACTGGTGTGAATAACTAAATGTACTAATTGTGGCCATAAGCAATGTTTTTTTTTTACTTTGTATATGGATTAACTTGATGTTTGAAGACTAAAAAAAAAGTTTTATTGTCTACAATAGTTATTTGTCTTTGGTAAGATCGTATTCTACAGTTAACTTTTTAGTGTTTTTCAATTTAACATGCAAAATGTTTTAAGTATACCGAACACACTTGTGTTAATACTACCAAAGACGTTATATATTACAATTCTCAATCCATTTCAATACAGTTTGGTATATAATAAGTACATGTTCACAAAAAAAGATTAACATACAATTTACACTAAAAAACAGTACACTTCACTGTTTAGAATTCTTCAAAAAATAATTATGGCAAGGGTGGAAAATAATTATGGAGTCAAAGAGTTAATGTGTCAATAGTTGAAGGTTTACTTTTGATGTTTCTAGTTTTCTAATTAAAATAGCGTGATCTATCATATCCAATGCTTTTTTAAAGTCTACAAAGACTGCCCCAGATATATTATCATTATTAATATTTAGGTGCCAGTTGTCTATCATCTTAGTTAAAGCTGTGCAACATGAATGTTTAGGTTTAAACCCCAACATATTATCAATTAGCAAGTCGTTGTTAACTAGGCGTTGTAGTGTTATTTTATGTATGTGTTTTTCCATTGGTTTGGATAGCGATGAAATGAAAGAGACTGGTCTGTAGTTAACAAGGTTATTACTGTTGGAAGATCTATGTTTGAAAAGAGGATATACCTTAGCAACTTTAAAGTGCCACAGAAAGTAACTCCTTGCAATACATTGATTGTATATGTCTGTGAGCGAATCACTAATTGCTTTCACCGCATAACACAGAATTCGATTACTGCTTCCGTCAAGCCCTGATAAGTTATCTTTAAGGCCTAGAAGATAGTTATACACTTCATTAATTGCCATAAACGGAATGTCGAATAAGATTGTGTTTGTACATTTCTTCTTACAGAATGCTGATAGCATGCTTAACTCTTTGACTCCATAATTTTTTTCCACCCTGAGCCGTAATTATTTTTTGAAGAATTCTAAACGGTGAAGTGTTCTATCTTTTAGCATAGATTTTATGTTAATCTTTTCGGTGAACATGTACTTATTATATATCAAACTGTAGGGAAATAGATAGAGAATTGTAATAGTGTCTTTGGTAGTAGTAACACAAGTACGTTCGGTATCTTCTTCTTCTTCTTCCATCCTTAGCCACCAACCGGCAAAGCAGTATGTGGCCAGTACGCCTAGTGGCGTCTTAGGGCAACAACAAATTGATCAATCTATCGCTGTTTCCACCACGCCTAGTGGCGTCTTTGTGGAACAAAAACAGACCAAACAATCCATCGTTGTTTCCGTAATCAGATTGGTTGGCAAGCAGGTGATCAGCCCACTGTGCGAAGTTTTTACGGGATGGGGTAAACCCTTTAAAAACTATTCTTTGCTCCCCTTTCGGGCCCCGGCAACACACGGGTGACGTTCGGTATACTTAAAACATATTGCATGCAAAATTGAAAAACCTAAAAAGTTAAATGTAGAATATGAGCTTACCAAAGACAAATTACTGTCGTACACAATGAAACTTTCTGTTTAGTCTTCAAACATCAAGGTAATCCATTTATGAAGTAAAAACTCATTGATTATGGCCAGTTAGTACATTTAGCGTTATTACGCCAGTTTATACTGTGGTCGCTTATAAGAATAAAATAAATTATGCAATATTGTATTACATAATTTTCAAACAAATAAAGAAGAATAACATCATATAAAAACTTTGTACATTTGTTTAATGTTTTAATAGTATCCCTAGCTTCATCTTCTACCTAAGACTAGTGATTAGATGTTACTGTAGGTCTAGTTTTATTGCTTTTCGATCGGCCAGAATAGGACTATGCCCATCTCATCAACTAAATCTAATGTACTTTTCTGTACCGATTCATTTATTTGACAACAAAATGTGACTACCAAACAATCATTGTCAGTGTCAATTCCATTATTTGACAACAAACTGTGACTACAAAACAATCATCGTCAGTGTCAGCAATGTTTCTAAGTAGTTTGACACAATTATTTGCTTAGGAGATGTAGAAAATTGAAATATAAAGCATGATATATTTCTGAAGGAATAACAACGAAACACGCTAACACGTGAATCGTCTGACAAATTGTGATAATAACATTAAAACACTCACACGTCCTGCTTACTTACACTCAAATTAGTTGTTTAAATAGTAGCGGAAGTCATTCTACGAGTTTTAATATATGAACAGCATTAAACGGACGATTTTTGTGGTTTATTCGAGATAAACTAAAAACAAGGTATTGGGGGTTAATGAGTCTAACTGATTACATCTTGTTTCTCTGTGCTCTGTATGTGTTAAAGTCTTTGTTTTTGTGAGCTTGATCTCTCTGCCTCTTGGCTTCTAGCACGACGTGTGATCCAAGGAGATTTGACCTGTTGTTTCACATGAACTTCGTGAGTTGGTGCGTGGTTATCAAATACACAATGAAAGATACGTGTCCAATGAGCAACGGCGTCATTGGGATCAGAAAGCTGGTAAACATTGGCTAGAGGTGCAGCTCACAAATCATGTAAAAATAGTTCACGGTTGAAATTTTTAAAACTTCTAAATTTAATACTTATATGTTTATTTCTGGGAGCTTTATATTTATTCTTTGACCACATGCAACATATTGAATAGTGATCTCTCACTGTGACAATAGGAACACAGCATTCTATAATGTTTTCTGCACAGGTGACACAGATGTGGTCAACAAAATGCACATGGAGAGGAGAACTGGAGACAGACATGACATGGATAAACAAGACATAGATCGATCTCAAATGGATGACACAGGACAGAAAGACCTGCAGTGTTGGTTGTTGAAAGACTGGGATGCTGAACGAACGAACAAACTTTATTTTCAAAGGGTTGAGAATTGGCCACGCAGGCCCGTCCGACCTTCCTTTCTCTCATCTTTTATACTGATTTCATTTATTCTCACATACATTTGACACAACAATGTAAAAGAATTCAACGTTGTAAAAGTAAAATAATAGCATACTCACATTCACAGTATCTAAGTATAAACATGAAATAAAATATGTTGAAAAGTACAAACTAAGTATCACCATGATATAAAATGTGTTCAAAAGTACAAACATCATCATTAAACCTACATTCAATATTATATCATTTGTTCGGAAAAATAATCACATAAGGGGGGCAGATAATCAGAACTCATAAAGTATTTGAAAAGTCTATGATTATAAGAATAGGGACTGAGGTTGTTATGTTTTAGATAATGTGGAAGATAGTTCCAAAGATGAGCAGCAGAGTAAGCTAAGCTTTTCTTGAATAAGTCAAGCCTAGGCTTGGGCACTTGTATTTTGTTAAGGCGTTGACTGTGTCTTTCATTGTATTTGAACATTGGCCACAGATATGTTGGAGCATTCTGTGACAGGATTTTGTGAACAAATTTTGCTTTGTTGAACAGAAAGTGCTTTCTTAGAGGCAGTATTTTGAGATCTTTATATAGATCTACACACTGTGTTTGGCAGTTGTCAGAAACTAGACGCACTGCACGCTTTTGTAGTGAAAAAGTAGAGTCTTTTTGTGTTGGACATAGAACAACCATCCCAGATTGTGGAGCAATAGTCAAGGTTTGCTTGTATGTGAGATATATAGAACAATTTTCATGCATCTTTATCTAGGAAATGTTTGATTTTAGTTAACTGATAAATTTTCTGTGCCGTTTGCTTGGTCAGTGCGTGTACATGTGTGAGTTCCAATTTAGATGCTGGTCAACGACTATTCCTAGAGTTTTATGTTCATTAACATTTTCAATTGGTGAGGTACCAATGTAGATCTGAAGTGTTGTTTTCTCTGAAATTTGTAATTTTTGTCTAGTTGATATTAACATGCATTTTGTTTTAATTATATTTATTAGCATGCGATTTCCGATGCTCCACTTAATCAGATTATCTGTATCTTTTAGTAACGATAGTTCGAGTGTGTTGCAACTTGTATCACTCATGTAGACAGTACAGTCATCAGCAAATAGGTCACAGGATGCGTGCTCGACGTGTAGTGGAAGGTCATTAATGTATATGGCAAAAAAGTAGAGGCCCAAGAATAGAGCCCTGAGGAACGCCGGTATTTATTACGGTTGGGTTTGAACAAGAGTTAGTGTAAGAAACTACATGCTTTCTGTCTGTCAGGAATAATTTAATTATTGTCACTAGCTGAAGGTTTACTTTTGATGTTTCTACTTTTCAAATTAAAATAGCGTGATCTATCATATCAAATGCTTTTTTAAAGTCTACTGAAATGAAATTAGGATGAAATAATAAAAACAAATAAATGTGACATAATAAAAAAACTGCACTGACAAAACACAATAGCCAATAAGGACAACATGTGAGTAACAAAACAAGTATATCATAAATAAGAAATCCCGTCAATATATTACACACACATATATTCCAGCAATAAATAAAAATGACTTAATAAACATAAACTCTAAAAATAAATATGACACACAATAAACATGAAATAAAAACAAAGATAACCCACCAATACTTATCCATGCTTTAACGTCCCGACACCATATTCTTATCAGTCCATCCCTGCCTTGACTTAGAAGTTTATCTGGTACAGTCCAGGCAAGCCAGATGACAGACTCTGTGTGTCCTTGCCAACTAACTGTTATCCTCTGGGTAACAACACTCCATTCAATTATCTGTTGTATGACAAAACATAAATGTCACATTACCTACAAGACAACATACTGCAGCGTCACAGTCTACAGAAACTGGTAAAATAAAATAAATCTGTCACATTTAAGAAACCACATGTTTTTAAGACCATACAGTTATGGCATAGTTGCAACAGATTGGTTTGGTTTTAAGGACTATATTAATTGCACACGGACAACTTCATCAGTGCTTTAATCTCCTCCATTAGATGACACAAGAAGGATGTCAGCACAGTGCACGAACTCTGCTTCCTGCAAGCGGACCAGCTGTAGTGGTGGTGGTTCTATAGGTCATACAGAGTGAAAAGGGAAATGAACTGATGAACCCAAAGCCATGTTTGGAACTTGGGAAAATTATTTTAACATTAAAATCAGCTTATTCAAATGAGCACAGAAGTCTGCCCTACTCAGGCAAGAAGCTGACAGAAGTATGGAAATAATCAGTAAAATCAACAGTAGAATGGAAGCTGGAGATAACACTGATAACGTTAATATGACAATCTAAAGGTATGTCAGTAATACCACTCTTGCTGATGGTGTACCTTCTATATATAGATATCATCATCAAGTACTGTACCTTCTATGTGAATAAGCCATAATCTTGTCACAGATTACAACTGAGACCCAGTGTTCTCCGTACATTTTGTTGTTGACTTTCAATGCCATAATAGCTAGCTATCCAGTATCTTTTTTATCATCTTCCACTACTGTATACTCTATTTTTCCTAATGATATGATATTTTTCAATGTTTCTTTTCATACCGTCTTTCTCATTACATTTCTTTGTTGACTAATTCTTCTCAAGCATTTTTCATTTGTTATCCTGCCTGTTCACTAAAATCGTAATATTCTTCTGCGAAATGTTATCGTGTACAACACAAAATGAAATTACTAAATGAGAGGTCACAGCAAGTGAGTCTGAAAATACACCGGGAGAAATCTAAGATAATGAGAATAGATGCAGGAAAATATAACAATATTGCACTTGAAGAAATACCATAACTAGATGTTGAACCATACATATATCAGGGCAGCAATTTAGAGACTGTTGGTCGGTAAGACACTACCACAGTAAGAATACAAAAGGCCTTCATTGCACTGGGAAATATATGGAGATCAAATGAAGGAACTACCGATCAGTGTAACTGTGGCACTGATAAAATGACTGCTGAACATCTGCTTCAAAGTTGCCCCTTATATGTGGTACAGAGAAAGTGCATATGGCCGACGCCAGCTCCTTTCGTGGAAAAGCTTTACGGGGATTCAAATAGCCTCAAACTGACTACTGCTTTCTTTGAGAACATTCAAGTGGACATCTGAGAGTGTACGAAGAAGAAGAAGATATGAGTCAAACACAAAAACTCTAAATTCAAATGTCAAGTCAGTCCTACTGTATGGCTGTGGAACATGGAGAACAACTAAAAAGCTACAGGCTTTCATAAATGGGTGCTTGCATAGAATAGAAGGATTAAAGTGGTATGACAAGTTCCCTAATGTGGAAATGATGACAAGAACCAGACAAGTGCCACAGGAACAAGATATGAGAGGAAGACACTGGAGATGGATAGGGCACACATTGGGAAAACTTGTTTATAGGGACCTGGCAGTCCTTGTTCTGGAATCCCTATGGTCAGAGAGGTAAAGGGAGACCAAGGAACACATGGAGAAGAGGACTGGGAGACAGACAAGAAAAGACCTTCAGCTGAAGGCACAATACAGAAAAACTTGATATAGGTTTGTAGAAGGCCTATGCTCTTTGGTGAGCTGAAGGGTGATGATTCTGCAAAAGCACATCTTTACTGACCTCATGAATTTCTCAGTTGCTCGCTGAGTATGTCTAGAATTCCCTTCCATGCAATAAAATTAGTTTTCAATGTAACAGTACGGCACCATTTTCTTGTATGTCTATTTTCAAGGATTTCTTTTGTACCAACTTCCTCTTTCTTTAATGTCCAGGTGTAGTGCTATTTCATAAGACTGTTAATCGTTATTACATCTGACCAACTGATAAAAATGATTCAATGCTGGCATCTGTTGGTGAAGTTTGGACATCACATTCATGATGAAATGATACAGCAGAGTAGGTCATATATTACATTTATGTTACACAGCCTAAATTTTATTATATTCTTGCCCAGAGATAACTGAAGGCAAATCTGTCTTCCTAATCCTAGCAGGAATTATTCCTTCACCTTCACTGATGTTACCTCTCAAAGCAGGTAAAACTACCCTTTAAGAAAATCATAAACATACTCGACCATTGTCATGTCCAGAGACAACTACTGGATGATCCTTGCATGTTTCCTGAGGACCAAAGATAAGACTGGACACAGGACTTTGGCCACACATCACCACTCTAGGGTCAGGAGGTGCCAACCTGTTGCGTTCACTCATTTCTGACCAGAAAAAAATAGAACAGTTTATTTATATTATTGCAGTGGAGGTGAATAACACTCTCTCAAACACATCTTTCATGAAAGCAAAAATTACTTTTCCAAGTTTTACAAAGAACCTGTATATGATTCGTAATGACAGAATGTGATACAAAGAACCTGTATATGATACATTTTGATAGAATGTGATACAGAATCAAATAATGGGAATAAGCTATTAAAATATGACTACTGCTGCCTAAGGCATGCCACAAGAGGCAACAAACATGATGGTGTGAATGGTGCTGGCAACCTTATCTTGTAAAACAAACTGCTACAGAACCCACCACCACAAAAGATGGTGATGATGATGATTATCATCACTGGCGGTCAAAGATATGCGACGTTATGGAACAATTTTACAAATCCGACAGACAATTTAAATGTCTTAGCCTATAATGAGTAGCCTACATCCTGAAAGGAGCCTGCAAACAAATGCAACCCATTATGTTATATGGCAAATGTCTACTTTCAATGCACACTATCCCAGAACATCGTCATTGATGATGAAGTGAACACCAGGATCTCCAAAGCCAGTAGCACATTTGGCAGACTATACACCAACGTTTGGCATCAAAATGGCATTAGCCTACAGACAAAGCTGAAGGTGTACAGAGCTGCGGTGCTTCCAGTGCTGCTTTATGCATGTGAAACATGGACTGTATACAGGCGCCACGTAAAGAAGCTTAACCACTTCCATACAGTCTGTCTCAGGAAGGTAATGAACATCAAATGGCAAGACAAGATCCCGGATACCGCCGTTCTTGACAGAGCTGGTATCCCTAACATCGATGCTATTCTGATGCAGTCACAGATTCGCTGGGCAGGTCATGTAGTCCGCATGCCAGACCATCGACTGCCAAAGATACTCTTTTATGGTGAGATGCAGAAGGGTAAACGCTCCCATGGTGACCAAAAGAAGCGCTTCAAAGACACGCTCAAGACTTCATTAAAAACCTTTGACATAAGCCCTGACACATGGGAAGTTGCTGCCCAAGACCGAACTGCCTGGCGCACATCTCTTCGTAAAGGTGCAGCGGCATGCGAATCATCCATTAGAGCAGCAGCGGAGACAAGCTAGAAAAGACCATGTAATAAAACCTTCACATGATGCAAACATTCCCTGCCCACACTGTCTGAGATCTTTCCAGGCCCGTATCAAGCTCATCAGTCACCTTCGTACCCATAGACTATCCTAACATATTCCTAATAATTGGATGAATCAGAGTGGTCTTCATCACCCGTGATGGACGAACAACAGTACTTTCAATGGGTGTATCTTGGTTCCAAAGGTTGTTATTGCCGGGAGTTGTAGTGAGGATAAGCTCTCACTGCAGATAAAATACTTATATGGCACGCGCCTCAAACAGCCTCTGACAACCAAGTCCAGCTCCCGGCCTTCACGTGTGGCTCAATTTGAGCCCGGCGGAACTGTTTCCACTGACGGGAGAAGGGGCAAAGGCGAGCGACTGGCGCCTTAAAACCAGCAGCTTCGGGCAGATAGGGCTCGTGATCCTTGGTTGGTAGCTTATCTAAGAGAAGGAACTCTGAATTCAAACCACCGCTGCCTTGCGGGAATATCCATTTATGGAATTGGCTTCGGGAGTAAACCCTGAGGATAAATCCGGAGTCGGAGTCCCTAAGGCAGTCTAATGTCGATTCGACATTATTCTGGCAACTCCTGCGACATGGCTGGTACCAAACTGTATCGGCTACTGCCGTTCCTTTGGATCTACCGGCTGTGTGGAGAGGGGGAACATGCTGCATGGGCAACAACTTGATCTCCATATAACTGTGCCCAAGCTCGCGCCCTGGAGAGGACACTCCAGCTTCACCCTATAGGTGTCGGCAAAACACGGGAAGTAGCAGTTACCGGTTATAAGCATTTTGGCCAACTGGCGTAGGGCATGGCGCCAGGGGCAACTTCCGACAGTGGGAGAGGTTCTAGGATCTCACTGGACAGCTACCGCCCGCTTCAAGCTGGGCAGCCCCCAGTCAATAAGGTGTTGTCCCGCCACTGTCTGCTTTCCCCATTGGATGCATGGGGATTAGGGTCAAACCCGAACTGTGGACAGAAAATTTTGCACCAAGCAATTATTGAAAAAATAGAAATAAGCAAACTCTCAGATTGGGATGCTGGAACGTCCGGACTATGTTGACTGGACTATCCGAAAACCTACAGGATGTAAACGATGTAAGGAAGACAGCCATAATTAATGATGAGCTTACGACTTCAGGTGGATATAGCTGCACTTCAGGAAACGCGCCTGGCGGGCTCTGGAACGGTGAGCGAGAAGGACTACACATTTTATTGGCAAGGGAGAGGTCTTAATAAAGCTAGAGAACACGGAGTAGGTTTTGCGGTCAAAAAATCGCTAACTAAAATGGTTGAACCAGGCGAGAATGGATCAGAACGCCTGTTAACGCTCCGCCTGCAAACTAGCACAGGTCCCATCACCCTTGTCAGTGTGTATGCTCCTACTCTGTACTCTGCCTCAGAAGCTAAAGATGAGTTCTACGAGAATCTAACAGCAATTATCAAAAGCACACCTAGGCAAGAACAGCTTGTTCTCCTTGGTGACTTTAACGCTAGAGTGGGTGCCGATAATGTTTCATGGCCTTCATGTCTGGGCAGGTTTGGTATTGGCAAGATGAATGAAAATGGACAACGGCTCTTAGAGTTGTGCGTCCACCATGACCTCTGCGTGACCAACACCTACTTTCAGACAAAACCCCAGCATAAGGTGTCATGGAGACACCCACGATCCAAGCACTGGCACCAACTTGACCTGATTCTCGTCAGAAAGCCACTCCTCAGGTCTGTGCTCTCCACGCGCTCGTACCATAGTGCAGACTGTGATACAGATCACTCCTTGGTTTGCTGCAAAATCAGAGCACAACCAAGAAAACTCTATCGTGTCAGACATGAAGGGAAACCACGCATTGATACCAGCAAGATGTCAGACCCTTTCATGATCGCTCAATTCACTGCGACCTTCGAGAAAGTGCTCAGTAGCCCTCAGCATGGTGATACTATTACAGAGAACTGGGAGCATCTACGGAACACCATTCAAAGTACTGCACTTGCCACCTTTGGTAAGAAAATAGCAAAATCAAATGACTGGTTTGATGCTTCATCAGATGTGATGGCACCTGTCATTGAAGCTAAGCGCAGTGCTATGAATGAATACAAACGTTCACCGAGTGCCAGAACCCTACAGATCCTGAGGGTTACGAGAAGCAAAGTTCAACAAACTGCTCGACGCTGTGCAAATGACTACTGGCTCCAGCTCAGTGAGAGCATCCAGATCGCAGCGCAAACAGGCAACATTAGACAAATGTATGACGGTATAAAGAAAGCACTTGGCCCCCATAAAAGTAAGACGGCACCGCTAAAAACCATCAGCGGAGAGAAGCTAACCGATAAGGGTAAGCAGATGGAGAGGTGGGTCGAGCACTACTCTGAGCTTTACGCTAGAGACAATACCGTTATGCCTGCAGCCCTTGATGGTGTCAACAGTCTGCCAACTATGGAGGAGCTGGATGCCGAACCAACATTAGAGGAACTCAGCAAGGCCATTGATATCTTGGCCTCTGGCAAAGCACCAGGCAGTGATGGGATTCCTCCTGATTTAATCAAATGCTGTAAGAGCACGCTATTACATCCCCTGCATAGGATGCTGTGCCAGTGCTGGGAAGAGAAAACTATTCCTCAAGACATGCGAGATGCCAAGATTGTAACACTGTATAAAAATAAAGGAGACAGAAGTGATTGCAATAACTACAGAGGCATCTCTCTTCTTAGTATTGTTGGTAAAATTTTTGCCAAAGTCATCTTAATGCGACTACACAAGTTAGCTGAGCACATATATCCAGAGTCACAGTGTGGATTCCGAGATGGCAGATCAACAACAGACATGATCTTCTCTCTCCGCCAGCTTCAGGAAAAATCAAGAGAGCAGAAAAGACCATTATATATCGCCTTTATAGACCTCACAAAAGCATTCGACCTGGTTAGTAGGGATGGACTCTTTAAAATCCTCCTGAAAATAGGCTGCCCTTCTAAAATGCTGGAAATGATAAAGTCATTCCATGACGGCATGAAGGGAACAGTCCAATATGCTGGAAGCATGTCACAGCCCTTTGATATACGAAGTGGCATTAAACAAGGCTGTGTTCTGGCTCCGACCCTCTTCGGAATCTTCTTTGCCTTACTCTTGAAACATGCATTCAGAGATGCAACTGAAGGAATATGCCTTCACACTAGGTCAGATGGCCGTCTGTTTAATCTTTCAAGGCTGAAGGCAAAAACAAAAATCAGAAGGGTCACTATAAGAGACTTGTTGTTCGCTGATGATGCTGCAGTCGTCACTCAAAGCCAACAGGAGCTTCAGAGCTTGATGAATCGCTTCACTAAAGCATGCAAGGACTTTGGTCTCACAATAAGTCTAAAGAAAACGAATGTGCTGAGTCAGGATGTGGGTGCTGCACCAGTTATCACTATCGATAACTATGAATTGGCAGTGGTGCACCACTTCACATACCTAGGGTCTACCATCAATGACAAACTCTCACTGGATACAGAAATCGACAGCCGCATTGGCAAAGCTGCAGCTACCTTTGCCCGCCTCACATCGCGTGTTTGGGGAAACTCTAAACTCACAATGAAGACCAAAGCTGCGGTATATAATGCCTGCATCGCCAGCACACTCCTATATGGCAGCGAGACCTGGACGACCTATGCTAAGCAAGAAAGAAGGCTCAATACCTTCCATTTGCGGTGTCTACGCCGCATCCTCGGCATCTCGTGGAAAGATAAAGTGACAAATGTCGAGGTGTTGTCACGTGCTGGCCTTCAAAGTATGTATACGCTTCTTAGACAGCGCAGACTTCGCTGGCTTGGCCATGTTCGCCGCATGGATGATGGTCGCATCCCAAAAGATATCTTCTACGGACAATTAGCAGATGGCAAGAGAACAGTTGGGCGACCACAGCTGAGGTTCAAAGATGTGTGCAAGAGAGATATGAGGGCACTGGACATGGATCCAGCAACATGGGAGGATAAAGCTGCCGATCGCACTAAGTGGCGATGCTATTTACGGCGCCACCTCAGATTGGGCGAAGAGAGGCTCACACAAGAAGCAGAGGTGAGGAGAAAACGTCGAAAGGAGCACCAGGAAAATAAGCAGCTGAGGGCTGTCACCTCAGGGGCGCATTCCCATAGTCAGTTATGACTGAAGGGGCTATTATTATTATTATTATCTTGAGAAGAGAAATATTTTATCACAATGTTGTAACAGGCAAATCAAACTGAAGAAGAGAAATAAAGAGATTAGTTACTTGAATGGGAAAGAGTCAACAGTAAAGGTGTCTAAACATGACAGTTGAAAGGTCAAGACATGATCACTTACGTCAGCCAATGTGGCAGGTAATATCACAATACGTTCGCTGAACACTCCGCATGTTGACACTAACTCTAAATGGTACGAAAATGCATGCAGAGCGTTCAGCGAACGTCATTGTGATTTTATTTCAATAAGAATGGTCAACTGAGTTAATTTGTATTGAAACAAACCAAACAAACTTTCGACAAAATGTCGATTAATTTCGCCTGTTTTTCGTCGAAACATTCTTTAGAGCAAGCTCACCGCGCACACGGTCTTGCCAGATAGTTTAGAATTTCCAGACAAAATCTAGCCATTGGCTCATGTAGCAGTAATAATAGTAGTAGTAGTATTATGGGAATGAGCTATGAGGTGATCGTTGTTTTTTTTTTAGGTGTTCCTTTCGGCGTGTTTTTTACTCTTCTACTTGCCGTGACAGCTTCTTTTGGCCCCAATCTGAGATGGTACCGGTATTTAAAAAAATTATGTCCAGCTTCTATCCTCTGAGGATGTTACAGCGAATAGAATACAGCTCGTTATATATATATATATAGGAAATCCCAGAACACAGAAGAAAACATGCCATCTAAAATGCAATGTGCAGAAGTTCTTCAGCTTATTTGTGAGTTTGTGAGCAACACCTAATTGAAGTGTTCCTCAATATTACTACTGCGCTTAAGCTGTATTTGACAATGCCCATCACGAGCTGTGAAGCAGAAAGGAATTTTTCAAAGCTATCCTTTATAAAAAAAACAAATTTCGGTCTACCATGACTGAAGAGTCCATTCTTTATGCATATTGTCTCTAGAAAATGACATTGCAAGGAAGCTCTCATATGACAAAACTGTACGTGAATATGTTGCTAGAAAAAACAGAAACAAGAGTATTTTGTAAAATGTGCTTCATGTAGGATGTTCTGGTAAGTTTAACTTTTCCTTCTGAGCACAAATCTCTTATGGATACACCTTGTCAGCCTTGTTTTTTAACAAATGTATTAATTTTATATTTTCCTCATTGCTAATTTTCTTATCTTATAATTTTCTTGGTACGTCTTCAACGACCTAATTCTGAATGATGGAGGCAATCATAAAATAGTTAAGATTTTAAAAATCACAAATACCAAGGTGGATAGTGGTTTAGTGATCAGAACATATGCCTTCCAAGCAAATGTTCTGCATTCAACTCCTAGCAGAGTTGTTTCTTCAGGTCTACCAAGTCCATTTATCTCTATACAGTGCAGACCGCTTAAGGCGATCTCGGATGTGGCGAATTTCTGTTGTGAAGAACAATTTGTTTATCCCCGGCAATTTTTCTTCTTTGTCTTTGTAAAAAATGTCCGGTTAAGCGGAATCCGTTTATCGCGAATTTTCGGATATGCCGAACGATTAAACGTGCCCCGACTATATAATTTGATCTGCTTAAGACAAACTTTTTTCAAATACAGTACCTGGACATTTGTACAACTTTTCAGAAATTGCGCGCTTCGTCGGTGTTAGAATTTGAGTTATTTCCCCTCTAAAAATAGCTGGAAAGTTAAAATCCATATCTTTGAAAAGAAAGATTGAGCTATTACAAGAAGTGGAAAATAGTGGCAAAACGAAAATGGAAATAGCAAAGGAATTCGACATTCCAAAATCAACGCTTTCAGGAATCATAAAAAATAAGGATCGGTACAGAAACATGTTTTATGGTGGACAAGTTGATTGTCACAGAATGAAAAACCGAAAAGCGGCGTGTGATGTTGTTGACACGGCACTCCTAAAATGGTTCACCATGGCGAGATCAGCAAATGTTCCTGTAAATGGACCTATATTAACTGCAAAGGCAGAAGAGTTAGCACTTCTGGAAGGTCGGACTGGCTGGAAATGTAGTCCTGGCTGGTTGGGTCGTTTTAAAAAACGGCACAACATTACTTACAAAGCTTTGTGTGGGGAAAGGCATTCTGTTAATGAAACGACTACCGAGTCATGGACGGAGGAGGTGCTAAAACCAGCCATGAGTAGGTAAAATTCCGCTGATGTGTTTAATGCTGATGAAACTGGATTGTTTTGAAGATTGCTGCCTGACAAGACTTTTTCCTTCAGAAATGAAAAGTGTCATGGGGGGAAAAAATCGAAAGAAAGAATCACAGCTGTTGTGTGTACAAATATGGATGGTTCAGAAAAATTGCCATTACTTGTAATCGGTAAATTCAAAAATCCACGCTGTTTTAAAGGTTTGAAAAAATTGTGTGTTGATTATGCAGCTAATTCAAAAGCCTGGATGACATCAGACATTTTCACCAAGTGGCTACATGCATTTGATCATTCTATGGAACGTCAACATCGCAAAGTTCTTTTGGTGCTTGACAACTGTTCAGCCCACCTAAATGTTCAAAATCTAAAAGCAACAGAACTTTTATTTTTACCACCAAATGCGACATCCAAACTTCAGCCTTGTGACCAAGGTATTATTCAAAATCTGAAGGTTCATTATAGGTCAGCAATGTTGTCCAAACTTGTAGGTCACATTGATGCAGACTTGGTTGCTGAAGACTTCAAGATAACCCTTCTGGACGCTGTTGTTATGTTGAAATCTGCATGGGGTAAAGTGTTGCCTATGACTATTGCAAACTGTTTTCGAAAAGCAGGCTTTAAAGTTGGAGATGATACAGATGATGAAAACACGGTTGTATCAAATACTTGTAATGGCAGTATTATAATTGAAACTTCTGTGGAACCTTTGCTTCATCGACTATATCAGGAACTGAACATTTCAGAAGAAGATTTTGTCAACATCGACAAAGATATTGTTACTACATGTAGTGCTAGCCTTGCCAGTGCTGATATTCTAGGGATGTGTATGCCAACAGTTTCATCTTCTGTCCTTTCCAGTCCTGACCTAGATGGAGATGATGATGATGACTGTGGGTTGCCAGTGCAAACTGTTTCACAAATGGAAGTTTCAAATTGCATGGATAAAATTAACATGCATATAATACAGGCTGGATGCCAAGATGATTTAATTTCTCATTTCTTTGGATTTAAAGAGGCCATAGAAAAACATTTTATTAACTCAGGTACCAAGGCACAGAGGAAAATTACAGACTTTTTCATTTAAGAGTGCTTTATCATTTAAGAGTTTACAAATTCTAGAGATAATGATGACTGTGGGTTAACGGTACAAACTATTTCACAGTTGGAAGTTTCAAATTGCATAGATAAAACTAACATGTATATAATGCAGGCTGGATGCCAAGATGATTTAATTTATCATTTCTTTGAATTTAAGGATGTCATGGAAAGACATTTTTATTCATTCAAGTACGGGTACTAAGATACAGAGGAAAATTGCAGCTTTTTCTTTTCAAAGCGTAAAAAGTGCTGTTATTATCTAGATATCTGTGCCAATTTTGTATATTAACACTTTTGGTGATTTACATATTTTCTGTGTCATACATCTGTCGTATTCAACGCTAATTCATTATTGCATTGTACGTTGCAAATGCATTACCATATGCTTGAACTCTTATCTGATAAGAGGAATTTCTGATAAGAAGAACTATTTCTTGGGTCCCTGGTGAGTTCTCCTTATCAGGTCTGCAGAATACTGACACCTCCAAATCGGTTGTGCTGATGAACACAGCAATCTGCAAAGCGCTGTCCACACCATCGCCAAATCCGCATACGTCCATCAGCAAAAGATATGTTGAATCTGCTTTCGTCTGTGAATAGGACAGCATTCCACTGCAGTCTAGTCCATCTGACATGTTGCTCTCCCCATTGCAGGTGCTGCTGACGATGTCTGTGAGTCAAGTTTGGCCCAACATAAGGTCGTCTTGCAGTAAGACCTGCATCTCTGAGTCGTCGTATGACTGTCATTCGAGAGACTTGTCCACGTCTACCCACTATTGCTCTTGCTGTTTGACTTGCCGGGAGAGAACGATTCATTAGGTGACTCAGCACAATATGACGATCTTGCGCAGGGATAGTAACTCGTGGCTGGCCACTCCGAAGTCTATCTCTGGCACTGCCAGTGGTCCCGTAACGTTCATTGAGACGTACAATAGTGCTGTGGTGGAATTCATCCTTCTGGAAATGGCCCGCGAGCTCATTCCGGTCTCCAACATACCAATGGCTCGTTGGCGGTCGTTTTCAGATAGTCGTGGCATTTCATGCACATGAAATGGGTGTTTTGTCTCAACGGCCTTTTTATACATAGTATACTGCCACAATGCGTATACATTTTCAGGGTATAGCTGTTGGGAATCGTGTTGCACGTGTAACTTTCATTGTTTTCGTGTAGTCTGTACACAAACCCGTGGGTTGAATCATGCACTTTCCATTCCAGCAGCCATTCACTCTCTACCTCATGACAAACACGGGGAAAATCCATTCCCACACTTTTTTTTCCCAGCTTCTCGGCATCAGTATATATAATAGTGGTGCGTTTTTAATGTGCTTCAGTATACAAATAATAATACAGAAGATTGAAGGAGTTTTCATTGTATTTGGGAAATATATCGGGTTGAAAAGAAGCCAGATCAAACGCAAAAACCAAAATCTTCAATTCAAATGCCCCGCCAGATGTATTTTTTGGCTCTGAACATGGAGAACAAAAACAACCAAAAAAAAAAAAAAAAGCCTCAGACTTACATAATTAGGTCAACAAAAGGTAATCTTATATCAGATACTACCTTAGGGGGAGTAAGGAAATGAGTAGGGATGCAGTAAGACGAGGGTAAATGGTACGGTACAGATTCAACGGTAATGACCACCCTGGTGCTACGGCCATCCACTCTACAACAATCAGGTCGTGTTACCTCAGATGCCAACAGTCGGTTTCGCCTTGAACAAGGCCTTATAAGAAAACAGTTAAAGGTGGTTCAATAACATCTACTATTGTAGGGGAGGGAAGTATCACAGATTCTCATATACTTGGTCCAGCATCGAGAGGTGGGTGTGACCAGATCCCTGCTTTTTCTTTCCCTAATTCAAGAGCAAAGTTGGGTACCCATTTACAGTTGGGTAACGATACCGTGAATCGAACCTGTCATCTTTGCTTTGAGATAGCAGAGCATCTGTGGCATCGCTTTCTACTCAGTCAAATTTCTACAACTGATTTCTATCGCCCTTTATTGTCCTCTAAAATTCATTGATTTGTATTTATTTATGTTTTCTTATTAAAGTTATTTCGCTATGTCTCACTCCATTCCCTTTTTTTCCTTTTAATTTTTTTCCATCCTTTCTCTCCTCCCTCTCCCTCAATATTATATGGTTTTTTTTCCCCCTTCGCAAACATACTTTCTCTCACTCAGTTTTCCTGTCAGTGTTAATTTTATTCTTGTTTTTTTTTTTCATACTTTAGATTGTCTTTCCACTTCGGGTAAGAGAGGCAGCCATTTTGATATAACCATGTGATCCTAATTAGGGAATTTTTTTTTTTTTTACGTACCGGTACTCATAGTTCTCGCTTTCTTTCCTTTATGTGTTTTTGTCCTTGACGAAGGCCTTGTGCTGGCATCGTGGGTTTTTCCTTGTCCTAACCAAACAGCAGAATCAGGTATCCTTTTACAGCTGGTTAGACGGTAGCGTGAAGCCACCGTGTTTCCAACTCGCTACCTTTGCCGTGAGAGGCATGAGTTATAACTACAGACGCTCTCATTAATGGGTGTTTGCCTAAAATAGAAGAATTGTGGTGTAATGACAAGATCACTAATGTGGGACTAATGATGACAAGAACCAGACAAGTGTCAGTAGGACAAGACATGACAAGAACCAGACAAGTGTCAGTAGGACAAGACATGACAAGAACCAGACAAGTGTCAGTAGGACAAGACATGACAAGAACCAGACAAGTGTCAGTAGAACAAGACATGACAAGAACCAGACAAGTGTCAGTAGGACAAGACATGACAAGAACCAGACAAGTGTCAGTAGGACAAGACATGACAAGAACCAGACAAGTGTCAGTAGGACAAGACATGACAAGAACCAGACAAGTGTCAGTAGAACAAGACATGACAAGAACCAGACAAGTGTCACTAGGACAAGACATGACACGAGAAGAAGACGATGGAGATGGATAGGCCACATATTGAGGTAGCGCCCGCTGATAGTTGTACCAGGTAACCTTGTTGTTCGGGAATCCCCATGGCGTCTGGAATCCTAGGCATAGAAAGAACAATGAACGCACAGAGGAGAAATGGGGTCAGAAGAAGATACGGACAGATCTTGAGCTGATGGCACAGGACATGAAGACTTAGCATAAAGCAAATGTTTCTTAGTGAACTAAAAGGAGGTGATGATGACGATGACTAGTTAACTAATTTACATTCGATTACATTAATTGTTTTCAGTATTACAAAAAAGTTGGGATAAAAATGGGTGGGGGTGGGGGCAAGAGGGGAGGGATTTGTTATGTCACAGAAGGTGTGGTCTGGTTTTTGTGTTGAAATGTAACAAGGAGAGGGCGGGGTTAAAAGTGGCAACAATTGCGTAACGTCATATATGAACTACCCCTTTACCGTGCCCACCATTGTTTAGCTGGATCCCAAGCTACTGTCCATACCTGATATTCTCAGTACCTGTGTTCTGACCATATCTATATTTATTTGATTTCTATGACATTTTGTTTCTTTCTGTACCAGCACAATAACTACTAATTCATAGTGCAGGGTTCCATTACGGTAGCAACATGCTGTAGTCTAACCAGCTGTAAATTGGTACCTGTATTTTTTGTAATAAAGTTTTACCTCTTTTGGCGAAGTGCGCCCCGTTCAACCAGACAAGTGTCCATCGGTTACATAGAGCGCATGTTCAAATATAAAAGACCTTGTGGTTTCGATAAGCATAAATAGGTACCCGACTTTACAATTTACTTATGGAAGGAAAAGGCAGCGAGGAATGGAACTGGTCAACTCACCTCTCGATGCTGGACCTAGTACAGTGAAGTCTCTATCACTTCACTCCACTACGGCAGTATCTGCTATCGGATTACTTTTGTTTAACCTATACCTAGGCATCGAAAGTAGTGCCAACTCACGTATTTCCTATGGTGCGTAAATTTGTTTACAAATATCTCTTCAGTATCTTGTCTAACTGTATTCGTGATCTTTCCAACCAAGTTTTCAGGATGAATCTGTTATTTCAACCTATTGTGCGCTGTAACATCATTTCAATAATGAATTCAAAAGTTTATCGGTTTCTACTTACACTATACTGCTCAGTGAAATTTAGCTGGCCCCATATATTTTAATTTCAACTCCACTTTGCTATTCAATTGTCAGTTTCCTTCATTTTATATACAGGGTGTCCATAAAGTCTCTTTACAATTTAACAAATTTATTACAAAGGCAAATGAAAAGACAAATATGTGGAAATTATTACAAAATGAGAAGTAGATATTGAAGTTTTGTTTGCCTCATTTAATACACCTCTATATGGGCACCATTAGTTGCACGAAGCACATCAAGACAGAACTCGATTTCTTGCCATGTTCGCTGTAGCATAGCCTCATCAATGGTGGCAATGGTATCAGTGATCTTTTGTTTTAGGTCAGTGATGTCCCGTATCTTTGTTCGATACACGATATCTTTAACATAACCCCATAGAAAGAAGTCCTGGGAGTGATATCTGGTGAACGAGGTGGCCAGGGAATTGGGCCATCCCTTCCAATCCACCGGTCTGGAAATGTTTGATTTAGGAACCCACGAACATGCAGTCCCCAATGTGGTGGTGCACCATCTTGCTGGAAAATGCACCATCTTGCTGGGTCAAAACATTTGATGATGTTGGTTGAAGGTGGACGAATGATTCGATTGATTAAGATATCTCATCAATTGCCTTTGTAATAAATTTGTTAAATTGTAAAGAGACTTTATGGACACCCTGTATGTCTTTGCTTATGAAGACTGTTGCATGTTATCTGGCCTATATATGTTTGTTTATATATAAGCTATGAATTTATTTTCTTGTGCAGGGGTTCTTGGCTAGGTTTATATATATATATATATATATATATATATATATATATATATATATATATATATATATATAATTCCCCTTTAGTCTCAGAATTGAAACAAATACATGTAGATATGCAATATCATAGCATCCTACTGATTTAGAACAAACAAATAAACGCCTTGCTTAAATAAATGTCATTTAATTTGGGTACAATGCTTCTCACGCATACAGTAAAATAATACTGATAATACATGCACAGCATTGATAGCGTAATATTTTGCTCATGGCAGCAAAGATGGCAGTGCTTGTCTGAAAGAACAAAATTAGCTTAAAGTATTAGCATCAGGACTGGCACTTCTGGCCGATGAACAATTTACTTTTCAGCTACATATTGTTTTTATGTAGGACTGTACACACCAAGTGACGACGTTTGTGGAAAGATATGAAGAGCTATGTGTCAGATTGAGGAATAGAGAAGAAATGGTATAAGAAGAAAGATCAAACGACATAGAAATCTATTCAATGTCAAGAGTTTACTTAAAAACTGCAGCACCCAAATGACATCTAGCTAGAATCTACGCTCTATGGTACTAGAATGGAGGAACTTGGGGAGTCTACTCACGGAAAGCTTACATGTATCCTAAAGGAATCATTATATTAATATGTATGTTATTGCGATGAATCACTGGGCTGCTGTCAAGCAAGTCACGGCTACAAGGAAAGGTTAATCATGTATTGTACTTAACCTTTTGTATAGGCGCAAAGGATGCCTAAAGTATAAAATATTCAAAGGTTCCAATTAATGCTTTTTTCTAGGCCAATTTAAGGAGGACAGATTTTGTCATTTTTTATATATATCGAAATAATGCGATGGATAATAATGAGGATCTCTGTCCTTGACATAAGGTCGACCGTTAGATGATTCCATAATGTATGATTCAAACTGCTTGATCATTTATGCACATTAACTTTATGAATTCGAATATCAAGCTATCAATTGTTTTTAAGGATTTTGTCTGGAACTGTCAAACGATGTTAAATCTCTTGTCTCGATGTTAAATCTCTTGTCTCGTTCAAGTGTATTGTCAAAATAAATCATGTACCACTTGTTGACGTGCCCTGTTCACACTTATGTTGACTGATTAACATATTATTAAAAAGGAAAAGAAGGAACTTGGCGTATTCAACACACCCTAGTAGTCGACTGTATCTACCTCCACAAAACAGCAACTACACATCCTTCACTTCTATACCTCTGTTCTTCATGAGTTAAGACCAGTGTTATTCCCCATAGGTGTTAATGCTAGCCACTATTTTTTTTTTTTTGGCTGAGCAAAATCAGTTTGTATAGCTGTCAGTTTACTCAGTAAAATCTAGCTGGTCCCAAATGTCTATCTCAACTTCATTTTGCTATTCAATTTTCAATATTATTCATTACGTGTTTTTTTCCTGGGTGCTCAGCTGGGTCTCAATCTTTGTATATAACTTGTCCCCAAAATCCCATTAGTCGGAGAATGGAAACTTGTAGCTACCTACAATATCATAACACGCTACTGACAAACAAACAAACACATTGCTTAAACAAATGAGTAATTTAATTTGAGGGAAAATTCTCATGCAAATGCAGTACTGACAATACTTGCTCAGCATTGATAGCATAATATTTTGCTCATGGCAGTGCTTGTCTGAAAGAGATGAACAATTTACTTTTCGGCTACATATTGATTTTCTGTAGGACAGTACACACCAAGTGACGGCGTTTGTGCGAAAGAAACGATATAAAGAGCTATGTGTCAGCATTGAGAAAAAGAGAAGAAACAATATAAGAAGAAAGATCAAACGACATAGAAATGTATTCAATGTCAAGAGTTTACTTAAAAACTGCAGCACAAGCGTGTGACAGGGTCTGACCTGAGAAGGTTAACAGGACACATTGGTGGAGTGAAGAATCGCAAATGAAAATGTTGCAAAAGTTAAGAATACAGCGTAAAAAATTATAAGAGAATAAACGATGCCTATGGCAGAAGCAAATAATGCTGCTTACAACAAAACAGAAATTCTGGAAAGAAGTTTTTGAAAAGTGAGAAAACTGCTTAAGAAAACCAGATACTATCTAATGCTGTAAAAGAAAACATGGAACAAATACATCTCACAAATTCTTCATAGTGTGTCCAGAAACGACAGACAGTATCATTGAGGGTCAGTATGCAGAAATAAAGCAGCAGGACATGACAGCACAAGACCAAATATGGTGACATACATGTGGGCTACAGGCAGGCTTTTGTACCTGAAAGTTTTTCAAGCAAACAAGGCAACTGACATAGCTCCCTAGAGCAACTCTGAGACCGCCTGGCATTGAAAAACATTCACTACCCTTGATATTGGCATAAAGAACCACTTTAAGGTTGACCAGATAAATAATCCCAACGGGCTGATCACCCGTTTGCCAGTCACTTTGATTACGGAAACAACAACAAACGGATTGATTTGTCGTTGCCCTAAAGACGCCATTAGGCGTGATGGGAACAACGGCAAAGAAAATCTATTCGCTGTTGCCCTTAAGACGCCACTAGGCGTAATGGCCACTGACTGCTTTGCCGGTCGTTGGCTAAGGACGGAAGAAGAAGAAGATAAATAATTAAAAAAAACAGTAAAAGCTGCAATGGCTTGGCCATGTCTGTGGAATGACTTCCACAATATAAGGAAAAATCTAATGATCTCTGAAGGACCATGAACTAGAACAGACTTGATCCAGGCCAAAATGAAGGCTGCTGATAGGGTAGTAGAGTAAATACTCTGGCTAACATCTACATCCCAGTCTTTCTGGATAATCTCATTTCTTCACTAAACTAAGTACTACTTATTCAAAATCACTGGTGCATATCTCAACAGCACTGCCATTTTCTATTACACAGAACTAAACAAAGCAAGTTTAACTGTCATCTAATCACCAATGGCATACTACATGCTCGAAAATTTAAAAAAAGTTCTTAACTGACACATGAAGTAAGCATTGTAATCTTACTATAGTTAGTCTTTAATCTCTGAATACAAATATAAAAATAAGTCAGTAATAAGTTAGATCACTAATGCCGTAAATATGGAAAAGGACTGGGAAAGTTATCAGAACAAGATTCAGATAACGAAAAGAAAAAGAGAAAGAAAAAACAAACAAAATGGAAAAGAAAATGTTTGCACATGCTGTGCTACCCACCAATCAATGATACAGATTTATGAAAAAAAAAACAACAACAAAAAACCACTTAACGCTTATTTAAATAACAATTAACAATAACAAATTCACTGGTCTGTGATCATCATTCAAAGTGGGAAAAACTTGTCATACATAGAAAAAAAATGGTCTACGTATTAAGTGTAAAAAAAAAAAAAAACCAATTAAATATTCTGCTAGACTGGCAATCAAGTACAGGTATACGACTTAATGAATCAGTTAATGTGTTAATATAAAAACTGGAAAAAACAATTCTTTTCACAAACAAAGCAAAAAAAAAAAAAAACAGCAGCATACAAAGCTGTGAAAACAGCATGTTAAAATATTGCTCATGTCAGCAAAATATGTAGAGTCCGCTGGGAGGACAACATTAGACAATCTTTGAAGGACCGAGGACTAGAATGGAACCAGGCCAGGAGGAAGACAGCCGATAGGATAGTCTGGCGCTCTCTCTACCAAACCTCTACACCTCACGGTAGAAGGGGAACGACTAAGTAAGTAAGTAAGCAAAATATGTGACTAAGACTTTGCTATCAATTTTCAATATTATTCATTACGTGTTTTTTTCCTGGGTGCTACTTGTCCCCAAAATCCCATCAGTCGGAGAATGGAAACTTGTAACTACCTACATTATCATAACATGCTACTGACAAAGAACTAAACACATTGCTTAAACAAATGAGTAATTTAATTTGGGGGAAAATTATCATGCAAATGCAGTACTGACAATACTTGCTCAGCATTGATAGCGTAATATTTTGCTCATGGCAGTGCTTGTCCGAAAGAAAAAAATTAGCTTAAAGTATTAGCATCAGGACTGGCACTTCTGGCCGATTAACCGAAAGAACAAAATTAGCTTAACTCTTAGTATACGAGCGGCCTTTTAGAAAGGCTGATGATCGATCCCCGTCAATAGCGAAAATGTATAGGTTGAGTGCATGTTTAAAACCACTGAACAATTTAGTTACGTGCATGATATAGGGCACCCGTGTGTTACCGGGGCCCGAAAGGGGAGCAAAGAATAGTAACACTGTCCCCTACCAAGCATGTCGTAAAAAGCGACTAAGGAGGGTTGGGCATGGGGCCGGTTACACCATCCTGTAAAAAATTTAAACCACAAAAAACTTCAACAAATATGGACAAGTCAAATAAAGAAAATAAAACACAGCCATCCAAGACAGGGGAAGGTCCTCTCGCGGGGAGGCGTATGATGCAACACAGAGAAAGCCGAAAGGAGTCTGTGTTGCTGACTAACCTTCTTTCTTCTAGGAGAACTTCCAGATTTGGCACCTGAAATGTTCGGACATTAAACGAACAAGTGAAAGTGGCGCAAGTAGCAGCAGAAATGAGGGAATACAAAATCGAGGTTCTGGGAATGTGTGAAACAAAGTGGAAGGGGGTAGACAGGAAGAAACTCATCACAGGTGAATTGGTGCTGTCCTCAGGACATGAAGACGAAAGTTCACACCACAGTGAAGGGGTAGCTCTTATGTTATCTAAAGAAGCACAGGAAGCACTAATTGAATGGGAAGCTGTTGGACCCAGAATAATAACAGCTTCTTTCAAAACAGCTAAAAAGAAAATTCATGTAAATGTCATCCAATGTTATGCACCAACTAATGACAAAGAAGAGTCTGTGAAAGAAGCATTTTATACTAAACTACAGGAAATTATGGATAAAGTAAAAAGAAGAGACATCACAATTTTGATGGGTGACATGAATGCAAAGATAGGTACAGCCAACACTGGATTCGAAGAAGTCATGGGAAAACATGGGCTAGGAGTAATGAATGAAAATGGAGAGCTATTCGCAAACTTCTGTGCTTCATATCAACTGGCTATAGGAGGAAGCATGTTTCCACATAAGAGAATACACAAGGCAACATGGATATCACCAGACCATAGAACAGAAAATCAGATAGATCATATATGCATAAACAAGAAGTTTAGATCATCATTGCAGGATGTAAAGATATATAGAGGAGCAGATGTGGCATCAGATCACCATCTTCTGATAGCCAAAGTAAAAATGAAACTCAAGAGATATGCAACAATGCAAAATTATAGACAACAGTTTAATGTAGGACAGCTAAGAAATCAAGAAACAAGAGACAAATTTGCGGTCACAGTATCCAACAAATTCCAAGTGCTCCAACAGCTGGAAGATGTAGAGAATACAGAAGACTATTGGCAGCAGGTCAAAACAGTATGGAAGGAGACATGTGAAGAAATACTGGGGAAAAGGGAAAGACAACAAAAAGCATGGATAACAACAGAAACCATCAATAAGATAAAAGACAGAAAAAACAAGAAAGCAGAGTTAAACACAAGCAAAACTAGAAGCTCCAAAGCCAAGGCTCAAGAAGTGTACACAGAAGCAAACAAAGAAGTAAAAAGAAGTATCAAAAGAGACAAGAGGAAGTATATTGAGGAGTTGGCAAGAGAGGCAGAAGATGCTGCAGCCAAAGGAAATATGAGAGAACTGTATAGCAGCACAAAGAAGCTAACAGGGAAATACAAGCAAACAAGTTGCCTCATAAAAGACAAGAATGGGAAACTGCTCAGCAATATACAAGAGCAAATGAAGAGGTGGACAGAATATTTTGGGGACCTTCTCAATAGACCAGCTCCACAAAACCCGCCGGACATCCAGCCAGCAGAAGAAGAGCTACAAATTAACGGTGAAAGACCAACGAAGGAAGAAATAAAGAAAGCCATAAAGCTTCTAAGAGAGGGAAAAGCATCTGGACCTGATGGCATTCCAGCAGAGGCCATCAAAGCAGATATCGACACGGCTACAGAGATGTTATATAAATTACTTGGTAAAGTCTGGGAAAAGGAAGAGATACCAGCAGAATGGAAGGAAGGATATCTGGTTAAGTTGCCTAAGAAGGGAAATTTACAAGAGTGCACAAATTATAGAGGAATAATGTTACTATCAGTGCCAGGAAAAGTATTAAACAGGATTATCCTTGAGAGATTAAAAGAGTCCATAGACAAGAAACTGAGAGATGAACAAGCAGGTTTTCGACAAAACAGATCATGTACAGACCAGATAGCCACTTTGAGAATAATAGTTGAACAAAGTCTGGAATGGAATTCACCACTATACATCGGATTTGTGGACTACGAAAAGGCATTTGACAGTGTAGACAGAGAATCACTTTGGAAATTGATGAGGCATTATGGAGTTCCCCTGAAGATCATTAATTTAATAAAGAAAACATATGAAGACATGACATGCAGAGTTCTTCACGAAGGACAGCTTACAGAACCGTTTGGGATAAGAACAGGAGTGCGACAGGGATGCCTCTTGTCTCCATTTCTTTTCTTGCTGGCAATAGATTGGGTTATGAGATCATCGACAACACACAACAGAAATGGAATCCAGTGGACTCTGACTAAGCAGTTGGATGATCTGGATTTTGCTGATGACTTGGCTCTTCTGTCCCATAACCGTAATCAGATGCAGGACAAATTGAAAACACTCGATGAGAGGTCACAGCAATTGGGTCTGAAAATACACAGGGAAAAGACAAAAATAATGAGAATAAATGCAGGTAATGATAACAGGGTTGAACTTGAAGAAACACCAATTCAAGATGTTGAATCATACACATATCTTGGCAGTAATATAGACAAAGTTGGAGGGACAGACAGCGATATCAAAATAAGAATACAAAAGGCAAGAGGAGCTTTCATTGCATTGGGAAATATATGGTGATCAAGAGAAATTGGATCCAACACGAAAATAAGAATCTTCAACTCAAATGTGAAGTCAGTCCTATTGTATGGCTCGGAGACATGGAGAACAACAAAGACAACAACCAAAAAGCTACAGACTTTCATAAATGGGTGCTTGCGTAGAATAGAGGGATTAAAATGGTATGACAAGGTTACCAACGTGGAACTGATGACAAGAACTAGACAAGTGCCAGTGGAACAAGAGATGAGAAGAAGACGATGGCGATGGATAGGACACACACTGAGGAAACCTGTTGATAGCATTACAAGACAGTCCTTGTTCTGGAACCCCCAGGGCAAGAGAGGCAGAGGAAGACCAAGAAGTACATGGAGAAGAGAGTTGGAAACAGAGGTGAAAATGATGAGGAGAACATGGAAAGAACTTGAGATGATGGCACGGGACAGGAGGACTTGGCATGTGTTTGTTGAAGGCCTATGCTCCTTTGGGAGTGGAGGGTTATGAATGAATGAAATGATATAGGGGTTTCATTTCTTCACATTTTGATATATAACACTTTATGTTATCTTTATAAATAAATTATTTAGTGCAGATCGATCATCGGCCTTTCTAAAAGGCCGCTCGTATACTAAGAGTTAAAGTATTAGCATCAGGACTGGCACTTCTGGCCGATGAACAATTTACTTTTCGGCTACATATTGATTTTCTGTAGGACAGTACACACCAAGTGACGGCGTTTGTGCGAAAGAAACGATATAAAGAGCTATGTGTCAGCATTGAAAAAAAGAGAAGAAATGATATGAGGAGCTATGTGTCAGCATTGAGAAATAGAGAAGAAACGATGTAAGAAGAAAGATCAAACGACATAAAAATGTATTCAACGTCAAGAGTTTACTTAAAAACTGCAGCACAAGCGTGTGACAGGGTCTGACCTGAGAAGGTTAACAGGACACATTGGTGGAGTGAAGAATCGCAAATGAAAATGTTGCAAAAGTGAAGAATACAGCGTAAAAAATTATAGAGAATAAGCGATGCCCAGAGCAGAAGCAAACAATGCTACTTACAACAAAGCGGAAATTCTGGAAAGAAGTTTTTGAAAAGTGAGAAAACTGCTTAAGAAAACTAGAAACTGACAACTACTGTAAAGGAAAACATGGAACAAATACATCTCACAAATTCTTCATAGTGTGTCCAGAAACGACAGACAGTATCATTGAGGGTCAGTATGCAGAAATAAAGCAGCAACACATGACAGCACAAGACCAAATATGGTGACATACTTGGGGGTTACAGGCAGGTTTCTGTACCTGAAAGTTCTTCAAGCAAACAAGGCAACTGACATAGCTCCCTAGAGAGTCTGCCTGGCATGGAAAAACATTCACTACCCTTGATATTGGCATAAAGAACCACTTTAAGGTTGACCAGATAAATAATAAAAAACAGTAAAAGCTGCAATGGCTTGGCCATGTCTGTAGAATGACTTTCACAATATAAGGAAAAAGCCAGTGATTTCCGAAGGACCGTGAACTAGACAGACTTGATCCAGGCCAAAATGAAGGCTGCTGATAGGGTAGTGGAGTAAATACTCTGGCTAACATTTACTTCCCAGTTTTTCTGGATAATCTCATTTCTTCACTTAGCTAAGTACTACTTATTCAAAATCACTGGTACATATGTCAACAGCACTGCCATTTTCTATTACACAGAACTAAACAAAGCAAGTTTAACTGTCATCTAATCACCAATGGCATACTACATGCTCGAAAATTTAAAAAAAGTTCTTAACTGACACATGAAGTAAGCATTGTAATCTTATTATAGTTAGTCTTTAATCTCTGAATACAAATATAAAAATAAGTCAGTAATAAGTTAGATCACTAATGCCGTAAATATGGAAAAGGACTGGGAAAGTTATCAGAACAAGATTCAGATAACGAAAAGAAAAAGAGAAAGAAAAAACAAACAAAATGGAAAAGAAAATGTTTGCACATGCTGTGCTACCCACCAATCAATGATACAGATTTATGAAAAAAAACAACAACAAAAAACCACTTAACGCTTATTTAAATAACAATTAACAATAACTTCTTCTTCTTGCGATCGCATCTTTGATGATTACACCGTCAGACGAGTTCTCATGATGAATTCGACTGTTGTTTGAAGTTCCTCTTTAACTCCATATAGCTTTGAGTTTAGTGTTGAGTCATTTGGCCAGTATATCTTTCTTAACTGGTCATACAGAGGACAGTCCTGTAGAACATGCTCAGCAGTTTGTTCGTTTAATCCACATGTGCACAGTGGTGAAGCAGACAATCGTAGCTTGTGCATGTGTTTATTCAGTTTGTTATGCCCTGTCCTGAGTCGAAAAATAGTTATCTGTCCCTGCCGGTCGAGAGTGTGATAGTAGTCTTTGGGTTGGTTCTGTTCTCTTCTGATAGTCTGGATAGCTCTCTTTTTCTCAAAGTATGTGACTTCATTATCTTCTTGTTCACATTCTCCTCCCTTTTTTTGCAAGTTTATCTGCCTTTTCATTTCCGGGTACACCACAATGAGATGGTACCCACTGAAGTATGGTTCTCTTTTTGGCAGCTACCTTGTTTAGTTCATTTCTCAGATGCGGGAGTTTACCACCCTTGAGAGCTTGCAGGACAGACAGTGCATCTGTGAGATAACGAAAAGAAAAAGAGAAAGAAAAAACAAACAAAATGGAAAAGAAAATGTTTGCACATGCTGTGCTACCCACCAATCAATGATACAGATTTATGAAAAAAAAAACAACAACAAAAAACCACTTAACGCTTATTTAAATAACAATTAACAATAACAAATTCACTGGTCTGTGATCATCATTCAAAGTGGGAAAAACTTGTCATACATAGACAAAAAATGGTCTAAGTATTAAGTGTTAAAAAAAACCAATTAAATATTCTGCTAGACTGGCAATCAAGTACAGGTATATGACTTAATGAATCAGTTAATGTGTTAATATAAAAACTGGAAAAACTATTCTTTTCACAAACAAAGCAAAATAAAAAAACATAGCAGCATACAAAGCTGTGAAAACATCTTGTAATATATTGCTCATGTCAGTAAAATATGTGACTAAGAATTGCCATATCTAAGAAAAAGGCCAAAAGAGCTGTATGAATGACATGACCAGAACTTTCATAATGACCAGAACTTCATAGTACACTTATTGGCCAAATGGAAAGGAGAATAAAGATGGCTGTAGATAGCATTTCTATTTGAAAAATGACATTTGCTATATTACTTAAGCTCCCAAAATCTTTCACAAAGTTTAGGTTACAAGCTGAGAGCACTGCAATGGCTCATTCTTTCCAGCATTTTCTGGATTCTGTCACACTGGCCCTTGTGTATGGTGAAAATCAACTAATGTATGACAGAAATAGGTTCAACAAATTTAATAAAAAATGACACAAGCAATGTTATTTAAGCCCCCAAATTCTGTGGCAAAGTCCTCATTACAGATACAAAGCTGAATACCAGCCTCCTCAAAGCTTTGCAATGGCTTTTTCTTTCCAGCATTGTCTGGATTTTTACACATTGGCCCTTTAATAAAACCATAAAGGTCAAACATTTGTTGACACCATTTACTCCCAGAACCTTTTCCACAATGTCTCACAACTTTCTCCCACAGAGACCTGTCTTGACACAAGTCCAAACCATTGTTTCCGTTTAGCAGACTGCAATTCACCTTATACACAACAATGGCTTGATGATTTCCCCTGCCAGCCTTGCTCCAAACCCTGGCATTTTCAAATTCAAAAGATAGATAAAAGCCATTTCCATCAGAAAAATCTTGCTTTCTATTGCCTTTGCATATTTGGATTCCATTGGCAATAAGTGATATAGCACTTTCATGTGTTGTTCCATGGTAAATTTCAGCTGTTTGTTGATTAAACCCAACCTTCTGCAGATTTTCCACCAAGTACTGTTTAGAAGACTGCCACAGTATCCCATCTGCTCTCAGTCGTCCCTGTCTACAACGTATCCACCATTCAACAAAGTACTGTATAGTCTGATGCATGACTCCATCCATTCCAAACAAATAATCACCATAGTCTTCACAGAGGCCTACAATTTTGCATAAAATAACTTCCTTACTGGTGTTAAAACCACTAGCATTGTCAGATAAGAAAGTGGAAAATGCCTCCTCCTTCAATTTACTTTTTATGCAGCAAAGTTTTTCCATAATTTTTTTGACATCTTCAAGCAAAGGAAGTTGTACTGTAGGGGAAAAACCTAACAATTTTGCTGTGTAGAATGCAATAATTTTTTCCACAACTTTGGCAAACTCATTAAAGCCATTCTTAGACTCTGTATGGTTGGTGATTCTCTTTGACAAGATCCCATCTTTCTCCACATCAAGAGCATTTACCACCAGACCTGTAATCTTTTCATTATACACACTTAGAAATTCCATAAACAATAATGCTTCCTTGTCTGTCTTAATGACACCACTACACTGAATGTGAGACTGCTGATTTTCATTATCCACTTCTACTACATGTGGAATAATGTGAACTGGAACAGACAACTTCACATCTTCTGGATGCTTACAATGTAACAGGATATCCCTGTTTGTGATTTCATAAAGAACAGTCGCACACGTCTGCAGCACTGGAATTACCTGCCTCAGATAGTCATCCATCAAACTGCTAGATGGGTGCAATGCTGATTCATGTATCTGAAAGCTCTGCAGGGAAAGAACCAACATAGAAAGAAGTCAGAAAATTTGCTCTTTTTAAGCATAAACACGTTTTCTCCCCTTCTTTGCTTAGGACATATCAGGTGGCTACATAACTTCGGGAATGTTCTGTGTGGATCTGTTAATACAATTATAGCTTATGACATTCTGAAATATAATCAAAATGTATCCAAGTATATCTATGAGATAAGTGTGACAATGTTCCCACTGCATCTTACTTACTTAGTCATTCCCCTTCTACCGTGAGGTGTAGAGGTTTGGAACAGAGAGCACCATTCTAGTCCTAGGTCCTTTAAAGATTGTCTAATGTTGTCCTCCCAGCGGACTCTGGGTCATCCTGGGGGTCTGGATCCCTGGCTCTTTGTTTCCCATGCTTGTCATGGTAGCCGATCTCCCATTATGCAGACATGGCCAAACCATCTTAGTTGGGACTGTTCTACTTGGGTCTGCAGGAGGTTGGATTTTAGGCCTTGACGTATCGTCTAGTTGCAGAACATCTCTTCTTGTTACTTCAACCACCTTCCTCAGATACCTCATTTCTGGCTTTTGTGGGTTGTACGAGGGGCATTCAGAAAGTAATGCATGACATCGTTTCTCAGCTAATAATGAAGATAGAAGCATGAAATTTTGCACACTTCAAATATGGCATGTGCCAATTGTGTGCACTAAATTGCACCGCAACCGGCCAAATAATACGGCTGCCCTGAACCGTTGAAATGGAGCATGTTAGCAACTTGTGTTATAAGCAGCGAGTTGTGATAGAATTTCTCGTTGCAGAGAAGGAAACTGTTGTGAACATTCACAAGCGTCTATGTGAGGTGTATGGAAGTTTTGCAGTCGACAGGAGTACAGTCAGTCGCTGGGTTGAGAGAATCAAAGAATCAGGAATGGAGATATGGAGCTGCTTGATTGGCCGCGCAGTGGACGTCCTGCCACAGCCACCAACGCAGAAACGTTGAAATGCGCTGAGGGCATTATTCTTACTGATAGGCGAATCACTACTCAACAATTGGCCTTACAGCTGTCAGTCAGCATTGGTAGTGCAAATGCAGTTATAAAAACTCTCGGATTTTCTAAGGTTTGCGCAAGATGGGTTCCTCGAAGTCTCACAAATGACCACCGATTGCAAAGGAAAGCAATTTCTTCTGAATTGTTGGAGCGTTTCAGTGCTGATGGAGAGAACTTTTTGGCTAAGATCTTTACAGGTGACAAAACCTGGGCACATCATTTTGAACCTGAGACAAAAAGACAGTCAATGGAGTGGGATCATCTGCAATCACCACGAAGAAAGAAATCCAAGACAATTCCTTCAGCTGGAAAGGTCACGATCACTGTCTTTTGGGACATTGAAGGTGTGATTCTTGTGGACGTTATGCCAAGAGGAGAGACAATCAATTCGCAAGCTTACATTAAGATTGAAAAAAACTCAATCAACGTTTTCGCAGAGTTCGGTCGCACAAGAATCCAGCAGACCTGCTTCTCCTTCACGACAATGCGCGACCTCACACAAGTTTGGCAACATGGGAAGCAATCACCAAATTGGGTTGGACTGTACTACCCCCTCCACCCTATAGTCCCGATTTGGCACACTCTGATTTTCATCTATTTGGTCCACTTAAAGATGCACTCCGTGGGACAAGGTTTTAAGATGATGGAGTGATTCATGCAGCGAAGAAATGGCTACATGATCAAGACAAAGTATGGTACGGGCTAGGAATACATGCACTTGTTTTGCGCTGGCATAAAGCCGTACAAGTTGATGGGGATTATGTTGAATAATACAGATGTTTACATGACACATCCATGTAAATTGTGTATAAATTTCATGCTTTTTGAATAAACAGCTCCTGAGAAAAATGATGTGGTGCATTACTTTCTGAATGCCCCTCGTAGTCATTGCCATGACTCGCACCCATATGTCAAGACTGGGACATAGGTGGAGTGGTATACCGACATCTTCGTTTTCTTACCAACCTCTCTCTTGCTGCTTTTCGAGTGGCCAACTTTTCTTTGATGCCTCCCTTTCGGTCAAGCTCCAAGGCATGCTTAATTGGATGCGTTCTTTCTTCTCATGATATCACCATGGATTTTACACATTATCTATAGATGTAAATGTTTGTTCCTCATAAATTCCCCACACCATCATTTTACTGGGATCAAACTTTGCAGTTAGCCCATACAAATCCTGTGGGTAATGCCAAATATTTTTTGGAAATGAGAACCGCATTTTGATAATGGTTAATGGTGGAGTGGGCGGAAAAAAAAAAAAGGTAACAGGTATTACTAGAACAAAAAACCTATGTTGCAGAAAACATATATTAGGAAGAGTGTTTTCTACTTAATTCCCACTTTCTGTTTTTGTCTGTCTGTCCCTGGTATGGGCAATAAATTTTACTTTGTCTGTTGTCCAAGTAAGGTGTCTTACCCCAGTACAAGGACTGCCTTGTAGAGGTTTCATTATGTGTCCTAACCATCTTCAGTGTCTTCTTATGAGTTGAAGGTCATTATTTTTGTGTCAAACTAAACAGCTTCTAACCTCCATGTTTTTGCTATTGCAATGAAAGCTTCTCTTAAACTTTGTATCCCTATTTTTTATTCTAATATCAGTATGTTCCTCCAACTTTATATTGCTGTCAAGATATGTGTATGATTCTATATCTTTTATTGGTGTTTCTTCAAGTTTGACCTCGTTACCATTTCCTGCATGTATTCGCATTATTTTTGCTTTCTGCATTTTCCAACCCACCTGCTGTGACCTCTCATATTTTGTCTGCATCAAGTCATCAGCAAAATCTAGATCAAAAGTGATAAAATACTGTCATTTGCTGTAAGATTGAGATTACAGTTACTCGAATGCTGAAGTCTTTTGTATCTATACTACCTATAGTCATTTACAATAAAGTACAAAATATGTAACCACCCATACAAAACACTATCACATTTATTAAATGGATGTTCCAGATTTCAAACCTTGTACTATCTACAGAGTCGTAGACATTATTTATGAGAAAGTGAAATCCCCAAATAGTAATAATTCATTCATACATAACCCTCCACTCCCAAAGGAGCATAGGCCTTCAACAAACACATGCCAAGTCCTCTTGTCACGTGCCATCATCTCAAGTTCTTTCCACGTTCTCATCATTTTCACCTCTGTTTCCAGCTCTCTTCTCCATGTGCTTCTTGGTCTACCTCTGCTTCTCTTGCCCTGGGGATTCCAGAACAAGGACTACCTTGTAATGCTATCAACAGGTTTCCTCAGTGTGTCCTATCCATCGCCATCGTCGTCTTCTCATCTCTTGTCTAGTTCTTGTCATCAGTTCCATGTTGGTAACCTTGTCATACCATTTTATTCCCTCTATTCTATGCAAGCACCCATTTATGTAAGTCTGTAGCTTTTTGGTAGTTGTCTTTGTTGTTCTCCATGTCTCAGAGCCATACAATAGGACTGACTTCACATTTGAGTTGAAGATTCTTATTTTCGTGTTGGATCCTATTTCTCTTGATCTCCATATATTTCCCAATGCAATGAAAGCTTCTCTTGCTTTTTGTATTCTTATTTTGATATCACTGTCCCTCCAACTTTGTCTATATTGCTGCCAAGATATGTGTACGATTCTACATCTTGTATTGGTGCTTCTTCAACTTCAGCCCTGTTATCATTACCTGCATTTATTCTCATTATCTTTGTCTGTTTCCTGTGTATTTTCAGACCCAATTGCTGTGACCTCTCATCGAGTGTTTTCAAATTGTCCTGCATCTGATTACGGTTATGGGACAGAACAGCTAAGTCATCAGCAAAATCCAGATCATCCAACTGCTAAGTCAGAGTTCATTGGATTCCATTTTTGTTGTGTGTTGTCGATATTCTCATAACCCAGTCTATTGCTAGTAAGAAAAGAAATGGAGACAAGAGGCATCCCTGTTCTTATCCCAAATGGTTCTGTAAGCTGTCCTTCATGAAGAACTCTGCATGTCATGTCTTCTTTATTAATGATCTTCAGGGGAACTCCATAATGCCTCATCAATTTTCAAAGTGATTCGCTGTCTACACTGTCAAATGCCTTTTCGTAGTCCACAAATCCGATGTATAGTGGTGAATTCCATTCCAGACTTTGTTCAACTATTATTCTCAAAGTGGCTATCTGGTCTGTACATCTGTTTTGTTGAAAACCTGCTTGTTCTCTCAGTTTCTTGTCTATGAACTCTTAATCTCTCAAGGATAAACCTGTTTAATACTTTTCCTGGCACTGATAGGCAACTTAACCAGATATCTTTCCTTCCATTCTGCTGATATCTCTTCCTTTTCCCAGATTTTACCAAGTAATTTTTATAACATCTCTGTAGCCTTGTCGATATCTGCTTTGATGGCCTCTGCTGGAATGCCACCAGGTCCAGACGCTTTTCCATCTCTTAGAAGCTTTATGGCTTTCTTTATTTCTTCCTTTGTTGGTCTTTCACTGTTAATTTGTAGCTCTTCTTCTGCTGGCTGGATGTCCGCAGGGGGGGGGGGGGGGGTTGTGGAGCTGGTCTACTGAGGTCCTCAAAATATTCTATCCACCTCTTCATTTGCTCTTGTATATTGCGGAGCAGTTTTCCATTCTTGTCTTTTATGAGGCAACTTGTTTGCTTGTATTTCCCTGTAAGCTTCTTTGTGCTGTTATACAGTTCTCTCATATTTCCTTTGGCTGCAGCATCTTCTGCCTCTCTTGCCAACTCCCCAATATACTTTCTCTTGTCTCTTGATACTTCTTTGCTTCTGTGTATACTTCTTGAGCCTTGGCTTTGGAACTTCTGGTTTTGCTTGTGTTTAAATCTGCTTTCTTGTTTTTTCTTTTATCTTGATGGTTTCTGTTGTTATCCATGCTTTTTGTTGTCGTTCCCTTTTCCCCAGTATTTCTTCACATGTCTCATTCCATACCGTTTTGATTAGCTGCCAATAGTCTTCTGTATTCTCTGCATCTTCCAGCTGTTGGAGCACTTGGAATTTGTTGGATATTGTGACCGCAAATTTGTCTCTCGATTTCTTAGATGTCCTACATTAAATTGTTGTCTATAATTTTGCATTGTTGCATATCTCTTGAGTTTCATTTTTACTTTGGCTATCAGAGGTGATCTATCAGACTGTAATAACTGGTGTGGTATATCTCTACTATCAGTACCTGGAAAATTATTATGTTGCATGATGTTAGAAAGACTTAAATTGCATGCTGACGAAAAGATCAGAGAAGAACAAGCGGGTTTCAGGCCGAAACGATCATGTATTGATCAAATATTCACACTAAGAACAATTATAGAAGAATCAGTGGAAATGCAATCGCCACTTATTATCATCTTCGTCGATTTTCAAAAAGTCTTTGATAGTCTACACCGCCCATCATTGTGGAAGATACTTACAATCTATGGTTTTCCAACAAAATATGTGAATATAATCAAAGCGCTATATGACAATGCAAGATGTTGTGTTAGAACCAATAAAGTGAATACAGAATGGTTTACAGTAGAAACAGGGGTGAAACAAGGCTGTATTATGTCACCACTACTTTTTGGAATAGCTATTGATTGGGTTATGAGAAACTATACCCACAATGAACAATTAGGTATAAAATGGACAAATGGAAAATTCCTGGGGGACCTGGATTTCGCAGATGATTTAGCATTCTTAAGTTCAACACCCAGACAATCCCAAGAAGCAGTAAATAATTTGTGTCATCTCTCGGTTAAAATAGGTCTCCAAATAAATGCCTCTAAAACTAAAGCTATGAACTTTTCTAATGAGACCTTTGATATCATCTTGAACGGGGAAAAACTACAGAAAGTTGAAAGTTTCAATTATTTAGGCAGTAAAATGACTCAGGTGACACAACAAGAGAAATCCATACTAGAATTGCTTTGGCAGCTAGCGACTTCAATAGATTATCTAACATTTGGAAATTACGATCATTGAATATACATACCAAGCTTCGTCTGTTTAATTCAAATGTTATCTCAGTGTTAACATACGGCTGTGAGAGTTGGAAAATAACAAAATCATTGGAGAACAAGCTGAATACATTCGAGAACAAATGTCTTAGAAAACTCATGAACATCAGTTGGAAAGAATTCAAGACTAATCGACAAATAAGAGAAGACTAGGCAGAAATATGTCTCCGACTATATAAGGAAAAGACGATGGTCATATATCGGTCATGTCCTATGAATGCAAAACAACAGAATACCACTACAGGCGCTCACTTGAGTTTCTGAGGGTAAGATGAAAAAAGGAAGACCAAAAGAAACACTCAGAAGAACAATAATAAGAGAAGGAAGAACGTTGGGCCTAAATAATGTGCAAGAGCTAAGAGGAGTGGCGTCACAATGAACAGCCTGGAGAGCACTGGTTTCTGCCTTATGCACCGTGTTTGGTGCTTAAAGAATTTATTATTATTTATTATTATCAGGTGGTGGTGATCTGATGCCACATCTGCTCCTCTATATACCTTTACATCCTGCAATGATGATCTAAACTTCTTGTTTATGCATATATGATCAATCTGATTTTCTATTCTATGGTCTGGTGATATCCATGTTGCCTTGTGTATTCTCTTATGTCGAAACATGCTTCCTCCAATAGCCAGTTGATTTGAAGCACAGAAGTTTGAGAATAGTTCCCCATTTTCATTCATTATTCCTAGCCCCCGTTTTCCCATGACTTCTTCAAAGCCGGCGTTGACTGTACCTATCTTTGCATTCATGCCACCCATGAAAATTGTGATGTCTCTTTTTACTTTTTCCAAAATTTTATGTAGTCTAGTATAAAATGCTTCTTTCACAGACTCTTCTTTGTCATTAGTTGGTGCATAACATTGGATGACATTTACATTTATTTTCTTTTTAGCTGTTTTAAAAGTAGCTGTTATTATTCTGTATCCAACGGCTTCCCATTCAATGAGTGCTTTCTGTGCTTCTTTAGATAACATAAGAGCTACCCCTTCACTGTGGTGTGAACTTTCGTCTTCATGTCTTTGCTCCCCTTTCGGGCCCCGAAATGGTTTCTCTACAAATTGACATATGGAGGTGCCAGACTCTGTTTTGACTGATAGCATTACAAGACAGTCCTTGTTCTGGAATCCCCAGGGCAAGAGAGGCAGAGGTAGACCAAGAAGCACATGGAGAAGAGAGCTGGAAACAGAGGTGAAAATGATGAACTTGAGATGATGGCACGTGACAGGAGGACTTGGCATGTGTTTGTTGAAGGCCTATGCTCCTTTGGGAGTGGAGGGTTATGATGTTCTGGTTTAATGGCACTTTAAGACACAAACATAATAAAGTGACCCACCTTATCCAATGCCGTTGCCTTAGCAATGCTGCATACGTCAGATAGACCATATGCCTCTAGGTTTATGGCGTCCTGTTCCATGTTGATCACCTATAGAAATTAGTTACATCAACTTGTAAATATAAAAATGAAAGGTGAAAATGTCAGGGAAAGTTACTCAACCAGCAAAAAATGTAGGTATTAATGCCTTAGTGTAATTAACTGCTAAAAGGATGCAAGGCAGATGGGACACTTTCAAAGGTAATGAAGGTTCATATTCAATGCATTAAATGTGACCAAGCAGTCAAATAAAGAGCTGGCACCTCCATATGGGTACCAGAGCTACTCTGGGAAGGTTAAGGCGACCGGCGTGATGCCGACCACATCACCCCTCGTGTGCCGACGGTCAAGATAATATGGGCCTAACACCATATTCCCAATATGCCTCAATGGGCGTGTAACGGGTTCCTTTACTTTTTACCTTACCTCCATATGTCAACTTTGTAGAGAAACCATTTGATGGAACAGACCAAGCAGTCGTATGAAAACTAATAAACTATGGGAGCCTTGAGACCTTCCCTAAAGGATGAAAGGATGTCTGATGTTACCCGATGATAGTTTTCATAGTCATGGAAATGCCAGATGATGAGATATTAACAGAAGGAAAGATAACAGTACTTTATCAGACATTAACAACCCAAAATCCTGATTTTGTATATGACAAACAGACCTCAGGTCAAGAGATGGACAGGAAAGAGTCTATCAGAGTACACCACTGCGACAAGAGACAGAAAACGGAGATCCACTGCAGCCGACCTTTGTTGCGCTGATGGTACCTGATGAAACAGACCTGGTTAATTATGCACATTTATGCTGCCAGTATTAATAATAATAAGCACCAAACACGGCGCAGTATTAGTAGCAAGTTATTTGACTGATGTGTACCAGTTGTTCAGTAATAATTTTCCACCCACTATCACACAGAAAGATACAGTTTAGCTCACTGAATTAAAACACTAAGCGTGACAGCTAATTGACGGAATAGAATTCACGATATGTTGCATTTTGTGTAATTTTAGAAAAGTGACCTGTTTAAATATCGTGCGACTTAAAAACAGGTGCCGGCAATCTAAGTTATTAAAGACAAGCTTTATCTGTTAAAGTGCTCGTATGTAAATTTAAAGGATAACTGACCGGATAGGAATAGGCTAGAGACACTGTGTGCTTATATGTAGATATCAGTAGTGATTTCTGCATGCTGTTTCTCTAGGTACCACAAAGTGCCCACTTTGTGCTGTTGAAAACGGACGAAAGTGGAGAAAATTGATGGAAATTCATCAAGTTTAAGTCGTCACCGTCTCTTTGCTATTAATTCTTTGATTCCATAATTATTTTCCACCCTGTGCCATAATTATTTGTTGAAGAATTCTAAACGGTGAAGTGTACTGACTTTTAGTGTAAATTTTATGTTAATCTTTTTCTGTGAACATGTACTTATTATATACCAAACTGTAGAGAAATGGATAGAGAATTGTAATATATGTCTTTGGTAGTATTAACACAAGTGTGCTTGTTATAATTAAAACATTTTGCATGTAAAATTGAAAAACACTAAAAAGTTAACTGTAAAATACGACCTTACCAAAAAAAAATTACTGTCATAGACAATAAAACTGTCTGCTTATGGCCACAATTAGTACATTTAGTGTTATTCACACCAGTTTTTCCGTGGTCCTTTGTAAGAAAAAAATAAATTATTCAATCATGCATTACGTAATTTTCAAACAAATAAAGAAAAATAACGTCATATAAAAATTTGTTTACTCTTGTTTAATGTTTTAATAGTATCCCTAGCTTCATCTTCTACCAATAACTAGGGATTAGATGTTATGGTAGGTCTAGTTTTGTTGCTTTTTTATCGGCAAAATATGACCACGCCCACTCATCAACTAAATCTAGTGTGTCTAGCTTTTCTGCACAGATTCCATTTTTTGACAACAAACTGTAACTACCAAACAATCATCATCAATGTTTCAAAGTAGTCTGACACAATTATTTGCTTAGGAGACTTAGAAAATGTAAATATAAAGCGTGACATATTTCTCTAGCAATAACAACGAAAAACGGTAACACGCGAATCTTCACAAAAATTGTGAAAATAACATCAAAACACGGACATGTGCTGATTAACTATAGTCAAATTAGTTGTTTAAATAGTAGCAGAAGTCATTCTACGAGTTTTAATATATGAACTGCATTAAACAGATGATTTTTAGGGTTTATGCGTGATAAACTAAAAACCACGCTCTGAGCGTTGCTATGGCATGGCGCGTAGAATTTTGCAACGCTCAGCGCGTTGGTCTGGAGTCAAAGAGTTAAGCGGATTGCAATAAAATGTATTGGTCGGGACAGAAACCAGACATACCACATCATGATTAATGGTAGATGGATACATGCATTACAAGATGTGAAGGTATGAAGAGGTGCAGATGTGGGAAGTGATCATTTAGTAGTAGCAAAACTGAAAGTGAAACTTAGAACTGACAGACCAACTTTAACTATACAGAAAAGGTTTGATATCAGCAAACTGAAGGACCCCCTTACCAGAAAACCTTTTTCTGCTGATATAAAGAAGCAATATCAATTTGCCAAAAGTCAGGAAAACAGAAGCGAAGTCCCGCAGGTTAAAGCAACTATATAGCGAACAGTACAGTCAGCTGGACAAGGAAGTTAAATGCCAAACCCGAGCCAACAAAAGGAATTTCCTAGACGATCTTGCAAGCATTTTCCAGGTCCAGCACGTGATTTTCAACGATGGGAAACTAATATTTTCCTCATCTAATTTTCTCAGAGATATATATATATCATTTTGCTGACCAGCAATCCTGAGCATTACTGTCTCCCATTACCAGGGGTGTTTGCAGATTTCTTTAAAAAAAAAACCTTTTTTTTTTTTTTTTTTGAAAATTTATAAAAGATTGAAAAAAACTTCTTTTCCCACTTTTTAGCGAATTTGTTCAACGTCAGTGCAATAAAATGTTAGTGACATGGATGGTAATTAATAAAATAAGCTTGATTGACGTATTGATTTAACGATTAACCATGTATAGGGGGGTGTTGGGAAGTCAAGTATTGGTAGTACCTCTGGTGAAGCAGCTGTCATGCCCTTTTCAGGGCAGCTCGGCCACCTTTGGTCCAAACCTGGCATCCAGCTCTCACCTGTGGCTCCTCGTAGCTGTCAGCATGCGACAGCGGCCACCCCCCGGGCAACGGCTTGGACAGACCGGCTAAACTAGGTGAGGGTAGCCGAATGGTTATAAACCTTCGGCGAGTTAGGGTCTGCCTACCCATGCATGCGAAGACTGGATTCGATAGATTGCGCGGAAGAAACCACCTGTTGGTTCAACGGGCATGACGGCGATTACCAGCAGCACGCTGTGGAGCGTAAGGAGCATGGCGAGGCACGTAGAAAGCCCTGGTCATCCACTGCACCTGACTTCATCTCCAGTCGTCTTGACTTGTCTTGCCACTGGACTGAGATGGACCCAGGCGAGAGAGTGAGGTCGACGAATTGCGCAACTCTTCCTCACTTTAATCCAAATCACCGCGCAAGTCACTTTTTCATCCATTCATCCATCCACTCACAACAAGTCCTGTGGCGATGGGCGAGCGGCAGGCGTGGGTACACTGGCAGTCGTAGTCGCAGACCTACACACAGGCGGCTCAGGCCATATGGTCGTCTTCCACTGATCGGAGCAGCAGTGGGATTCGGCAGCCCCGAGTGTCTGAGCAGCCCTCTTTAGGAAAGCACTGCTCACCTCCAAGGCATGAGGAAGGGGCTAGAAAAGGTGCCCTAAACATTGCCTGCTCCACCATTACCTAACCAGCTTACCGCAGTTGGTGGGTACCCTACTTCAGCGGGCGACATATAAGAAAAAGGACAGATTTTTCCCCCTCATTCTAGGCGCATGATGTGCGCACTCTCCTTGACAAAGATTTTATCGCAAACAGACCTGAGAGACGAACTGCCCTGATTGGGAGAGAACTGGCCAGGTACAACATTGACATAGCAGCACTGAGTGAAACTTGACTTGCAGGCGAGGGCCAACTTTGCGAAAAGGGTGCAGGTTATACATTCTTTTGGAGCGGAAGAGGAACTGAAGAAAGACGAGAAGCAGGGGTTGGATTTGCAATCAAAACAGCAATTGTCAGCAAGTTAGCGGGGCCCCCAAAGGGAATAAATTACCGACTGATGACGGTCAAGATCCCCCCGTTTTATGGAAAAAAACATGCCACCATCATTAGCGCGTATGCACCAACTATGACAAACCAGGATGACGTCAAGGATAAGTTTTACGAAGAACTACATGCAGTCATTGCATCAGTTCCTAAAGCAGATAAGCTCATCATTCTTGGTGACTTTAAAGCAAGAGTAGGCTCAAATAACATCTCCTGGAATGGCACTATTGGAAGGTACGGCGTGGGTCGCTGTAACAGCAATGGACTTCTCCAGACTTGTGCAGAACATGACCTCCTTATCACCAACACCATTTTTCGACTTCCTACCCGCAACAGGACCTCCTGGATGCACCCTCGCTCAAAGCATTGGCACTTAATTGACTATGTAATTGTTAGGAAGAAGGACAGGCAAGATGTCCGGGTGACCAAGTCCATGTGTGGTGCCGAATGTTGGACTGATCATCGCCTCATTGTATCTAAACTTAAAATTTGTATCCAGCCAGCCAGGTGCCCTCAGGGGAAGAAAACTCAAAAGAGGCTGGATGTCACCAAACAAAAGAAGACAAAAATCAAACAGTCATTTACTGACACCTTAGAAGACCGTCTCAAATCTAGCTCGCTAGACGGCCAAAGTGTGGACACAAATTGGGCAGCCCTAAGTGAGCAGATTTACAACACTGCTACAGAGGTCCTGGGTCCTTCCATCAAGAAACAAAATGACTGGTTTGATGAGAACTCAGATGATATAAAGCAGATGTTGGCTGAGAAACACCATCTCCATAAAGCATATTTAAATGATCCAAAATCTACATCCAAGAAAGACGCTTTCAACAACATGCGTAGAATCGTCCAACATAAACTACGCCAGATGCGTGATTCATGGCTGAGTAATAAAGCAGATGAGCTCCAAGGCTTTGCTGACAGCCATGACTTGAAAATTTTTTACCTTGCACTCAAAGCGGTCTATGGTCCAACATCATCAGGATCATTTCCCCTCCTTAATGCAGATGGAAAAACACTAATTACAGACAAGGAAAAAATGAAAAAAGCGATTTGTCAACTGTCTAGTGGAAAGGCCCCCCCGCTCCGATTCAATTCCTGTTGAGGTTTATAAAGATGGCGGTGCAGTTCTGATAGAGAAACTTCACATGATCTTCCAGCAAATGTGGCAGAGTGAAACCATCCCACACAATCTCAAAGATGCGTCAATTATACAACTATATAAACGTAAAGGTAATCGCCAAGACTGTAACAATCATCGAGGCATCTCTCTTTTATCAATCACTGGGAAGATATTCGCCAGAATCCTTTTGAATCGCCTTACGGCTCATCTTGACAAAGGTCTTTTACCTGAAAGTCAGTGTGGATTCCGGGAAGAACGTGGAACCACAGATATGGTGTTCGCTGCAAGACAGCTACAAGAAAAATGCCAAGAACAGCACTGTGACCTGTACACAGCTTTCATCGACTTGACAAAGGCGTTCGACACGGTCAGTAGAGAGGGTCTATGGAAGATCATGGCAAAATACGGCTACCCAAAGAAATTTATCACAATAGTGCAGCAACTGCATGATGGAATGCAGGCTAGAGTTCAGGAAAATGGTGAGCTATCAGAGCCTTTCCCCGTCTCAAATGGAGTTAAACAAGGGTGCGTACTTGCACCGACTCTGTTCAGTATCATGTTTTCTGCTATGCTGACTGATGCTTTTAGAGACGGGGACACAGGAATCAACATTAGTTATCGTATTGATGGAAAATTGTTTAACCTTAGGAGGCTTCAAGCAAAAACCAAGGTCAAATCACACAACATCAGAGATCTTCTGTTTGCTGATTATTGTGCCCTCAATGCTGGCTCAGAGGCTGATCTGCAGCATAGTGTGGATAGATTCTCCGAAGCCTGCGCCAACTTTGGGCTTACCATCAACACGAAGAAAACAGAAATCATGTACCAACCAGCTCCTGGCACAGTTTATACTGAGCCAATCATCAAGGTTAATGGTGAGAAACTGAATGTTGTGAACAGATTCACATACCTTGGTAGCACACTATCCCAGAACATTGTCATTGATGATGAGGTGAACACCAGTATCTCCAAAGCCAGCAGCACCTTTGGCAGACTATACACCAACGTTTGGCATCGAAGTGGCATTAGTCTACAGACAAAGCTGAAGGTGTACAGAGCTGCAGTGCTTCCAGTGCTGCTTTATGCATGTGAAACATGGACTGTATACAGGTGCTACATAAAGAAGCTAAACCACTTCCATACAGTCTGTCTCAGGAAGATAATGAACATCAAATGGCAAGACAAGATCCTGGATACCGCCGTTCTTGACAGAGCTGGTATCCCTAGTATTGATACTATTCTGATGCAGTCACAGATTCGCTGGGCAGGTCATGTAGTCCGCATGCCAGATTATCGACTGCCAAAGATACTCTTTTATGGTGAGATGCAGAAGGGTAAACGCTCCCATGGTGGCCAAAAGAAGAGCTTCAAAGACACGTTAAAGACGTCATTGAAAACCTTTGACATAAACCCAGACACATGGGAAGCTGCTGCGCAAGACCGAACTGCTTGGCGCACATCTCTTCGTAAAGGTGCAGCTGCATGCGAACCATCCAGAAGAGCAGCAGCGGAGATAAGCTAGAAAGGACCGTGTAATAAAACCTTCACATGAAGCAAACATTCCCTGCCCACACTGTCCGAGATCTTTCCAGGCCCGCATCGGGCTCATCAGTCACCTTCGTACCCATAGACTAACCTAACATATTCCTAAATAATTGGATAAACAGAGTGGTCTTCATCACCCGTGATGGACGAACAACAACCATTTATATCAACATAAAAGGATAAAAGGCTAATAAATTTGTGAATAAAATGCACAAAAAAAACCCCCTGTATTTTTTGCGTTTCTCTTTTTTAAATGTATTCTGTGTCTGTGGCATGACAATGTGCGTTTGTAAATGTTTGAGTAGTTAAGTACCTCTAGTTGGAGTCTGAGCTGCTTTTTTCATTAACTGGGGTTGAAGTTGTAGCTGTAGGCCTCTGCAAGAGTCTTTGTCTGGATCGTTGATAATCCTTGACTGTGTGGTATAACTTGAAGCAAGGTATCAGGCATAGAGGTACATTGCAATCTGGGCAGTACATGCAAGTCTGGCTTCTGTTCCCTGCAGCCTTACACACTTTAGTCTGGTTTGTACCTTGCCATTTCATATTTATCAATCAAGTGGTGCTCAGTAAGTCGTGTTGTTGTGACCTGTGGTTTTGAAGGTGTCACATTGAAGAATAGCAGGTCATTCTGACATCCTGATCTTTGCTTTGATCTTATTTTGTAGAGTTGGCAGTGTTGTAGGTTATGTGCCCATTGACCAGGGCATTTTCAACTAAGAAATGATATAAAAACAGGATCTGTGTGGGTAGGGGTAGCTTGTACCTAGTTGGCAGAAGTGGTCGACACCTCCCATACTTTTGCTGTATTTTTCTGCAAGCACTGGCTTCTGAATTGTTCTGCCCTAAAGAATTTGTCTTTCTAACTGTCTTGTTTATATTATCATTGGAGTGAACAGTAGATATAAGTTTAAATCTTTTTGTATCATGCCAGGTGACTGTCGGCATTGCCTTATCTTCTGTCGCACAAAACACAGGATTTGTCTTTTTCAATTTGAGTTGTTTTTTCTTCAGTGCTACAGGAAAATGCTTCCTATTTTCAGCTACTGTTCCAAATGCACCAATCTGAATTTCAGGTCTTGAAATAAAGCTGATGGCTGAATAAAAACTACCACAGAAGAGAATATGTCCCTTGTTGCCTATCCATCAAGAAGATCTTTGACAACCCTGAAAGTTGCCCCAACACAACTTTCACATCAATGGACATATATTCAGTTGTGGCACCATGAACTGTGTGCAGCCCAGCAATCCCCTACTTTGTGTTGATGTCCTACAATATAGACATGTTTATTTACATTATACACAAATATTTTGTCATCTTTTACAAGTCTCTTCAGCTCAAACAGTTTTTCATCAATTTCTTTGTCAACAGCTTTACTTTCTTCTTTTTCTCGTACTCGTTTCCGCAGGCTATTAGATACAGTAATAAGAGATATCTTGCGCAGTGTTTCTGCCAGAGAAGCATTGTCATCCGCAGCAGCAGTCAGGGACTTTATATCCAGGTCAAGAGCAATTTTTCTTCTTTTCAGATGCTCTAACTCATCAAGAATTTTTCTTTTATTATTACGTTTCTCTTGTTCATCAGTGGGCTTCTGGCTGTCGAGAAAAATCGAGTATCTGCTGTGAGAACTGCTCACACTAGCTAACATCTTAGGGGTGATTTCAATATTTTCAACTCCTTCCATACTTTTGATGTTATCTGCAATGATTCTTCTGGATATCAAGGTCCTTTCTGCCATGTTGCAATCATCAATTTCTTTATTAACAGAAAAACCTCTTTCAACGCTAGCCTGCCCATGAGAGAGAATCAGTAATAGCTGTATGACTCTCCAAACATTCTGAAACTGCTTTTTACCAGAAAGATGATCATGGAAAAATGTGTCCAGATGATCAACATCTCTCGTGAAAGCAGACAATGATCCATTTGTGACAGCTGCATCAATAAAGCCTGAGAATTCTGACACAACAGAGTCACACTCAGAGGCATTAAATTTTCTAGACTTCACTAGAATATGTAACACCCTTTTTAGCTTGACTATGGAATGGGCTTTATTTGTAATTATTGTACAAGGATCCAAACAAGACAAGTCTCTCACAAGTGAATAAAGCAGTGGAGATTTTGCTAAAAATTTTCCATAAAGCATACCAGTATTTTCTTGCAATCATTTCTGAGCGCAAGAATCTGGAGGTCACTAGCTTTTTCTCTTCTCAATTCCTTTATTGCCATTTCAGCTACAAAGCCAGCATCAATTTTATGGCTGGTCACATGATATTGGGCTTGAAATGCAAAATGTCACCAGTCTGGAAAGTGAACTAAGGTGTTCTTTTATGAACCGCCATAAGATGGTGAAGGTAAGGCAATGTAAATCAGTGAACATAAAAGGAAGCATAGGCCTATCAGTTTGATACTTTTGAAGAAAAGGTTCAAGCTGTTTGGAAAGAGAAATAAAAAAAGCTGTTTTTAACGGCATCAAAAATCTGTCTTTGGCTGAGGAATTTTACTTTTTTATATATAATCAAAATATTTCCTCAGGTTTGGCAAAATCTCAAGAGCTCTTTGTGCTACTTTGGGATTTTCAAGCCACCTATGCGAGGAAAAATTTAAAGGAACTACTTTTGAATCACATGATCTGAAGTAGTCCTCTCGCCTTGCAGGAGTGTCTTCAAATAGCTTGTAAACTGATTTCAGTATTTTATCCAACAACCAGTCAGCTGCAATCATGGTCGATTTGCAGGCACCATGAACTTTGTGCAGCCCACAGCTTCCAACATTCAGTAGTTCTATGCCATACTTCTGGTTCAGTAGCACATTAATTTTGTCATGAAAAGCCCAATTTACATTAGGCCCATCCATGGACAGTTGGAGCAAATTTCCTAAATTTAATGATGAGCATGCATCATCAAATGCATTCTGCATATCAAGAGCTCTAGCATGTCCAAGAAACTGTGATGTTAGATGATGTTTTTTTTATCACATTCACATCCCAGAAACGAACATGGAAATCCATTTGTTTTCACTGCATTGATTTGTTCATGCTTTCATCAAACAGAACAATGTAACTGTTCTTGCTAAGCTGGCTCTCAAGAAGTGAGGTGAAATATGGAGCCAGTCCAAAAGAGGCCAGGTAGAAAGTTTTCCCTTCAGATAGACAAAACTGTCTGGCAATAGCACTATCAGGAAACATTTTCTGAAAAATTGTATTAATTCCTGTATTTGAATTAAAACTATGGTGTCTTTTCACTGAAAAAAAGTCCAAATAATCTCAGCTCTGAGAGTTTCTTCCTTGGTCACAAATGATGTCACATCTGTAGGTCTCCTAGTAGTGTTAGACGTTTTTGACATGTCCGAAGGAGTAGTGTTAGATGGTTTTGATGTTTCTGAGGGAAAAACTGCTCCTTGGGGTTGTGTTCTTTTCTGTTTAAAGAGAGAAAAAAAAAAAAGGAACACACAAATAACTTATGAGTAGGCCTAGGCTATGTATATTTACAAAGTCAAAGTTCTAAACGCATGAATATGAAGGTATGATGATATTCTTATAGGATAAGTGAAAATCAATTAAATATCTAACTGGAAACAGCTGGCCTTTACACCCCCCCCCCCCCATTTTAACTATCTTTTTTTGGGTGTTTTTGTTGGGTTTTGTTTGTTTGTTTAGATATTTTTAAAAATTGTATTTAATTTTTATTTATTTATAAAATAACAGTCTAGGCCTATGCACAAAAATTGGTAATTTTCATTCATCCTAATTAGAGTGATTTAACAGAAGTGATGGCACTTTCATGAATCAGCAGTTATTCATGTTATCTGGAATTGAAAACATGAAGGCCTATCCTAATTATAGGCCACTAACCCTTCAGAAGTTGAACGAGATATGTCTCTTTAGGCTGTCATTTAAAAAAAAAGCATTCAAAATATATTTATTTCCAAAGAATGAACAGTGGGACATGGGTCTGATAACAGGGTATAGGATATGGAATCGCCATCAATTTCTATTCCTGACAATCTTAAACTATGTCAAAGATGTTCCCGTAAGCAGTAGTAAACTAAGAAATTTAATTCCAACACTATAATTTTGGCCATGGTTAAAAATAAAACTGTAGCCTAAATATATTGTAAATTAAAGACGCAAGCACAGTAGGTCTATCTATAAATTGGACTTATTTAAATGTTTTATAAATGAGATAAATAAATTTATTACTTACCTCAGTTGAAATGAACGATTTAATACAACTTGAATGTGCAGAGACAAGTTGTTGGTGTTTTTTTCCAGTAACATGCGACTTTACTGCACTTTCTCCCATGCTGGTTAAACATATTTCTTTTTTTTACACATGGTGCAATTTGCATAATTTGCAGTTTTTCCAGGCGCTATCCATGTTTTATATTTATGCTGAAAGTTACAATCAGACATGTTTCTAAATAATAAATTGAAGAGTGAAGGATGCTGTCAAAATCTCAACTTTAAGGTGGCGATGTTTGATTCGAATGAACAGACACTAGCGCTAAATATAAATTTGTGCGTTCACGTCATAAACGCAAACCTCCGAAAATGACGCAAACTCTCGAAAACGTCTGGAAATGGGTTTAGTGTGCAAAGGGAAGTAAAAATTCTGCGGTAACTGAAGTTTAAAGAAAAATACCAACAATAACCGAAAAATGGACAACTGTAATTTTTTCCCAGGTCCGATGCGGGAAATTCAAGGCTTTTAGCCATTTTTCAAGGCTTTTCAAGGCCTGGAATTTTCTTTTTCGTTTTCCAGGTCACTACGAACCCTGTGCAAGACAGGCAGAAGAGGTAGCACTGAGAAATGAACAAAGCACAGTATACAAAATAACTAAAATCATCAGCGGAAAACGAGGTGCAAACAATATTACATTATTAAGAGATAAGCAAGGAAATCTCATCACGGCAGGAAACAAAATGGGCAGAGCATTTCAGAGAAACTCTGAGCAAGGAACCACCAGAGACACAACTGAATGTTCCTGAGGCTGAAAACGATCTAGAAGTTAATACAGACATTCCACGAAAAGAAGAAATCACAGCAATCAAAGGGTTAAAGAATGGAAAAGCTCCTGACCATGATAACTTAAATGCAGAGCTATTTAAGACAGACCCTGAGCTAGCAGCAGAACTATTAGAACCACTATTTGCACAAGTGTTAAAAACCTGGACAACACCAATGGAGTGGAACAAAGGAATAATTGTCAAATTGCCCAAGAAGGAAGATATTGCAGACTGCAATAACTGGAGAGGAATCACTCCTCTCAGTTCCCAGCAAAATACTAGGAAGGATAATTATACAGAGAATTTCACAAGCAGTAGACCACAAACTGAGGAAAAAAACAAGCAGGATTTAGAAAGAACAGAAGATGTGTTGATTACACTGACAAACAACATTTTTCTTTCTTATATAAGAATAAGTGTTCTTAGGTCAGTTTCTTGCGCTGATTTCAAATTTGAAATCCGTTTATCTCTATCACATCGGGTTCTTAAGATATTTGTAAATAAATATATTTTTGGGAAACCGTTATTTGCTCCGTTTCATTTTTACTATATAACTTATTAAAAATTAATAAAATGCAAAATAATTCTACTTTTTATACTGCTAAACGATGCATGACATATGTTACGCTATTTTTCAAATAGTTACTGTATTTTGAAATATTTCTGAGCGAAATATGGCTTCTAGAAGTTGCAGAAATTCGGCTGATCTGTTCTGTTACGTGTGCGGATATTTTACAGATCATGTTCACCAGAAAAACTTTACACCATTACTAAAGAAAGCATATGAACTTTATTTTAATTCGAAAGTTGATGATGCAAATAAATCTTGGAAGCCAAATGCAGTTTGTTTGACTTGTGCAAATACATTGGCAGGTTGGTTACGAAAATCGCCGAAGCACAAGTCGATGCCTTTTGGAGTGCCAGTAATATGGCGTGAACCGATAAATCATGCTACTGATTGTTACTTCTGCTTGACAAATATCCATGGTTTCACTTTTAAAACTAGAAAGTCTGTGGTTTATCCAAACATTGAATCGGTTTTGAAACCAGTGCTTCATGATCCAATCACGTGTCCGATCCCAGTTCCACCAGAACAATATCCGTTGGACGTGAATGAACCATCAGAAAGTGATAGTTTACCTGCTTTAGAAACTAATTCTGACTCGGATTATATACCGGTGAATGATGGTGTTCACTTAATTAACCATTCAGAACTTTCAGATCTAATACGTGATCTCACTCTTACCAAAGGACAAGCGGAATTACTCGGTTCGCGACTCAAAGAATGGAATCTTTTAGCGCCCAATACTCCGATATCTAAATTTCATCATAGGCACAGAGAACTTGTTCAATACTTTGAGATGGATGATGACATTTGCTACTGCAAAGATGTAAACGGTCTAATGGTGCACCTCGGTCATGAGCACATAGTCAACGAATGTCGACTTTTCATCGACTCTTCCAAGACTAGTCTAAAAGCCGTGTTATTGCATAACGGAAATTTATTTTCATCAATTCCAGTCGCCTACTCTGTTCATATGAAAGAAACTTATGACAATATGGCTACACTTTTGGCAAACAAAAGGACAATGACTACCAATAGCGGATTTGGGGAGACCTAAAGGTCATTGCAATTCTCACGGGCATGCAGACTGGGTATACTAAATTTTGTTGCTTCCTATGTGAATAGGACAGCCGCAACAGACAGGAACATTATGTAAGAAAGGTGTGGCCTATCAGGGATTGTATGCAGCTCGGGCATAAAAATGTAATACACGAGCCATTAGTTAACAAAGACAGCATCGTTTTACCACCGTTACATATAAAGTTGGGGCTCATGAAGAATTTCGTAAAAGCGTTAGATAAAACGAGCAAAGCTTTCACTTATCTTCGAGAAAAGTTTCCACAAGTTAGCGATGCAAAGATATAGGAAGGTATCTTTGTAGGACCTCAGATTAGGAAAGTTATTGCAGACAAACAGTTCGAGAACTTGTAACATGGTAGTGAACTTCGCGCATGGATGGCATTCAAATCGATCGTCGATAACTTTCTGGGAAATCACAAATCTGTCGACTATGTGCATATTGTTAAGCAGTGCATAGATGCATACAGAATTATGGGCTGTAACATGTCCCTCAAAATCCATTTGCTCGATTCGCATCTTGACTTTTTCCCTGACAACCTTGGCGAAGTCAGCGATGAACATGGAGAATGATTCCATCAAGATATCGCAGTAATGGAGTCACGTTATCAAGGACGGTGGAGTGTGACCATGCTTGCCGATTATTGTTGGATGCTTCATCGCGATGTACCACATGCCATTCACCGACGACAGTCAACTGCAAAGAAATTCAAGCCTACATAACTGTAACACTTCTTGTAGGAATGATGTTGTAATACTGTATGCATTGTTAAAAAATTTCAATTGCGTATTTCTAGAGATCCCGACCTGATAGAGAAAAACGGTTTGCAGATTTAAAAACAGCGCATTAAAATTGACCAGAAAAACATAGACATATTAGAGAAAGAAGAAAAAATTTTTTTGTTGTTAGCCAGTGTTATATATTTAACCTCAGGAACATTATAGAGCAGTGCTCAGAATGGCAAAGACAGATGTACATTAATTTCGTTGATTTTGAAAAGGCTTTTGACAGTATACATAGGGACATTTTATGGACAATACTAAGGGCTTATGGAATTCCAAGCTGCATAGTGTCAATGATAAAAAGCCTCTATGCAAACTTTACGTGTAGTGTGGTGCAGAGCAACCTAACCTTTGAGGTGAAGATAGAAGTATGACAGGGATGCCCCTTATCAACCACTCTATTTTTAACAGCCATAGACTGGGTGATGTACCTGACAACAGAGGGCAGTCCAAGAGGAATAAGATGGGACTACATTTTCTACATTGGAAGATCTGGAATATGCAGATGACATTGCACTACTAGCACATTCACATCAACACATCCAGGAAAAAATGGATAGACATAATAAATATAGCCAGCAGGTGGGCTTAAACATCAATCTAAAGAAGCCAGAGGTCAAGACGCTCAATGTGAGCAACCCTGAGCCCATATCAGTAAGGAATCAGCAACTGGAACAGACAGACACCTTCACATACCTAGGATGCATAGTAACACCAGATGGCGGAGCAAGCAAAGTGTCGCATGAAAATATAATTAATAGTAGGTAAAGCTTGACAGCTGTATAGGCGTGATGGACAATAGTGCACACGGAAGTGTGATAGTGATGCGCAAGAGAGATAGGCAGAAGGCACAGGCTGAGTCAGTGAGTTCTTCACTAAGAAAACCACACACACAGCTCTTCTTGATTTCTCTGGCGACAATATTACTCTTTTGCACACACTGTGTCACTCACAAATAGTAGGGTAAAGAAGCAAAGTTAGATTGAGAATTTGGTAGTCTGAACTGAACGAACAATCCTGTCGAGGTTAACTCAATTTATTTCAATTTAGAAATGTAAATAAATCAATAAGGATTTTACAGCAGATAATAATAAAGATTATCACGAGAAAACAAACTCACAACAATTTGATGATTTTAAAGAAGAAAAAATTATTACACCAATAGTGAAAACAAGGATTATGAATGAATTGTGTTAGTAAAGTTCTCGGCAGGCCTGCTAAGCTTTTGCTGGAAAATATGTGAAATACTGTTTGTGTGTAAAAATGAATGTTTGTTCCTTTGTTCCTTTGGTGTGAATGTTGGAAACAACTTATATCCTGGGGTTCTCTTGGAAAAATATATCGTAATCCAATGCTTGAAATTAACTTCACTGTTCGAATAAGGTATCCACAAAGGGGCACAGAATCTGAACACAATTTTTATAAATCCAAGAAAGGTGTAACGTATCCACAGTTGATGCGATATCCACAGATAACGAATTTGCTTCCAAAGGTGGGATGGAGGGTTAAAATGGGTGGAGTATGGTACGGGTGATGGTTGTTAAGGGTAATATCTGGTGTTGAGAATCGTTGCAATAATTGCAGTAATTGAAGTAATTGAAATGATTGAAGGGAATTATTGTGACTGGTGGACGAGGACTATATGGCCACTGGCCAAAGGTAACCTCTTTTCAGCAATACGAGACAAGACTTTGCACTGCATAAATCTGTTAGACAAAACAAAAATACATGTGTAACTACTCTTCTGCTGCAACATGCAGATTACAACAGAAACAATTTAAGCAGTGTCCAGCGTCTGCATGCTGATATCCATGCATGCGTCTCGTTCCTAAAATAGGTCAGTCCATTCTTAAACATTCCTGTCTGCTGTGAATGAATTAGCTGGCCAGTCCAGGTACATACACCATAACAAGACAGTTGCTTCCTCCCCTGTCAGACAAAGTTACATGAGGGTCCGCTAGAGAATCCTCCTGTGCTTTCCACCGTTCATTCTTTCCCGCGTTCATAATAATATGCTCATACATTAATGTTACAAACATTGAAAAGTAAAATGATCATTGAAATTATGAATGATACAAACATTGTAACGTAACATCGCTTTTAAAATACAATCGGTGAAAATAAATGAATTTTCGTAAGCATTTATGATACATACATGATAAAGGAAACCCGTTTATATAATACACTTAGACTTTCACCATGATATTAATATATTTCATTAGACTTTCACCATGATAATAATATATTTCATATCTATATATTTAAGCTAATTTCCTATATACTGGAAAAGCGAATACATACCCGCTCCGGAATTTTTATATTCTGTAAGTTAAACTAGAGGGCACTTGGTTTGTTTAACTCAAGTCTCCCTATGCACAGTTTTACTTTACAAGACTAAGAAATGCGACTATCTCTTCCCGTATGCTTATCACCAAGTGAAGTCTAAAAACTAGTTTCTTAAAGAAAGAATTATTTTCGATTTACCCGCTACATTTTAAACGTTCCCACGATAGCCAAAATAGTTTGCATATTGAATGTCACTTGTAGGTGCTGTGGTTTCCGAGCTCAGAAGTTTTAACAATGAGGAAGAAGACAGGCCATAAATTTCTAGACAGACGAGTCTGGAAAATCCTAACAGACCTGAACGCTGGTTGACCGTATCTTCACCTGAGTTAAGTGCGTGAGAAACATTTTTTTTCCAGAAACTTAGGATAGACAGAAAATAAATCAATATACAGGAAGGACAGAAAATTTCAAATAGGCAAATTACACTGGCTAACAAAAAAAAAATTTTTTTTTCTTTCTCTAACATTTCTATGTTTTTCTGGTCAATTTTAATGCGCTGTTTTTAAATCTGCAAACCGTTTTTCTCTATCAGGTCGGGATCTCGAGAAATACGCAATTGAAGTTTTTTAACAACGCATACAGTATTATAACATCATTCGTACAAGAAGTATAACAGTTATGTAGGCTTAAATTTCTTTGCAGTCGACTTTCGTCGGTGAATGGCATGTGGTACATCGCGATGAAACATCCAACAATAATCGGCAAGCATGGTCACACTCCACCGTCCTTGATAACGTGACTCCATTACGGCGATATCTTGATAGAATCGTTCTCCATGTTCATCACTGACTTTGCCAAGGTTGTCAGGGAAAAAGTCAAGATGCGAATCGAGCAAATGGATTTTGAGGGACATGTTACAGCCCATAATTCTGTATGCATCTATGCACTGCTTAACAATATGCACATAGTCGACAGATTTGTGATTTCCCAAAAAGTTATCGACGATCGATTTGAATGCCATCCATGCGTGAAGTTCACTACCATGTAACAAGTTCTCGAATTGTTTGTCTGCAATAACTTTCCTAATATGAGGTCCACAAAGATACCTTCCTTTATCTTTGCATCGCTAACTTGCGGAAACTTTTCTCGAAGATAAGTGAAAGCTTTGCTCATTTTATCTAACGCTTTTACGAAATTCTTCATGAGCCCCAACTTTATATGTAACGGTGGTAAAATGATGCTGTCTTTGTTAACTAATGGCTCGTTATTTACATTTTTATGCCCGAGCTGCATACGATCCCTGATAGGCCACACCTTTCTTGCATAATGTTCCTGTCTGTTGCGGCTTTCCCATTCACATAGGAAGCAACAAAATTTAGTATACCCAGTCTGCATGCCTGTGAGAACTGCAATGACCTTTAGGTCTCCACAAATCCGCCATTGGTAGTCATTGTACTTTATTTTTGCCAAAAGTATAGCCATATTGTCATAAGTTTCTTTCATATGAACAGAGTAGGCGACTGGAATTGATGAAAATAAATTTCCGTTATGCAATAACACGGCTTTTAGACTAGTCTTGGAAGAGTCGATGAAAAGTCGCCATTCATTGACTATGTGCTCGTGACCGAGGTGCACCATTAGACCGTTTACATTTTTGCAATAGCAAATGTCATCATCCATCTCAAAGTATTGAACAAGTTCTCTGTGTCTATGACGAAATTTAGATATCAAAGTTTTGGGTGCTAAAAGATTCCATTCTTTGAGTCGCGAACCGAGTAATTCCGCTTGTCCTTTGGTAAGAGCGAGATCACGTATTAGATCTGAAAGGTTAATTAAGTGAACACCATCATTCACCGGTATATAATCCGCGTCAGAATTAGTTTCTAAAGCAGGTAAACTATCACTTTCTGATGGTTCATTCACGTCCAACGGATATTGTTCTGGTGGAACTGGGATCGGACACGTGATTGGATCACGAGGCACTGGTTTCGAAACCGATTCAATATTTGGATAAACCACAGACTTTCTAGTTTTAAAAGTGAAACCATGGATATTTGTCAAGCAGAAGTAACAATCAGTAGCGTGATTTGTCTTGTTCATGCCATATTACTGGCACTCCAAAAGGCATCGACTTATGCTTCGGCGATTTTCGTAACCAACCTGCCAATGTATTTGTACAAAGTCGAACAAACTGCATTTGGCTTCCAAGATTTATTTGCATCATCAACTTTCGAATCGAAATAAAGTTCATATGCTTTCTTTAGTAATGGTGTAAAGTTTTTCTGGTGAACACGATCGGTAAAATATCCGCACACGTAACAGAACAGATCAGCCGAATTTCTACAACTTCTAGAAGCCATATTTCGCTCAGAATTATTTCAAAATACAGTAACTATTGGAAAAATAGCGTAACATATGTCATGCATCTTTTAGCAGTATAAAAAGTGGAATTATTTTGCATTTTATTAATTTTTAATAAGTTATGTAGTAAAAATGAAACGGAGCACATAACGGTTTCCCAAAAATATATGTATTCACAAATATCTTAAAAACCTGACGTGATAGAGATAAACGGATTTCAAATTTGAAATCAGCGCAAAAAAACTGACATAAGAACACTTATTCTTATATAAGAAAGAAAAATGTTGTTTGTCAGTGTTATCTTCACTCTGCGACACAAAGACATCAAAAACAGAATGAACAAAGCAAGAACAGCCTTTTTTAGTCTAAACAACCTCTGCAAGTCCTCTCAGTACAGCACAAAATTAAGATTATATCAGAGCTGTGTGCTTTCTGTGCTTCTCTATGGTGCGGAATGCTGGAGAGTTACAGAGAAGGAAATGTCGAAATTGTCCTCTTTTCACACATGCCTAAGAAAAATTCTCCAAATCTTTTGGCCGAATACCATCACCAACCAAGATCTGCTTACTCTGAGCAAGCAAGAGGACATGCACACCATTACAGCTGGCAGACACTGGAGCTGGGTTGGCCATGTCATCAGAAGAGACCCCAATGCCATCACAAGAACAGCTATGCTATGGACCCCTGAAGGAAAACGAAAGAGAGGCCGATCAAAAACAACTTGGCGGAGGACAGTGGAGGCTGAGATGCAAAGAATGAACCAGAGTTGGGGCACTATACGAAGGATGGCCGCCAATCGAGAAAAGTGGAATCAATTTGTTGTTGCCCTACAAGACTCCACTAGACGTGATGGCCACTGACTGCTTTGACGGTCGGTGGTTAAGAATCTAAGAAGAAGAAGATTACGAACCCATCAGTGTACACAATGACATCAACATCTCCAGCATAAACATTTATAAGCTGATCAATTTTCAGCTCTGCTCTCCCATTGGCCCAAGTTCTGCACTCTCATCCAAGGCTGATGACTTGCAGGTAGTTCATCCAGCTCTCATCTGACTACTCACTCGTCTCCCTTGAATATATTTTCAACTGTGGTCACTGGTCTAACACCATCCCCCTTTTTATTCTTGCTCCTTTGATGCCAGCTTTGTTCCCATGCAGGGGATGCCTCTTGTCTGTGATCACTCACACATACATTTTTACCTAAGCGATCGTCTTCTTCTTCTTGCGATCGCATCTTTGATGATTACACCGTCAGACGAGTTCTCATGATGAATTCGACTGTTGTTTGAAGTTCCTCTTTAACTCCATATAGCTTTGAGTTTAGTGTTGAGTCATTGGGCCAGTATATCTTTCTTAACTGGTCATACAGAGGACAGTCCTGTAGAACATGCTCAGCAGTTTGTTCGTTTAATCCACATGTGCACAGTGGTGAAGCAGACAATCGTAGCTTGTGCATGTGTTTATTCAGTTTGTTATGCCCTGTCCTGAGTCGAAAAATAGTTGTCTGTCCCTGCCGGTCGAGAGTGTGATAGTCGTCTTTGGGTTGGTTCTGTTCTCTTCTGATAGTCTGGATAGCTCTCTTTTTCTCAAAGTATGTGACTTCATTATCGTCTTGTTCACATTCTCCTCCCTTTTTTGCAAGTTTATCTGCCTTTTCATTTCCGGGTACACCACAATGAGATGGTACCCACTGAAGTATGGTTCTCTTTTTGGCAGCTACCTTGTTTAGTTCATTTCTCAGATGCGGGAGTTTACCACCCTTGAGAGCTTGCAGGACAGACAGTGCATCTGTGAGGATGACTACCTGGTGGCAGTCAGAGTTGGTGTTATAAATCATATTTGCAGCTTGCTCTAGAGCTTGAACCTCAGCTGTATAGTTGGAACAGAATTTACCAGTGGGAATGTGGCCTAGTCTCATAGTGGTTGTCAGGATATGAGATAAAGATACCGGCACCTCCATTCTAACAGCATTAGTTGCTGATCCATCTGTATAGGCATGTATCCATGATTGATCGGGATAGCTTTCTTGGATCATACTCAATGTAGCAGTTCGTTTTTGCAGATCATTATACTCACATCCACTTGTGAGACCGCTGACTGTTGTATTAATTTGGAGGGCACTGCTGGCCTGCTCCCATGGTACAGGGTATAGGGTGGGCTTCAGTGGTGTTGTCTTCATGGATAGGTCTTCTTGATGCTGTCTTATCAGTCTTTTCCCCCGATGCACAAAGCTGCTACGCTTTAGACGTCCCAATGCCAGATCATCTAGTCTTGCCTTCATTGGGTGCATTGGCATACTGTTGTACTTTTCCATCTGGATCATGGTTTTTGTGTCTCTTCTATGGGACAATGTCTGTAATCCAGCAACCTTTCTGCATCTCTGTTATTGGTGTAGTTTTCATGGCTCCTGTAATGAGCCTGAGAGCTTGATTTTGCACCTTGTCCAAAGACTGCAGATGTGAGTTAGCAGCTGATGACCATGCTGCTGAGCTAAACTCTAAGTGTGGTCTTATTACTCCATTATAAATCTTCTTTAGATTTCGTTCATTTGCTTAAACCAGTTTGGTACTGCTAATTTTCTGAGTATGCCTAGTCGTCTTCGGGCCTTTCCTTCTGCATTTTTCAATATGCTTTGTAAGCCCTTTGGTCAAAAAGTCCACCCCAAAGATATTGGGGTAGCTTCCTTCCTTGATACAGATTACAGACAAGACCAGCTGACGATACAGGAGAGACAGTAGTCTCTGCTCCAGGTGCGCTGCAGCCATTATTTTTAAGGCTGCCAGACCTCTCTTGCACTTTTTTATGATGTGATCAACATGGTGCTTATATGATAGTCCACAATCGAATGTTACTTCAAGGTATTTCAACTTTTTCTGCCTTTAAATTTTCTGTCCACTGAGAGTAATGTCTGGAAAATCTGCTTTCAAAATGGAGTTCTTCAAGAAGCACCAAAGCACACAGGCTTTGTTGGGATTGACCTTGGAACTAATTTTGTCACACCATTTAGAAACTCATCATTTTCATTTTGAAAATGATGAGGAAAACTTGGAAAGAACTTGAGATGATGGCACGTGACAGGACTTGGCATGTGTTTGTCGAAGGCCTGTGCTCCTTTGGGAGTGGAGGGTTATGAATGAATGAATTAGAAACTGCCTGAAGTGTCTTGTATGCTTTTAACAATTTCATGTCTATCTGAACCAGTACTGTAAATGAGCTAGTCATCGGCAAAAGTTAATTTTAATTCTTCAGACCTAAGGGTCTTTTATATTTGGACATGCGCCCTAATATAACCAACTAGACTGAACGGGACGCGCCTCGCCAAAAGTTTTACATTTTAAAAAAAGTTCGTCCCAAACCTGTTTGTTGGATTGCAGCTATCTTTGCTGTATAGATGTTACACAGCACTGGTGATAATGGAGGACCCTGGGGTAATCCCGGGCAAATGTGCATTGGTTCTGATGTCCATGTTCCCAAGCGAAATGCAACTGCTCTTTCAGTTAAGGCAGCTGCTATTCACCCTGTTAGCCATGGGTTTACATTACATTCCATTACAGTCCATCAAGGTTGCAAAGTCAACACTGTTGTAAGCAACCTCTAGGTCAATTGCCACAGCCACCGTTTCTTGTTTACCCTGGGAACTCTCATATACATCCTGCAAATTCCAGTACCTCAGCATCCTGTATAGGCTACTGGTTTTGAAATCCATCACTATAAGCATCATGCATCTGTCATCAAGCTCTTTGATGTGTTGATACTGTACACCAGTGTTTCTCAACCCTGATAGTAGCAACGCCCCCTCTTGACAACTAATATTTTAAAACCCCCCCCCCCCCCCCCCACCCTTTTAACACCCTGTCGCAGAGTGAAGATAATTTGCCTATTTGAAATTTTCTGTCCATCCTGTATATTGCTTTATTTTCTGTCTATCCTAAGTTTCTGAAAAAAAAAATATTTCTCACGCACCTTAACTCAGGTGAAGCTTCGGTCAACACCTTAACTCAGGTGAAGCTTCGGTCAACCCGTTCGTTAGGATTTTCCAGACTCGGCTTTCTAGATTTATGGCCTGTCTTCTTCCCCATTGTTAATGGAACCACAGCATGTACAAGTGACATTCAATATGCAAACTAATTTGCGGCAATACTTTTAGCTATCGTGGGAACTTTAAAAAATGTAGCGGGTAAATCGAAATTAATTCTTTCTTTAAGAAACTACGTTTTTTAGACTTCACTTGGTGATAAGCATACTGTAAGAGAAAGACACACGTTCTTGTAAAGTAAAAACTGTGCATAGGGAGACTTGAGTTAAACACACCAAGTGCCCTCTAGTTTAACTTACAGAATATAAAATTCCGGAGCGGGTATGTATTCGCTTTTCCAGTATATAGACAATTAGCTCAAATATATAGATATGAAATATATTACTATCAGGGTGAAAGTCTAATGAAATATATTACTATCATGGTGAAAGTCTAATGAAATATATTACTATCATGGTGAAAGTCTAATGAAATATATTACTATCATGGTGAAAGTCTAAGTGTATTATATAAACGGGTTTCCTTTACCATGTATGTATCATAAATGCTTACGAAAATTCATTTATTTTCACTGCTTGTATTTTAAAGCGATGTTATGTTACAATGTTTGTATCATTCATAATTTCAATGATCATTTTACTTTTCAATGTTTGTAACATTAATGTATGAGCATATTATTATGAATGTGGAAAGGAATGAACGGTGGAAAGCACAGGAGGATTCTCTAGCGGACCCTCATGTAACTTTGTCTGACAGGGGAGGAAGCAACAGTCTTGTTATTGTGTATGTACCTGGACTTGCCAGCTAATTCATTCACAGCAGACAGGAATGTTTAAGAATGGACTGACCTATTTTAGGAACGAGACGCATGCATGGATATCAACATGCCGACGCTGGACACTGCTTAAATTGTTTCTGTTGTAATCTGCATGTTGCAGCAGAAGAGTAATTACACATGTATTTTTGTTTTGTCTAACAGATTTACGCAGTGCAAGTCTTGTCTTGTATTGCTGAAAAGAGGTTACCTTTGGCCACTGGCCATATAGTCCTCGTCCACCAGTCACAATAATTCCCTTCAATTATTTCAATTACTTCAATGATTGCAATGATTGTCAACACCAGATATTACCCTTAACAACCATCACCCGTACCATACTCCACCCATTATAACCCTCCATCCCACCTTTGGAAGCAAATTCGTTATCTGTGGATACCGCATCAACTGTGGATACGTTACCCCAATCTTGGATTTATAAAATCGTGTTCAGATTCTGTGCCCTTTGTGGATACCTTATTCGAACAGTGAAGTCGTTACACCAATCTTGGATTTATAAAATCGTGTTCAGATTCTGTGCCCTTTGTGGATACCTTATTCGAACAGTGAAGTTAATTTCAAGTATTGGATTACGTGATATTTTTCCAAGAGAACAACAGGATATAAGTTGTTTCCAACATTCATACCAGAGGAACAAACATTCATTTACACACAAACAGTATTTCACATATTTTCCAGCAAAAGCTTATCAGGCCTGCCGGGAACCTTACTAACACAATTCATTCATAATCCTTGTTTTCACTATTGGTGTAATAATTTTTTTCTTCTTTAAAATCATCCAAATTGTTGTGAGTTTGTTTTCTCGTGATATTTATTATTTTTTTTTCTGTAAAATCCTTATTGATTTATTTACATTTCTAAATTGAAATAAATTGAGTTAACCTCGATAGGATTGTTCGTTCAGTTCAGACTACCAAATCCTCAATCTAACTTTACTTCTTTACCCTACTACACTAGTCAACAACCAAAATGTACCAGAAATGAAAATAGCTGATCTTAACTAATTTTGGTGTGCTGAAAACGAAAATGACATTAAAAAATGTTGATTGGCTCTAGTTTTCAAGATATATGCTACTAGTTTATTTAATTACGGTCAATTTATATATATGAAGCAACTGTTGTGGGCGATTGCATAATTTTTTCTAATGACCAATAAAAATGTAACTAGAAGTTGATGATGCAGTCCTACCTATGATTACATCACCTTTGTGTATAAATATCTTATCTCTGATAAAATTTTGCCATTAGTTAGTGCATTTGTCCTTATCAAAAGTATCGTAGTTAGAAATGCCTAGGACATGTGTGAACAGTGCTAATAATTTCTGTTATATATGTGGTGAGGTGACATTTCTATCACAAAAACGAAATATAACTAAAGTGATTAAGAAGGCATACAGTTTGTATTTTGGCTGCAGAATAGGAGATCAAGATAAGAGCTGGGCGCCACACATATGCTGCAATACATGTGCAGCACATCTTAAACTGTGGTTGACTGGCAAAAGGCAAGCTATGCCTTTTGCAGTCCCAATGATTTGGAGAGAGCCCACTGATCATCTCAACAACTGTTACTTTTGCATGGTCCCTCCAATTTGGAAAGGCATATCAAAGAAGAAAAAATGGACTCTGGAATATCCAAACATCCCCTCTGCAATACGTCCTGTACCACATGGCGATGACCTACCAGATCCCAAAGTGCCAGAATCATTTTCAGCTGCTTCCACTGATGAAGAAGAGGACATTGGTGGTCCTGAATCATCAACCTCAAGCGACCCAGATTTTGAGCACACTACATCCACTAAACCACACTTAATAACCCAAGGTGAACTGAATGATCTTGTAAGAGATCTGAATTTACTGAAGAACAAGGCGGAGCTTTTGGGTTCCAGATTGCAACAGTGGAATCTCTTGGCAGTAGATGTTACAATTTCTGTGTATAGGAACCGCCAGAAGCCGCTTATTACATTCTTTTTCAAAGAGGGTGACCTTTCTGTGTGCCACAACATTTCTGGTTTAATGGCAGCCCTCAAAATCAATTACATACCGGATGAGTGGAGGCTTTTCATTGATTCATCCAAGACGAGTCTTAAAGCTGTTTTGTTGAATAATGGTAATGTGCTACCCTTGCACATTAAGCTGGGTCTCATGAAAAACTTTGTCAAGGCAATGGAGAAAACAGATGAGGCTTTCAAATACCTCATCAGAAAATTTCCAAGACTGAGTGAAGCTAAAATAAGAGAGGGAGTATTTGTTGGTCCGCAAATTCGAAAACTTCTTTATGATGACGAGTTTCTTTGCTTGTTGCATGGCAAGGAAAAAGCAGCATGGCTAGCATTTTAGTCAGTGGTGGACAATTTTCTTGGAAACAACAGATCTGATAATTACAATGAAATTGTAGAAAATCTCCTTCTGAAGTATAAGAGTCTTGGCTGCAACATGTCTTTGAAAATTCATTTTCTGGATTCTCATCTGGATTTCTTTACGTCAAACTGTGGAGCGGTCAGTGATGAACATGGTGAATGATTTCACCAGGACATTGCTGCTATGGAGACAAGGTATCAAGGCAATTGGAGCCCTTCAATGCTTGCTGATTACTGTTGGACTGTGACAAGAGACACCTCATCGATTGACTACAAGAAGCAAGCAAAGAGAGCTCGAACAGCGACTGAATAATGACGGAATGGGTTCATATGTGCCTTTTTAAAACATGATATGTGAACTTTAAATAATGTTTTTATTTTTTCTATCATTTTATGTTGAAATATCAATTAATTGAGTATGTTACCACAATTTTTATAATGCTAAAGTAGAAAGACTAGCTGTTCACCCCAGAGAATTAAACCAGCGTACATTATTTGTATTACTGTAATGTAAATTCATCATTAAAAAAAAACCCAGAGCCAATTGGTGAATTTCATTATGATATTTGAAATCAGCATGTCAAAATCAATAAGAAATGGTATATTTAATTTCTGGTACAAATAACTTTTTAAAATTTGTTGACTAGTGCTATTTGTGAGTGACACAGTGTGTGCAAAAGAGTAATATTGTCGCCAGAGAAAACAAGAAGAGCTGTGTGTGTGGTTTTCTTAGTGAAGAACTCACTGACTCAGCCTGTGCCTTCTGCCTATCTCTCTTGCGTATCACTATCACTCGTCCGTGTGCACTATTGTTCCTCATCATATACAGCTGTCAAGCTTTATCTACTATTAATTATATTTTCATGCGACACACCCCCTTTCTCTTTATCGTGCGCGGGCACACACACATGCACGCACACACATATATACATATATTCCACCATACTTTTAAAAAAGCAATGCAGTTAAAGAGTTATCTTTTCTTATAATATAAAGAAAAAGAGAAAGCACATTTTAAAAGCATAGTTATATAAAATATGAGTTTAAGTACGGAATTATATACACCACAAGTTCATTATCCTTGAATTACAAATTGGCAGAGCAAATGATATAAAATTTGTTCTTACAACTCTATTTTTTATTTTCCTTAACCAGCGGCACTTGGGCTTTCAGCCCTTCGGCTCAATGACATGTCATTGCGAGGCTGGGGAACCTGAGGACTTTCCTTCCAACCCGGTCAGGAGCTTTGCTCCTTCCCATCCACAGAGGGTTTATCACAGGAGCTGTTCAGGTTATTCAGTCAAATTTCCGGCCGTAAACATTTCTTCAAATGCTGACGCCCGGGTTTGAACCATGAACACCTGGTCGCCAGTACAACGCTGTAGCCATTACACCAGCGCGGCTCCCTTACAACTCTATAACTATCATATTCATAATCATATCATTTTAATAGCGCCTAAATGACTGCATATATATCTTCAGATATTAATATTTAAGCCTCTCTTATGCAACCACTTTAAACATGAAAAAATTATTAGTTAATAATAATGATATAATTATATAAAAATTCACTTACTAATGAAGCTTAATGAGATCCTTGCGCTTGGTGTGATTCAGCCAGTTTTGAAATATTTGGTTCTAAGTTTGTTAAAAGAAGTCTCAAATCTCCTCTGTTACAAATCTGCAGTCGGTTTCGTTGCTTTTGTAGTAGCAACACTACTGCAATGAACCCCTTCTCCACCAAATACGATGTTGGGAATGCTGTAATTAGCAATTTAGTTTCACGCCAAAGAACGGGATATGCAAGCCTCTGCTGGATCCAAAATTTTTTGTAATGTGTGTGACAATCGTGCTTTTGCCTCGAAGTCATTTTGTAGCTCAATCAATTCTTCTTGTAAATGTTGACTAACTTGTTCCACGTTTGATTCAAACGGATTAATCACCCAATCCGGTATTATTAGGTCTTGCAAGTCTTTAAATCTTATGCGCATATCATTTTTAATAGCGTCCAAATGAGTGCAATAAACCTAAATCTGAATCTTTAAGCCTGTCCCCACCTAACTGCAGTAAACATGGAAAATGAGAAAGTTCTCGGCAACTAAGATTATTTTTATGTCAATTTGTTGATGAACCCCATGATAAATCAGACTGATCCATTTCCTTGTAGCTTAAAAAGAACCCATTTAACTTTTCAAATATCGTACTTCCGTGTGTAGGAGAAGACGTTCAAACTCTTCACCATTATCACAAAGTTTACGAAATAATCTATCATTCAACGAATGCGCCTTAATTTTGTTAATAACATTGATAACATAGTTCATTGATTTGTGGAGTCTGTCACTAAGATGCTTGGTCGAGAGTGGAGAGAGAGAAGGTTAGCTTGGGTGTGTCGAGAGGCTAACAATTGTTTCGAGTGTTGAAGGGACATAAATCTCCGCCTACTGTCTCCTGACAATGGTAACATCCCAAGTACTTAAAAATTTGCTTTTGGAATCCTTGAAACACTCCATGAGACGCAGGGCAAATAAAAAATATCGTGTTACAAGCTATGCGAAGGGGAATATCTTTTGTAATTGTTTCATATTGATTCATGTAAAAATGTACTCAATGCCCCCCTGAATGGAAGTAGCGACCCCCAATCGTTGCGACCCATCAGAACGCCCCTAGAAATCTTGAAAACGCCTCCCCAGGGGGTGGTATCACCCCCGTTGAGAAACACTGCTGTACACCTTCAGGACCCAGAGCAGTGTTTCTACTTGTTTTTACAGTATACCTAACACCCTCGTCAGATATGAGGTCGAAATATATCTGGCCTCTGATGCCACTTTCCGGTACACGATTCTTTGATTCTTAATCTCTTGACAGGCAGCTCTATCACCTTTATCTGTCTGAGTAATATACTGACTGAGTAATACACTTCCTTTCTCTTCATCGGTCTTCAGACTTATTCCCGCATAGCTCAGAATATTAGATATGGGTGGGTTTATATTGTTCCTATTAATTTGTCGATGTAAGGACCAGAATTTCTGTAAGGTCTTTTCCATGCCTACCTGTGACACGAATGCCTCCCACAGTTGGTCCTTGACTTCTCTTGTGACGCTCTTGAACATACTGATGGCTTTCTGTTTTTTTCAGCTTTATCTCTTCAACACCTCCGTTATTCATTGTACTTCTCTTTTGTGCTTTCCTTTTCTATCCATGCTTTTTCGATATCCTCATTCCAGTAGGGTGATTTGGTAAACACTGTTCCAGCTGTCTTTTTCCTGGCATTTTGGAGCAATAGATGTAGAGGGCTATTAGTCATGACAGCCTGCAGGATACTTGTGTGTTTAGGTCTCCTTTGTCTGGTTGCCCTCCCCTTTGTAATGAGGACTAAACAGTGCTCCTAGCAGGCTACATTCTAACGTGCAAGGGTTGCGGCAGCATTAGAAATCAATGTCAAAATCTGACAGATGTGAGGGTTTATAAAAATAATAATCATCATAATATTTGGCCTCATCGTTAAGCGCGCATCGTTCAACCTAGACACGTGGTCCATAGGTTACATTAGGCGCATGTCCAAATATAAAACTTTGTGCTCTGGATTAATTAGACCGGTAAAGGGGAAGAATTGTAGAACAAGGTCTGCCATTTTGTTTGAACGTTATCCATACGAATAACTAACCGTATAACTTCGACACATTGCAAAACACCTATTAAACTAGGCCTAAACAAAATCCGACCGAATGGAAACATAGTGAACTGGAGGCTGCCATATTGGTCTATTTTTGGCAAGTGGCTATTATTACGGACAATGTATGTAATTACGGCAGTGTTTTGCGCATCAGGTCAAGTACGAAGGAAGGTAAAAAAGTAATGCCTCCTATTTTTTATGTATGTAAATACTGCATCGGTGTGCAATTTGTAAATTTAGCAGGATTCCTCAAACACTCTTCTGCACTGTATAGCATTACCAACCTGTTTCAGTAACAAGTGGCACCACTGTAACAGTTTTAAAATGGCTGCCAAAGATGTTCGGTTAAAACATTATGTCATAGAATTCCTCAATGCTGAAGGCGAGACCCCAATTCGCATGCACGAACGTTTGAAGAATGTTTATGGAGATTCAACAGTGGATGTTAGCACTATCCGACGTTGGGTACATCGTGTGACGAAGCTGAAGTAGGTCAATCCTCAATTGGTGGCGCAAAGCGGACTAGCCGTCCATCTACCGCAGAGACTCCACACAACATTCATCGAGTTGATGACCGTCGGGTATACTGGATGAACTTTCTTCCATGTTGTCCAATAGTAAAGGCAGTGTCCAGAACATCATTAAAGACCTGGGTTATTCAAAAGTTTGTGCACGGTGGGTACCCAGAATGTTGACAGACATAAAGAAACAAGGAAAACCATAGCCATCAACCTGCTGCACCATTACGAAACTGAAGGAGAAGAGTTTTTATCGAGTATTGTGACAGGTGATGAGACTGAGGTTCATTTTTTTTTAAACCAGAATCCAACAGGCAGTCAATGGAATGGCATCACACAACATCGCTGACAAGAAAGAAGTTCAATAGTTCACCATCTGTAGGGAAAGTTATGGCCTCCGTGTTTTGGGATGAGAAGGGTGTGATTCTTCTCGACTTCTTGGAACAGGGAAACACGGTGAATGCAGACCGTTACATTGAAACTTTGAAGAAGCTTAGAGGTCGTCTTCGGCAACTTTACCCATTAAAAGATCAGAGAACTGCACTACTGTTGCACGATAATGCCATGCCACACACTGCTAAACGCACCATTGATACGACTGCAGAATTTGGCTGGACATTATTACCACATCCCCCTTACAGTCCCGATCTTGCACCTTCTGGCTTCCATCTGTTTGGACCACTGAAAGAAGATCTTTGCGGACATCACTACCCTTAAACGCGCAGTACACCAGTGGTTTAGGAAAAAGGACACAAATTGTTACCGTGCGGGGATACATGCCCTTGTGAGAAGATGGACAAAAACTGTAACAAATAACGGAGACTACATTGAGAAATAAATTTTTGAAGTTCAGACTTGGGGCTACATTTCAATGTGAATTTTATCTGTTTTCTTGCCTACTGAATAAAATTAAAAATTACGAGGCATTACTTTTTGACCGTCCCTCGTATATGGCGTGAACTATTATGTTGTTGTCACATGTCTGTTCGTCTGTGGTATCATGACCATTTGATGCACAAACCACCTCGACAGGCGATGGACACCTGATGCAGTCAGCTCGGAATTATGTGCTTGGTCGGCGTATCCAATAGTTAAAACGCTCCTGCATGGAATATTCAGCTCATGCGCGTGTAAGTAGGGTCAAGTCAATGTGTGCATATTCGTGTTCAACGGGGGTTTTTTAATGGGGGAGGGTTAGGTCTATGTCTACATTTTCATTTTGGGAGTGTTAGGTCTATGTCTACAAACGACCTCGACTGGCGACAGATACCTATTCTTATGTAGTCGGCTCGGAATTATGTGCTCAATCGGCGTAGGCTATCCAATAAAAATTAAAACGCTCCAGCACGGAACATTCAGCTCATGTGCGTGTGGGTAGGTTTAGGTCTATGTGTGCATTTTCGCGGTTAATGGGTTTGTTTTCTGGGGGGAGGGGAGGGGGGGGGGGAGGGAATGTGTTTGGGTTAGATCTGTCAAAATTTTCGATTTTTACCGTATTTGGGGTGGGGGCTTAAGTCTGTCTAGGCCTACATATTCGTTTTTAACGGGGGGGGGGGGGGGGGGGGGGGCGGTGGGGGGGGGGGTGGGGGGGGGGGGAGGTTCAGTGTCTGAATGGTTTTAGAACACGTCTGCTACCATTTTGATAGCCTACATAGGCCTAATTTTGCTGCAATTCGCGCGCTAACCTAGACTCAAAATCCGACGCTTTATCGAGCTTGCACTGTTGGAAACAAAAACAAGCGTCAAGCTGAGGAGTGTTCGCGCGCGGTCGAGCAGAATAGGGGCGGACTTATGTTTAGTGTTAATAGTGAGTTTTTAACAGTGTGTTGAAGAGCAATTACGTGTGCTGTATCAATAGCGTTTCGGTCAAAATGGCTGACCTTGTTCCACTATTCTTCCCCTTTAGGCCTAGGCTACCCAAAATCCAACTAAAATGAACGACAAATTTCCATTTCAGCATCTTATAGGTTACAATTATGATAGGCTATAGGGGCCTAGGCCTATAACGCCTCAAATATCTAATTCCATAATACATCATGATCACGACATTAATGTTACATGTAAACACACCACGAGGTGTCACAATATGGCAGCGTCCTTCCCCTCGGCCATTAGCCTTCACCTACTGTGTGGGCTCATGGATAGCAGCCGGATACAGCAAAGTACCCAACATTTCATCCGGAAATTTATAGGCTATACGAAAATATCACCAGTTTAATAATATCTTAACTTATAAATGCAATAATATTTTATAATGAACACAATCTTTATTATATATTTACCGTATGTGTCCTAATCACTTCTCCTTTCGACAGATAAAGTTCTTCTTCTCTTGACCAGGACAGTGCATAAAACACGTGAAATGAACAAAGCAAGAATTCCCTGCATACCATTGGTGACAACGGTCACGGGACTGGAATCGGTATCGCGGATTGGCTAAATATTAAAGCCAGTTTGCAGGACTAAAAACATTAAAAATCTCCACACAAGCAACAAAAATATGTATAAAACAGAAAAAACATTTTGAAATATAAAATAAACAAGCAGTGGCAGTATTCTTAAATATAGCCCGGGTGTAGGACGATTTGCTTGAGAAAATGTAGAAAACAAGCTCTTCCAAAATATATACAGAATAGAATTGAAGATTAAGTTAGATAGTTGTGAGAAATTAAGAAATTAATAAAACGAAATAATACTTAAGTCAAATGAAAATTAATGGAAATATTTCTGCCAAACACTAAATGAGCGCCAAAGCCTTATTGCTCTATCTTTTCCAACATCTTTCTTATTTTATTTTCTCCCACATTTTTTTTTAAAATTAATGAAGAAAAATATCCCGTTCAACCTCTAATGGGTTATAATTAGGATATATTAATAATAATATCACTTTTAATTAATTAGGATATATTAATAATAATATTAATAATAATAATATTATTAATATAATATAATATAGTAATAATATTAATAATACTAATAATAATAATATCACTTTAAATTAATGTTTAACACGAACAAATGTTAATATATAGTGGCTGGGAATGTGAAGGTCTGATGCTGTTCTTGCAATGCATATGGCTTTTAACAAATGAAAGTCAATTAAATATCTGTTAAAGTCCGTTATATAACTAGAACCAAGAGACCTTTACACCCCTCCACTTTAATATTACTCTTTTTCAGAGTTTTTATTTATTTATTATTATTTTTTTTTTAAATAATAATTTATTTAACGTATAAGCACAATTGTGATTGTCCCTATTTACATTGATTTGACAAATGTGATGCCACTTTCTCATATCGGCGGTTGTTCATATTATTTGGAATTGAAAACAATATATATCCTAATTATAACCCATCAGAGGTTGAACGGGATATCTTTTTTTTCATTAATTTTAAAAAAAAAAAAAAAAAATTATATTTATATATATTTATATAATTATATATATATATATATATATATATATATATATATATATATATATATATATATATATATATATATATATATTATCTTCTTCTTCTTCCGTCCTTAGCCACCGACCGTCAAAGCAGTCAGTGGCCATTATGCCTAGTGGCGTCTTAGGGCAACAGCAGATAGGTTTTCTTTGCCATTGTTTCCCATCACACCTATTGGCGTCTTTAGGGCAACGGCAAATTAATCCATCTGCTGTTGTTTCCGTAATCGAAGTGACTGGCAAACGGGTGATCAGCCCGTTGGTATATATATATATATATATATTGTTTTCAATTCCAAATAATATGAACAACTGCCGATATGAGAAAGTGGCATCACATTTGTCAAATCATCGTAAATAGGGACAATCACAATTATGCTTATTTGTTAAATAGATTTAAAAAAAAAACAAAAAAAAAAAAAAAAAAAACAAACAAACAAACAAACAAACAAAATCAAGAAGAAACTGAACAAGAATAATAAAGTGTAGGGGTGTTGTGACAGGGTTATGTAAATAGATTACATGAATCCGCACGTCTTTGCTCCCACCTGGATCCCACCTTGGCTTCCTTATTAGTATGCACGCTTTGTTAAACGCAGAACCCCTACACTTCGATATCTGCTTAACTCATATTTTAGCCACGCCAATTTTTCTTTCTCTATGTCTTACAGGCACTAGTGAGTATTTACAGACAGACCTTTTAGCTAGTCCAGAGCCGTTAACTGAAATATCACGCGAGCGATTGGGCAATCGTTGAAATAGTGACAGATCAAACTGAACGTATGTAGGTAGAGAACGGGCCGTTAATCGAAGAATCAAGGGCGATAAGACAGCAGACGTACCTTTGATTGGTTACATTTGACAGGGGAATTAAGCGAATGCAAACAGGGGCGATAATCACTTTACCGACCACATCCGTTTGATCGGACGCAAAGAGTTACAGAAAGAGACGAGATGAAAAGATGGTTTGCTCGCTAGCTAACGTCTACGGTCGGCAAAGGTGCGTAGAAAAGCTTTTATTCAGGAATGAACCACAGATTTTCCCAAAATACGGGCTACGGTGTTTTATCTCGCAAGAGCGGGAGCCGCGCTAGCGTAGTGGTTACCACACCGCTCTGGCGACCGGGTGATCCAGGATCAAACCCGGGTGACGGCATTTGAGGGTTTTTCATCGACCGGGATTTGGACTGGATTAACTCGAGAACTGGCGAGGGCATATGAAGTAGTATCGTCGACCAGGGACTGGCAGCTCCTGAGCCGACCCAGCTCTAATGGGTACCTCCGAAATCGGCGAGTATCTGCCTGAATGGCGAGGGACACCTGTCTCTGTACAAGAAAAAAGGGATACTCACGTAAAATCAATGTCAGGTTAGACATTAATAATAACCAGAGATTTCACCTCAAGTATTAGCGGGCATACGAAAAAAAAAAAAATCTCGCAAGAGCTAACGAATTAATACAAATAAATGACATATACCATACTTACAACCAGCTTTTAAATTCAATGGGAAATAACGCTGTATGTCGGAGAATAGTTTTAGAATTATCGTGTACGGGCGACTTGACAAATGGACATGGTTAAACATCACGTGTAACTTTAGGGGGCAACTAATGGGCGGGTGCATGATTGAGGGATTATGACAAAACTGGGATGGGTTT
>JAMPIV010003216.1:0-10000 GCA_024509875.1 Oreohelix idahoensis | reverse complement strand
TTTTTTTTTTTGGTTTTTTTTTTTTTTTGTTTTTTTCTTTTTTTTTTTTTTTTTTTTTTTTTTTTTTGGGTCCCCGCGTTTTTTTGGGGGGGTTTTTTTGAGTTTTTTTTTTTTTTTGTCTTTTTTTTTTTTTTTTGTTTTTTTTTTTTTTTTTTTGGTTTTTTTTTTTTTTTTTTTTTTTTTTTTTTTTTTTTTTTTTTTTTTTTTTTTTTTTTTTTTTTTTTTTTTTTTTTTTTTTTTTTTTTGGGGGGGGGTCTAATTTTTGTGGTTTTTTGGGGGGTTTTTGGGGTTTTTTTTGATGGGGGGTTAATGGGGGGGGGGGGGGGGTGGGGGGGGGTTTTTTGGGGGTTGGTTGGTTTTTTTGTTTTGGGGGTGTTTTTGGGTTTTTTTTTTTTAAGGGGGTTTGGGTTTTTTTGATTTTGGGGGGGGTTTGTTTGGGTGGTTTATTTGGGGGGGTTTGGGGGGGGGGGGGGGGGGGGGGGTTTTTTTTGTTTTTGGTTTTTTTTGGGTTTTGAGGTTGGGGTTGGGGGGGGGGGGAAAGGGGGGGTGGGGGGGGGGGGGGGTGGGGGGGTTGTTTGTTTTTTTTGTTTTTTGCTGGGGGGGGGGGGGGGGGGGGGGGGGGGGGGTTGGGGGGGGAATTTTTTTTTTTTAATTTTTTATTTTTTATGGGGGTTATTTTTTGTAATTTTTTTTTTTAGAGAAGGGAAGGCTAATACAGGTTAAATAATATTTTTTTTTGGGGGTTAAATTTTGTGAATTTAATTGTAATTTAAGTTTTGGGATATTTTGTTGTTTGTGGGGGGGGTTGAAATATAGTTTTTGGTTTTGGGGGGGTTTTAAAAAGGATATATTTTTTATTTATTTGATTGATATTTACTTTTGGGTTTTTTACATATTAATAATTTTTTATATTAATATTTTTTTAATATGTAAATTTGATTTTAATTATTTAATAATTTTTATAGTTTATTTAATAATAAATGGCAAATTTTTTTTGGGGTGCTTTTTATTTTTTTGAGGGGGGGACAGTGCTTGGGGGTTAGCATTGGACGCAACTCCTCTTAGCTCTTGCACAGTATTTAGGCCCAACGTTCTTCCTTCTCTTATTATTGTTCTTCTGAGTGTTTCTTTTGGTCTTCCTTTTTTCCTCTTACCCTCAGGAACCAAAGTGAGCGCCTGTAGTGGTATTCTGTTGTTTTGCATTCGTAGGACATGACCGATATATGACCATCGTCTTTTCCTTATATAGTCGGAGACATATTTCTGCCTAGAGTCTTCTCTTATTTGGGATGATTAGTCTTGAATTCTTTCCAACTGATGTTCATGAGTTTTCTAAGACATTTGTTCTCGAATGTATTCAGCTTGTTCTCCAATGATTTTGTTATTTTCCAACTCTCACAGCCGTATGTTAACACTGAGATAACATTTGAATTAAACAGACGAAGCTTGGTATGTATATTCAATGACCGTAATTTCCAAATGTTAGATAATCTATTGAAGGCGCTAGCTGCCAAAGCAATTCTAGTATGGATTTCTCTTGTTGTTTTACCATCCTGAGTCATTTTACTGCCTATTGAAACTTTCAACTTTCTGTAGTTTTTCCCCGTTCAAGATGATATCAAAGGTCTCGTTAGAAAAGTTCATAGCTTTAGTTTTAGAGGCATTTATTTGGAGACCTATTTTAACCGAGAGATGACACAAATTATTTACTGCTTCTTGGGATTGTCTGGGTGTTGAACTTAAGAATGCTAAATCATCTGCGAAATCCAGGTCCCACAGGAATTTTCCATTTGTCCATTTTATACCCAATTGTTCATTGTGGGTATAGTTTCTCATAACCCAATCAATAGCTATTCCAAAAAGTAGTGGTGACATAATACAGCCTTGTTTCACCCCTGTTTCTACTGTAAACCATTCTGTATTCCCTTTATTTGTTCTTCTTCTTCTTCTTTCGTTCGCTTGAAATATATTGTCTATATCTGCAATGTTGTTTCTTGTATAAACTTCACTGTCTTTTGTAGTTCATACAGAGGTCCATATAGTTTTGCTTCCAGTGTTGTTTCTCTGGGCCAGTGGGTTTGCCTCAATATATCATATTCGGGGCAATCTTGAAGTACGTGCTCCACTGTCTGGGGTGCCTGTCCACATGTACACATGGCTGAATTGCCAATCTTGAATTTTGTGTACATGTGGCTGCGGAGGCGGTTGTGTCCTGTTCTGAGGCGCAGAATGACTATTTGTTCTGATCTGTTCATAGCTTGGTAGTCATCCTGCGTTGATGTTGGTGGCTTTCTGATAGATTTGATCATCTTTTTTCTTCTGATGGTACGTAACTGGTACATCCGGTTGCTCGTCTGCAGCACCTTCTTTAGCCAGTCCGTCTGCTCTCTCGTTTCCTGGTATTCCACAATGAGACGGTATCCACTGCATGGCGACCCTGCGCTGGTTGCACAGTTCAGAAAGTAGGGCTTGTATAACTGGCAATTTTCTGGACTGAAGTGCTTGGAGTGCTGATCTTGCATCTGTCAGGAATACCACAGGCTGTGGACCGAGATTGGTGTTCAACAGTTTCTCAGTTGCCACCTTGATTGCCTGGACTTCTGCATCATAGTTGTTACAGAATTTCCCCGTTGGTACTCTGACCGTATCCCGAGTGTTGTTTGGGTATTCTATGTACACTCCTGCTCCTCCATTCTTTACTGCATTCTGTGCTGACCCATCCGTGTATACTCGGACCCAGAGGTCCTGTGGGTATTCATCATCCAGGAAACTGAGAGTGACTGTCCTACGTTGCACGCTGTTCTGTTCATCCCTGTCGAATATTCCTTTCACTTTTGTGTGGATGTGTACTGGTAGTCCATGCTCCTCTCTCCAAGGGGTTTGTTCTGGCACAGACTTCAGGGGGCTGTTAACTTCAGGCAGGTCTGAGGTTTGTCTACGAAATCGTTTGGCCTGGTGGATAAAGCTGCTTCTTTTCAGTTGCCCCATGGCTAGGTTTTGGAATCTGTCCTTCATTGGATGGCTCGGCATACAGAGGAACTTTTCTGCCTGTGTTAGCACTTTCGTGTCTCTGCGTTCTCTCAGTGCTTGTATCCTCCCCATTTTCTCCATCTCCACTATAGGCGTCGATTTCATTGCCCCCGTGATGACCCTAAGCGCCCGGTTTTGCACCTTATCTAGCTCTTGTAATGTGGTGTTTGATGCTGGACACCACGCAGCTGACCCATATTCCAGGTGTGGTCGTATGCCCTGCTGGTAAACTTTACTAAGTATTTTCCCGCTGGCTCCCCATGTGGTTCCACTTAGTTTTCTCAGGATGGCTAGCTTCCTCCTGGCCTTTGTTGCTGCCTTGTTGATGTGCTGCTTCCATGTCAGCCTATCATCGAATGTAACTCCGAGATAGGTGGGTTGTTTATCTTCTCTCAGGAGCTCTTCGTTTATCTTGATGACACCAGCTTTTTGTTTGGGAGAGAGGGTGAAGAGCGTAGTGCTGCACTTGTCTGTGTTGATGCTGACACACCATCTATTTGCCCATGAGGTTAAGGCATCTATAGCTCTTTGTAGCAGTTTGGTGGCCACTGTTGCATGCTCATCTGTGCACCATATTACCAGGTCATCAGCGTACATTGCCACTTTCATTCCATGTGGTAGTTCAGCAACCAGGTCGTTGATGTAGACTAGGAAAAGTGTGGGGGACAGAACCCCTCCCTGAGGGACGCCATGACGCAGTAGAATTTTCTTACTCTTGAGGCCATCTAGTTGTACTCGGGCTCTTCTGTTATGCAAGTATGCTTTCACCCATTTGTACATCTTACCATTCACTCTACAATTTCTCAGTTTCTTCAGAAGCCCTTCTTTCCAAACCTTGTCAAATGCTTTCCTTAGATCTATCCATGCTGCTAATACCAGTTTCTTATCTTGGAACGCATCCTCAATCTCTTGGAAAAGGTAAGTTGCCTGATCTTCAGTGGAATAACACTGCCTAAAGCCCGCCTGCTGTGGCACAAGAAGGTTTTCACTTTCAAGGTACCACTGTAGCCTGAGGTTGATGATACGTTCCATTGTTTTGCAGAGGCAGCTTGTAAGGCTGATTGGTCTGTAGCTGGAGGCAGTGGAACTGTCTTTTCCTGGTTTTAGGAGTGGTATCATGATTGCTTCCCTCCAGGTCTGTGGAACTCTGCCTGAGTTCCAACAGATATTGAAGATCTGCAGCAGCTTTGTTTTTGCTGCGGTTCCCAAGTTCTTAATCATTTCATTGGACACTCCATCAACTCCTGGCGACTTTCTTATTTTCAATTTGGATATTGCAAGCTCCAGTTCTCTGAATGTGATTGGTGCCTCCATAACTTCAGGTATGGTTCCATCTCGTCCTGCGTGTTGTTTCTCACGAGTCTCCTGTTGCTTCTCTGGGCTAACTTCGATGTTGTTGTCTTTAGCAAAGGAGTCTGCAAAGTGATCAGCTGCCTGTTTTCCCATGAGGATGTTTCCATCTTTGTACAGAGCAATCCTTGAGTTTCTCCCTGTACCTTCATCGTTAAGTTGCTTTACCAGCTTCCACAGTTTCCTTGTATCTCTTTCAAAGTTCAAGGACTCTGTTTTCTCCTTCCAGCTTCTTCGCCTGGCCTGCAACTTGGCCCTTTGAAATTTGGCCTTAGCTTGCTGGTAGTTATTGTGGTGTTCTTGGCATGGACTGGTCTCTGCCTGCTTTCGAGATGTTTCCACGTCGTTGTGCAGCTGCTCTAGTTCACTATTCCAATATGGTTTGTAGTGCTTACGAGCCCCTCTAGGTATTGTTTCACGAGCAGCCTGTAATATGCATCTGCTGAATTCATCGACTAGCTTATTGATGTCTTTGTCTACAGTCAGATCTCTAGCCAGTATACTAGTACGGTGCTGGTACATTGTCCAGTCTGCCTTCTTGTAGTTCCACCTAGGGAGAGTGCTGCTCTCCTTGACAAGTTCATTTTCCACAATTAGGAAGACTGGCCGGTGGTCGCTGCCTCCAAGTTGTTTCCCTACAACGCGTGTGATGTTCCACTCCAGGCTGGGTGAGTGGAATGCCAGGTCTGGTGTAGAGGTGGTGTGCCATGATCTCGAGTAGAAGGTTGGTGGGTCGATTGGCTGGTTAATCAGGATAAGCCCATTGTCATCCTGCCAGTTTTCAAGCTCCTCACCTCTCCTGTCCATGTGATCATAGCCCCAGCTCTGTGAGTGGCTGTTGAAGTCTCCGCATACAATCAATCTTTCTTTTACTGGGATTGTATCTAGTGCCAGTGTGCGGTCGCTCGGACAGTAGTAGTTGAGCAGGTGGAATTCTGAACTTTCTGTCCTGAGGTGAAGCATCTGGTATTCCGCCCCCTCCATATATGTTTCAAGCTGACATGCACTGATGTTATTCCTCACGAGTGTCAGTATTCCACCTTTTCGCCTGTCTATTCGGTCAGATCGGTAGCACTGGTAGCCTCTGATTTTGAAGGCTATGTCTTTGTTGAGGTGGGTTTCTTGCAAGCAACATACATTTACTTGCTCTTCATTCAAGATATTTTCGAGCTCTAATTTTTTTTGCTGTAGCCGTCTTTTTTACTATTGACGCCTTCAGCATTCCAGTGCATTATTTTAAATGGTCTTTTCTTTGCTTGGCCAGTAGCTCTATTCTCATGCCTCCTGGCTCCACGAGGCAATTGAGAAGGACCCCCAGTAGTAGGGGTTGGGCCCTTCCGAGGCAGAGGGCCCGGCACTGCACCTGCCTGGGTGTCCGTCACAGGGCGAGTGTCATAACGTTTTGCAGATATAGGCATACTTCCCATAGCGCATGTGCGTGGCATCCTGATTGCTGTGGTGCGCCTCTTGGCTGGTTGCCTCCGTCTTCAGCACCTTTTCTTGCTAGGGCAGACTGTGGTCTTGCTCGAGTCTAGGAGGGCCTGGCCAGTCTTGGTTTTTCAGCCGCTGATGGCTGTACTTGAGCCCCATCTCCACGTCAAGGAGCTGGCCTCGATGGGGTTTATTTGTTCTAACACAACATCTTGCATTGTCATATAGCGCTTTGATTATATTCACATATTTTGTTGGAAAACCATAGATTGTAAGTATCTTCCACAATGATGGGCGGTGTAGACTATCAAAGGCTTTTTGAAAATCGACGAAGGTGATAATAAGTGGCGATTGCCTTTCCACTGACTCTTCTATAATTGTTCTTAGTGTGAATATTTGATCAATACATGATCGTTTCGGCCTGAAACCCGCTTGTTCTTCTCTGATCTTTTCGTCAGCATGCAATTTAAGTCTTTCTAACATCATGCAACATAATAATTTTCCAGGTACTGATAATAGAGATATACCACGCCAGTTATTACAGTCTGATAGATCACCTTTCTTCGGTAACTTTACAATAATACTGTCTTTCCATTGTTGTGGTGGTTGTTCTTCTCTCCATACTTCATTTATAATATCTAAAATTCTCAAGAGGTTGTTGTCATTAACTGCTTTAATCATTTCCCCTGAAATTTCGTCAACTCCAGCAGCTTTAAAAATTTTAAATCTTTTAACGGCTTGTTTGATCTCGTCCAGCGTGAATTCATCGCAAGTTATTGGCAAGGTGGTTGTGGGTGTTTCATTATTAAAATCAGGTGTTACTGTTGGTGGTGGTCTGTTTAGCACCTCCATGAAGTGCTCAGCCCATCTCTTCATTTGTTCTTTTTCTGTTGGTATTGAATTCCCTAATTTACCTTTAACAGGTGTTTCCATAGCAGTAGGCTGATGACATAGTTGTTTTGTAATTTGATAAAGGCACCTACTATTACCAGTTCTTGCAGCATTTTCAGCTTCTACGGCCAGTTCATTGATGAAATGTCTTTTATCTCTTCGAGTTTTTGTCTTCACTTCTTTATTTAACAAGTTATAAGTTAGTTTGCAAGATTCAACTGCATTATGTGTACTTACCGCTAGTAGTTTAAGTTTTGCTGTTTTCCTTTCTTGTATTTTATCCCAAGTATCTTCTCTCATCCATTTTTTCTTTTTATGTACTAGGTATCCGGTGGTCGCTACTGCTGCTTCTGTCATTGCTGTTCTCAGTTGTTCCCATTTAGTATCGATTGATTTGGTGGTGATATCGTTGTCAATTTTGCCTAAAGCATCGAAATAGTTGTTCATTTTGACATTATATTCCTCCTTTATATCATTTGATTGCAGTCTGTGTACATCTATTCTTCTATTTTTATTCTGTTGGTATAACTTCTTCAGTTTAATTCTCAGTTTAGCTATGCAGAGGTTATGATCGCTTCCGATCTCTGCACCTCTGTATATATATATATATATATATATATATATATATATATATATATATATATATATATATATATATTTCGCTGAGTGGAAAAACCCCTTGAGTATAAGAGTGAGATCCATCTTTGTTTCATAGATCTGGAAAAGGCTTTTGACAGGGTCCCCTGGAGCAAACTTTGGGACTGTTTGGCAAGGAAGAATATTCCAGCACCTCTGATTCATGCTATACAGAGCTTCTACAAGTCTTGCAGAAATTATGTGAGGACAGCGAACCATAAGTCAGAAGAGTTCAGGACCACCACTGGTGTAAGACAAGGTGATATCCTATCACCTTACCTCTTCATACTCCTTATGGACGATGTCATCAAGGCATGTAAGGAGAGAAGAAGAAAATATTCAGTGGGGTACTGGAAGATGAGACAGGTCTATATTTCGGAGTTGGCATTTGCTGATGATGTTGCCCTGATTGCTAAATCAGAGGCACATCTCCAATCCAACCTGCAAGTCTGGAAGGAAGAGCTGGAGAAGAGAGGGATGGTCATAAGCAGCTCTAAAACAAAATCCATGGTGATATCACGAGAAGAAAGAAGACATCAGATTAAGCTGGGAGAACAGGTCCTGGAGCAGGTCGACCACTTTAAATACCTCGGAGCTATTATAGACATACTTGTTTCATTGATTACACCAAAGCTTTCGATTGTGTACAACATCAGCAGTTATGGGCTATTATGAAAAATATGGGATTTCCAAACCACCTTATACAACTCATCGCACTGCTGTACCAAGAACAACAGGCAGCCGTAAGAATAGAGGGGGAAACATCAGAATGGTTTGAAGTACAGAAAGGAGTAAGACAAGGCTGTACCCTTTCCCCTTACCTGTTTAACATTTATGCCGAGAATATCATGAGAAACGTAAGAGATGACCAAGAACACACATAGTTTGACTCATTTAACATCGGCGGGTACCAGATCCCGGAAATCAGATATGCTGACGACACAGTCCTCCTATCGACCAACCCAAAAGGACTTGAACAATTACTTCTGTCCACCAAAAAAACACAGCGAGGCCCAGAATCTATACCTAAACACCAAGAAGACCAAAGTATTGACAACAGACAAAGTAAAGACCAAACCAGAAATTGAAATTGATAACGAAGAACTGGAAAGTGTCAATGAATTCGAATACTTAGGATCAATCATTAACAGCTCTGGCGACTGTGCAGTAGAAATTAAAAGAAGACTTGCAATTGCTTCACATAAGCTAATACAGATGAAAAACCTATGGCAAGGCACAAGCAAAGAAACAAAGTTACAACTGATCAGAGCATGTATATTCCCAGTAGCAACATACGGCTGCGAGACTGGGACACTCAATAAAACAGTTGCAAAAAAGATTACATCATTCGAAATGAAATGCTACAGAAGGATGTTGAGAATACCCTGGACAGAAAAAAAGACCAACAGAGAAGTACTGCACTCACTAAACGTACAGGAACATTGGCTCCTAAATACCATCGCAATAAGGAAGCTGAAATTTTTCGGTCATATAAAAAGACATAATAGTCTGGAAAAAACAGTGATGGAAGGCATGGTCCCTGGAAAAAGGGGAAGGGGTCGACCTAGACGACGGTGGACCAGGACATCACAGAGAGTCTGAACTTGTCTTTGGCTGATGCAGGTCGACTTGCCCAGAATCGTGATGCGTTCAGAGCAGCTGTAATGGAGACAACGTTCTGGAAAGAATACGTCACATGATGATTATAGACCGAAAGGGAGGCATCAAAGAAGAGTTGGCCACTCGAAAAGCAGCAGCTGGGAGACTTTTTCAGACCATAAATCGAGGATTCCTCAGCAAGAGAGAGGTTGGTAAGAAAACGAAGATGGCTGTATACCGCTCCACCTATGTCCCAATCTTGACATATGGATGCGAGTCATGGGCAATGACTACAACCCAGAAAAGCCAGATCCAAACCTCAGAAATGAGGTATTTGAGGAAGGTGGTTGAAGTAACAAGAAGAGACATGGTACGCAACCAGACGATACGTCAAGGCCTTAAATCCTACCCCCTGCAGACCCAAGTAGAACAGTCCCAATTAAGATGGTTTGGCCATGTCTGCAGAATGGGAGAAGATCGGATACCATGGCAAGCATGGGAAACAAAGAGCCAAGGATCCAGACCCCGAGGACGACCCAGAGTCCGCTGGGAGGACAACATTAGACAATCTTTGAAGGACCGAGGACTAGAATGGAACCAGGCCAGGATGAAGACAGCCGATAGGATAGTCTGGCGCTCTCTCTTCCAAACCTCTACACCTCACGGTAGAAGGAGAACGACTAAGTAAGTAAGTAGTATATATACATATGTGACAGTGTGGCCAGAAAGGTTTAATTTTAGAATGAGTAATTAGTTGTCGATCTAGTCTACGGTGTGAATTTGTGCTCATGTTGGCATTCTCACCCGGTAATGGGCGATTTAAACGAAACACACTTTCGCCATCCGTGAAGAAGACAGATGTGTGAGACGTTGGAGACAGCCATCGGTTGTTAGACATCTTGGCGCGGTCTGACACCAGAGGAAAACACCTTGTTGAGCACGAAACCGTGAGGTGTGACTCGGGCAACAGATATCGTGGGGATGCAACCATTTCTCGGCGGACCTATTGTGGACGTCTAGGAAGATAATATTTACTAAGATGTGGTCTCGTGTCATCCATACT
>JAMPIV010003215.1:0-320200 GCA_024509875.1 Oreohelix idahoensis | reverse complement strand
CCATTGTTCGCCTGTGCCTGCACTTACGAACACTATTTCAGACTTTTCCTAGAGAGGCGTCTTCCCAGCCATATCGTAGAGTAGCTTTCCTTCCTATTTAAAGGACACCAACCATGCCCTGACTAATACTTTTTCCTCTATCCAGCTTTCCCAAGACTGCACTTACCGTTTTATTTCTGTTAGATGTCTGTTCTTTATACATTTCCATTCCTCACTCTGATGGTCTCCCACGCTCACTCCCGGTTTTTCCTGGACAAGCGCACCTACCTCTCTATCACTACAGGGACTATCCTCCGTCTGGCAGAACTGTCCTTCGACTCAATTCCTTTGAGTTCAACGGACAGTTCTTTGACCAAGTCATTGGAGTTGCTATGGGCACCAAGATGGGTCCCAGTTACTCCTGCCTCTTCTTGGGCTACCTGGAGTATCAGGTGTGGCAGCAGTATCCTGGACCTTTTCCATTTATGTATCGTAGATACATCGATGATGACATAGGTCTCACTGATAAGCCAGAAACCTACCTATATAGGTTCATTGATTTCATCAACCACTTCCACCCTGCTATCCAATTTACATCTCGCATCTCCACTATCTCTGTCAATTTCCTTGACATTATTGTCACCATCACTCCCCCCCACCTTAACACTTCGGTGTACTACAAACCCACTGATGCACACGGTTACCTCTTGTATACTTCTTCCCATCCTCGGGCTTGTCGTGACTCCTTGCCTTTCTCGCAACTTCGCCACCACCGTCTGGTTATGCCAAGACGATGACGACTTTCTTGGCCGAGCACAGGAAATTTTGGACTTTCTGGAGACAGTATCCGGAGGATGTTCTTACCTCTGCCCTAGAGCGTGTTCTCCCTATCTCTCTCGTCTACAGCCCCCTCAAACCCCATCACAAAACCTCCTCTGATAGAGTCAAGTTAATATTGACCTATCACCCCCACAGCGCTGCTGTTAAAAGGATCCTTTATCGCCACCTACCTCTTCTCCAAGCAGACCCAGTGGCACAGGAAGTGAGCCACCCTTGTTGGCATATAGACGAGATATAAATTTGAGGGACCTCTTAGTCCACAGCCATGTGAAAACTGTCAACAGTGGCCATTTTGGTACCCAGCCATGTAACCGGACTCGATGCCAGACATGCCAGTATGTAATCCAAACACGTACAGTGTAATTTCCTAAAGCCACGATCACCATCACCAATGGCTTTACATGCGAGTCACGGAACGTCATTTATGCTATTATATGCGAACGTTGCAATAGTACTTCCATCGGCTAAACGGGCACTCGACTTGCGGATAGATTCTGAAGACACCTCTACGCATTTCTCGGTTGGGATCCACACCTGTAGCGATCCACTTCAATGGCCCTGGCCACCACGGTATCACTGACATCCAGGTGACAGCTATCAGATCCTGTTCCTCGGACGCCAACAGCCGGTTCCGCCTTGAACAACGCCTCACCCCTCGTATGGGCTGCCGTAAACCCCATGGTTTGAACACCGAGCATTCTTTTGTCTGAGGCGCCCTTATCTATCTAGTCCTATTTGTATCATGATTGGGATCACCCTTGACAATTTGTTTGTTTGTTGTTTTTTAAATTAATGTAACTTTTTCTGCATCTTCTCTCCTTATTTATTCCTCTCCGTTTAAAAAAAAAAATTAATATTACTTTTTCCTCACTCAGTTTTCCAGTCCGTGTTTTCATTATTTTTTATTAATACTTTGAATTTAGTATCCACTTCAGTGGCAGACATTTTATTTCCAACATGTAACATACACCAGGGAGAGTTTTCTCTCTTTTTTATAGTTTTTATGTTCTCTACATAATTCTCACTTTCTTTCCTACCTGTTTTTAGTTTGTCTGTCCCCGATGAAGGCCTTGTGGCCGCAACGTAGGTTTTTTCTTGTCCTTTCTCCCAGTAAGACGTATCACTTTGTGTTTTTTTTCTTCCATTGTACAACGATTCAAAAGAGTTGTGATCCAATGGATCTCATCTCATTGCAACATCACCGGCAATGAAGAGGCAGTTGCGGAGAGTGCTAGCCTGATGCACAACCTTCCTAAGCAGCCTCATACGACCTGTTTGTTACAGAATCTATATAAATAAACAAAAATGGTTAAATAGTAACATAAAGTATGGACATTTCATCTTATTTTTATTTTGCCTTGTTGCTCATTTTGGAGCTGTCACTGCAACTGGTATCCCTGAAGGAAGACTCCATCAAAGCATTCATGCGCTCTTGTATTAGTAGTTTATATAGCAATATGTTTTATATTATGAAATTGCCACCCCGTGCAAAACCTCATATTAGTTACCACTTACGACACGCTTGAAGTAGTAGTAGGTCTATTCTTTCTGTTGTCTCCTTGGAGATTACTGGAACTACACGTGGCGTCTTGTCATTTGCAGTATTAGTATAAATGCGCTGTGGTGCCAGATTACTCACTAGATGCTTTTTAGCAAAATTAATTTAAACCATCTATTTAACAAAGATTTTTACCTCAAATTCTGTATTTACGTGTATAATTTTCCTTTTAAATACTAATTATATACTCATGGAAAAAAGTAAGTGTGCAGCACTCAACAGGGCACTGTGCGTGTGTTCTTGGGTGAACTCAAATGCAAGTTGGCACACATTTCTGTGTGAGTTTTGTTCACGTACCCGTGCAATTACAGTTGGATCGCACTATTTGTGGGGAGATAATCACTGTGCAAGATAAATCACGTGAAAAGTGCCGTTGGGGAGAATTTATCACAGATAAAAGGAAGGTAAGTGTGTAGCTCTAATCACACGCATGTGAAAACGTAATCGTTGAAATAGAGAGTACCAAGAGTCCAACAGAAACATCTTTTTTGACAATGCCAAGATTGAACCAACAACAGCGAGCAATAGCTATAGGGATGTTAGCTGCTGGAGCGACTATATTAGCTGTATCACAACATTTCAATGTTCACAGGAACACTATATCACACATTCAAGCTCGTTTCCACCAAACTGGATCCACTGCTGATCGCCATAGAAGTGGCCGACCACGAGTTACCACCCCTGCACAAGACCGTTACATACGCCTTATGCACTTGCGTAACAGGTTTATTCAGGCAACATGGACTGCCAGGAACATTCCAGGTTTAAGACCCGTGTCGTGCAGAACAGTGCGGAATAGGCAAATATCTTACCTCACAGACCTGCAGTTAGACCAGCACTGACAGTTCGCCATAGACAAGCGCGCTTGGCCTGGGCCAGACACTTTCACTAAAATCAAAGCGATCACTTGGTCTTTTATTCAATATTCAACCACATTGTGTGCCAACTTTTATTTCATTTCGTCCATGAAATCACGCACAGTGCCCTATAAAGTGTTGCACACTTACTTTGTTCCATGAGTATATTAAAACCAGTTTCTGTCGTTGCTTCGTTTGCCTTTGCTCTTTGAAGGCCTAGTTCGCTGACATATTTTCTGTTTTATTGTTTTGCTGTCCCGCCGATATATCTTCTGTTTTATAGTTTTACTGTCTGGTTGACACCTTGCTGGTTTATTGGTTTACTGTGGGAGCCGCGCTGGTGTAATGGTTACCACATTGCGCTGGTGATCAGGTGTTCAAGGTTCAAGCCCGGGCGTAGGCATTTGAAGAAGTGTCATCGACCGGGATTTTGACTGAATAACCTGTACAGCTCCTGAGATAAACCCTCTGTGGATGGCTGAAGGAACGAAGCTTCTGACCGGGTTGGAAGGAAAGTTCACAGGATCCCCAGCCTCGCAATGACATGTCATTGGGCCGAAGGGCTGAAAGCCCAAGTGCCGCTGGTTAAGAAAAAAAAATTTGGTTTACCGTCTGGCTGTTACATCTGCTGTTTTGATGTTTTACTGTCTCACCGATATAACCAGCTGACAAACCTGTTGTTTTACTATCTGGTTGACATATTTGTTGTTTTATTGTATTGCTGCCTGGCTGAGACTTCCCTGATTTAATGGCTTGCTGTCTGGTCGACAAACGTGCTGTTTTCTCGTTAAACTGTCTGGCTGACATACTTTCTGTTTTACGGTTCCGCTGATGTACTTTATGTTTTACTGTTTTGCTGATATATTAATGTTTTACTGTTTTGCTGATATACTTAATGTTTTACTGTTTTGCTGATATACTTAATGTTTTACTGTTTTGCTGATATACTTAATGTTTTACTGTTTTGCTGATATACTTAATGTTTTGCTGATATATTAATGTTTGACTGTTTTGCTGATATACTTAATGTTTTACTGTTTTGCTGATATACTTAATGTTTTACTGTTTTGCTGATATATTAATGTTTTACTATTTTGCTGATATATTAATGTTTTACTGTTTTGCTGATATACTTATTGTTTTACTGTTTTGCTGATATATTAATGTTTTACTGTTTTGCTGATATATTAATGTTTTACTATTTTGCTGATATACTTAGTGTTTTAATGTTTTGCTGATATACTTAATGTTTTACTGTTTTACTGATATACTTAATGTTTTACTGTTTTGCTGATATACTTAATGTTTTACTGTATCACTGATACACTTAATATTTTAAGGTTTCACAGTCTGTCTTATATACCTTATGTATTACTGTCTGGTTGACATACAAACAATTACTGTCATAAAAAATCTGGAAATTTTGATGCGTTCTGTTGCGTGCATATTTTGACGCACATATTACAAAAATCGATATGGCTATTTAATATGGAAAAAATATAGACATTCATTCATTTGTGTATGAAAATGCTGTCTATGGTAAAAGCGAGAGAATCCATGTTTGATTCACACTTTTGATTATAGGAGTAATCGTTCTGGATATTGATCCGGCGCATGGATTGCTCTTACGTTTGTACTTATTTTTTAGGGCCAGAAAATATATTAATTTGCTTATTATGTTTATGGCCTGAATTCATATGTATTACATATTATTAGTACAAGTAGAATCAGTCCTATATTGTATATTTTGGATGGGTAGGCGGGACTAGATTCTTATTATTCCGGTCTAGCGGAAGTATGAGTTGTCTTGACAAGTCGTGATGAGTTCCGATGTACCGTGATAATGGCGGGTACGCATTTTTCAAAGGGCTGGTAGATTCTTAAGGAAATATAATTCATGAAGTGGTTTTCTTCTAAAGGAGATGGTATCTCTACTATAGTTTATGTTAGAGACTCTCCTAAGGTACGGTACAATGTATAATTCGGACTCCATGTATTGCCAGACCCTATTTTGATGATCTCATGTCGATTCGACCTAGATGGAACATTGTGCTTCGTAACGCTAGGGTCGTGTTTTGTATCGACAAAGATGACAGACTTTCCTACAGCGGTTATGGCTACGTGAATTAACCTGATCACCGTAGAGCTGTATGGAAACATTTATGAAATCATTTATATACCCATTATAAATTAACTCTGGCTTATATTCTCCTTCCTATGAATGAGTGAACGACAACTCAGGGAGGCAGCCATGTTAGATTTCGGTCATCATATGTTTTGATCACTGCCAAGAGAACAGATTATTTATCCTATTATCGGACAGTGACAGGGAGATCTCAATCTTGCTAGAAACCCCCCCCCCCCCCTTTCGTGGTTTCATAATATATACTACAAACTATGGACGTCAAGTAACTTTAGTTATTTACCGATCTGCCTTCACTGACGCGTTTAGTCAGATAGGGGGATGCGGCCATAATGTATCATGACAATTGAACTTTTGATGTACTGCCCATTATTTCTGAATGTGTCATGACTTCAGATCTGCTATGTATACCTACAAATTGATATGTCAACATACCATGATGTACTCGTATGTCCCAGTGTGTACGTCTGAATAAATTGAGTAAACAAAGATTCCAGCAGTCTGCATTGGTGCCTTGTAGACACAAGTGTATGAGTGGTTATATTGGTCAGCACACGAACAGTACACCATTCGCGGTAATCACACTCTACACTTCTACTTCATACATACACCATCCTGCGTCGGTTGAAGTGACCAAGTTTAGGGCCTGCTTCCCCTGGAGCCTTTGCCTTCCCTAACTCAGGACTAGGGTGAGTTACCCATTTACAGCTGGGTAGACTGGAGCATGCCTGATCTCAACAACACACCACTCTTCCTTACAGAGCATACAGACTGACACTTTACAGAGTGGAAAGAAGAAAAGAAACTTTACAGTGGCGAACCAGATTCCTGGGTCCAGCTTACGCAGTTTTGTGTTGAGAATCACAGTTTACAGCTAAAAGAACATTTGTTTGACCACATCAACACCAGTAGGACAGCTATACAGTCGATGTCAGCTTGACCTGTATTACCGATAGGATGCTGTATCTAGGTCAGCGCTTGTTGACAGTTTTTCGCTGTACAGACAGTATTACACAGGACAGTGGTATCAAGTGTAGAAAATATCTGGAGCAGTATTGTTGACATTTCTCAACGTACAGAAGAATCACAGTGTTGTTGAACATAAAGTGCATAGTTCATCGTTGGATCTTCATATGCTCAACAGAGAAAAATTGACAGTGTAATAGTTTAAAATTAAATCTATTACTGAATAAAGTGGCAAGTTATTAGTATTAAAATAAACTGTGCCTGCTTTACAACACTATACCTGCAACACATTCCATTCATGACATAAATTATATTGTATGCTATATGCTATTTATGCTTACATGTTATTTGTTATGTATTAAATTAGTTTATGTTCTGTATGACTAGTACAAGGTATGCCGAGTGACATTGGTCTGGTACTAGTATTCTATAGGTACACATTTTCTTAATTGGAAATTTGTTAGCAACAATTTGCTGCTATTTCTGTTAGTTGTGATGAGGTGTTCTTTTCTTCGTTGTTTTTGTTAATAATTTTGTGTTCCTTAGTTTTGTTTGATTTGTTTGTATAATTGTAGGTCTCATCTTTCCTTTCATTTCAGTTTTTTACACCCTTATGTTTATACACTGTGGCGTTATTTGTCTTGTTATATTATGGCAGTTATCATCACGGTTTCTGTGATCATTTTTTTCATTTCTCCTATTTAATTTAATTTGATCTCTGCAAATGTGTTCATATTGTCTTTTCTTGTTTGTCCTTTGTAATGTCTTTAGTTGACATATGACGTATAGTGGTATACACTGATAGTATAGTACAGATCAGTACTTTATGATTGTTATTGTTATAAAACAAAATGTACAAGACCTTTGTAAGGCTTGTCTCCCAAAGTGATTGGTAAAGGGAAATATTTTTTCCACAGGTACTCAAGTGATCTTTGATTACATTGAGGTATACAAGACCTTTGTAAGGCTTGTCCCCACAGTATTTGAGATACAGTTATTGTTGTCCACAGGTACTCAAGTTATCATTGGTTATTATAAACCATACAAGTTTAGACTAAGACTAAGTCTATGGTATAGACTTGTCTCCCATTAAAGTGAAATAGGGTAATTTATTTACTTTTTCAGGTTTCTGAGTTAAGAAGACAATATGTCTACATTAGATTATTTCATTGCACAAGGAAAATCTCTTGATAAGACTGGAAAAGACTTAGAACAATGGGCTGTTGCTCAATATGACAAAGCATTAGCTGCAGAAGAGAAAAAAACTGCTGCTGCTGTTGAAGAAAGAAAAGCTGCTGCTGAGGAAAAAAAAGCTGCGGCTGAGGAGAGAAAACTTCAAATAGAAGAAAAAAAAGCTCTGGCTGAAGAAAAAAGATTAGAAAGAGAAGCTGCTGCTGAAGAAAAAAAAGCTCTGGCTGAAGAAAAAAGATTAGAAAAAGAAGCTGATACTGCTGCTGAACTAAAGAAATTGCAGATGCAAGTGGAGGAAAGGAGATTTGAGGCAGAACAGAAGAAATTAGAAGCTGCTGCAGAACAGAAAAAATTAGAAGTTGCTGCTGCTGCAGAACAGAAAAAATTAGAAGCTGCTGCAGAACAGAGAAGATTAGATAGAGAAGCTGAAGAATTACTCACATAAATTCCAAGGAGCTAAAAATAAATTTGATAAAAAGGTTAATTGGAATAGGTATCAAAACCAAGATAACCGCTCAAATCAGAGTTCTTCTTCGAAGAACTGGAATCGGACTGATAGTCCTCGACACGCGAGAGGTACCCATAATGTTAGAAATTCTCGAAAAGGGAGTAGCTATAGGAACTACCCAAGTGCTTCATGGAGACAACAGAAACAATATTACAGGGATACTCAATATAATGAGCATGATGATTATGATCATGAATATTATGATTCAAACCCAAATAGGGGTTATAACAGAGGCAATAATAATTATAGAGACAATTATAACCGAGGTAGATCACAACACAAAAGACATGGTAAATCTTATTACCAGGCTAACTCTGCACAACAGGAGTTCCACGACACCGATAATCAGAATAATGATAAAAAAGACTCCAACAGTGTAGCAAATTCCGCTTTCGATTTTGCTAGAGCATCTGAGTGTTCGCAATGCAAAACATTATTCGATCCAACCACAGTGTCTACTTTAAGCTGCGGTCACCCGCTTCCCGCTCTCCATGCGTCAATTGCGCATAATGGAAGGGGTGCTCTTGTCTTTAATAGGGGCCTAATAGATGGTACTCCGGTATCAATTCTTTTCGATTCGGGGTGCACTATCATTGGAGTGAGGCAATCACTCGTAAATCCTTCTCGAGCTACAGGCAATATAGTCAAATGTGTAACATTTGGTGGCACATTGGAGAAGTACTCCACTGCCATTATCAATATTGCTACGCCTTTCTTTACAGGAGAGGTGCAAGCATGTCTCTTGCCGAATCCGATCGCTGATCTTATCATCGGTCGCATTCATGGAGTGAAAGAATGCACTCCACAGCAAATTTCTAATTGGGAAAATGTTAATATGCAATCGGCTAATGCAGTAATCACTAGGGCTCAAGCTCTTAATATGCCACAATCTTCACATTCTGAAGATAATGATGCGCAGATCCAAGATGATCCCTTGGAGATTTCCCACGATTCCTTTATCAAACAGCAGGAAGATGATCCTACTCTAAAGAAATTCTTTACTCTGGCAACAAAAGGTGATCCGAATAAGGATACTAATCGTAAATCTTGGATTACGATGAAGAATGGCGTACTTGTACGTATGGTACAAGACTCCGCTAAGTCCATTCATTCTCAAATCCTTGTGCCTAAAAATATGAGAGTTAAAATCTTACAGCACGCTCATGATTCGCAGTGTGCTGGACATATGGGTTTTTCCCGTACTAAAGCTAGAGTTCTTCAATCTTTCTTTTGGCCTGCTGTGAATAAGGACATACGAATCTATTGTCGATCTTGTAAAGTATGTCAAGAGATTAAATCCAGAGGTCCACGCCATGATGCACCTATTCAGGCTGCAGACATTCCCATTCGGCCATTTCAAAAAATGGCGATAGACATCATTGGTCCATTTAAGATAAAGTCTGCTAGAGGACACCAATTTATTTTGACGTGTGTTGATATGTGCACACGTTGGCCGGAGGCTGTTCCTCTAAAGAGCATAACTACTGCTGATGTCGCAGATGCTCTTTGGTTAATATTTTCTCGTCTGGGGTTTCCAGCAGAAATATTATCCGACCATGGTACCCAACTCATATCGGATACCATGTCTCAAGTAATGTCGACTCTGAAGATAGAGAGATCGCTGAGTAGTATTTATCATCCTATGTCCAATGGGATGGTGGAACGTTTGAATAGAACTCTGAAAAACCTACTAGGTAAGATAACGGAAGATCATCCTCAGGATTGGGATAGGGTTTTACCCGCGGCTCTCTTTGCATATAGAGAGGTCGCCAACGAACATACAGGATTTTCTCCCTTTGAACTTGTCTTTGGCGCGAAACCGCGAGGTCCTATGTCCTTACTTCATGATCTTATAACTGCTGATAATATTGTCGATGACACAAAATCCTCTTATGAATATGTCATCGCACTTAGACACAAGATTATTGAAGCATGCAAATTGGCAACTGCTTCTTCTGAATTTGCGAAACAGAAGGCAAGGGAATTTGCCAATAAAAAGAGATGTTTGCGTCAACTTTGTCCAGGTGACAAAGCATTTGTCTTGCTACCTTGTAGGGAAAATAGACTTCTCATTTCTTGGAAAGGTCCGTACGATATAATATCAAAAGTTTCCGATGTTGACTATATCGTCGATATTGACGGGAAGCGTAAAACCTTCCACATCAACATGCTCACGGAATTCCATGAACGTCCTGATTATTTACAACCTGTTTTCCAGGCAACGGACGATTTTCCAGTCCAACATGGACAGTACTCATCTCTGTCAGTAATACAGGATGAGGAAACGAGTTTCTCGGATGTAAATTTACCTTTTCCAATGATTCCTCTTCACTCTAATGAATCATGGAAAGATGTTGCAATTTCTCCAGAATTATCTCCAGGAGAGCAGAAACAAGTTTCTACTATGTTAGAACAATTTCAGGATGTCCTTACTGACATTCCTGGTCAAACTGATGTTATTCAACATGACATTATTCTTACTGACCATAGTCCTATAAGAGTCAGACCGTATCCTATCCCGATACATTTTTAAGCACAGGTAGAGAAAGAGTTAGATGAGATGATAGAGTTAAAAATTATTGAACCATCCACATCAGCATATTCTTCGCCGATGGTTATAGTACGGAAAAAAGACAATAATATACGTCTTTGCGTGGATTATCGCAAATTGAATCAAGTGACTAAATTTGATGCTGAACCTATGCCTTTACTAGAAGAGCTACTTACGAGACTATCGAATTCTCACTTCTTTACTAAACTCGATTTGTCTAAGGGATATTGGCAAGTTCCACTATCCGAACACGCCAAACCGTTTACTGCTTTTTCGACGCCTAGGGGTCTATTCCAATGGAATTTCATGCCTTTCGGTCTTATGAATGCCCCTGCAACATTTGTACGCATGATGCGTCGAATCCTATCTCATCGCTCAGATGTCATTGCGTATCTTGATGACATCTGTCTTTTCAGTGATACTTGGAACGATCACTATAATGGTATAAATGAACTATTGTCTATCTTACGCGAGCATAACCTGACAGCGAAACCATCGAAAGCATGTATTGGTTTTAGCGAAATATCTTTCTTAGGACACCGTGTTGGTCATGGGTTCCTAAAAACAGAAGACCATAATACAAGTAAGATACTTAACATTTCTATTCCTAAGACTAAAAAGCAAGTACGAAGTCTCTTAGGTCTAATACAATTTTATGGACGATTCATCCCGAATCTGTCCTCCATTATGTCACCTCTTTCTTCCTTGCTAAAGAAAGGGTCTCCTAATGTAGTCCATTGGACTCAAGAATGTCAATCCTCTTTGGATAAGGTTAAAACTATGTTTTCTACTTCGCCTATCCTAGTATTGCCTTCTAAGGATAAGACATTTATTCTTCGTAGTGACGCTTCATGCACCGGGATTGGAGCTGCACTAATGCAAGAGTACTCTGGAACTCTGCATCTTGTGATGTATATTTCTCGGAAATTAAATGCCGCAGAGAAGAATTACTCGGTCCTAGACCGTGAATTATTGGCTATGGTTTGGTCAATCCTTAAACTGCAAAGATTTCTTCTGGGCGCGCATTTCATTGTGGAAACTGACCAGAAAGCTCTTACGGCTATTCAGAGTAAAAATCTGAAGAGCGCGAGATCAACGCGATACGCGATTGCTCTACAGCCATTTCATTTTTCGGTGCGAGCTATCCGTGGGTCAGAAAATGTGATGGCAGATATTTTGTCTAGATGCCCACATGATTCATAACTGTTATACAACTTTGATACAGTTGTTTCTATGTTGAAATGTGTACACATATGTAATATATCATATATTCATTGTAACACTACTTAGCGGTTCATTGATATTTATTCACCGCTGATCTTTCAATGTTTTTCGTCTTTGATGATCATGATGTTAAGATATCTTAGATGAAATTTATGTATAAACTAATGTGGAAATTGTGTCATTACTAATATTGTAGTATGCGTTGGTGACACCTCTCTGGAAATATTTATACTTAGAGAAGTACTTTCTCTAAGGTCATAAAACTTATGCTTATCATCTGCGCATTGTATTGGTGCGTTGTGAGCCTATTGTATGTTGCTCCTAGATGGATTTCAAAAAAAAAAAAGTACCATTTTTTTCCCCGAGGGGTGTGGTAATCTGTTGCGTGCATATTTTGACGCACATATTACAAAAATCGATATGGCTATTTAATATGGAAAAAATATAGACATTCATTCATTTGTGTATGAAAATGCTGTCTATGGTAAAAGCGAGAGAATCCATGTTTGATTCACACTTTTGATTATAGGAGTAATCGTTCTGGATATTGATCCGGCGCATGGATTGCTCTTACGTTTGTACTTATTTTTTAGGGCCAGAAAATATATTAATTTGCTTATTATGTTTATGGCCTGAATTCATATGTATTACATATTAGTACAAGTAGAATCAGTCCTATATTGTATATTTTGGATGGGTAGGCGGGACTAGATTCTTATTATTCCGGTCTAGCGGAAGTATGAGTTGTCTTGACAAGTCGTGATGAGTTCCGATGTACCGTGATAATGGCGGGTACGCATTTTTCAAAGGGCTGGTAGATTCTTAAGGAAATATAATTCATGAAGTGGTTTTCTTCTAAAGGAGATGGTATCTCTACTATAGTTTATGTTAGAGACTCTCCTAAGGTACGGTACAATGTATAATTCGGACTCCATGTATTGCCAGACCCTATTTTGATGATCTCATGTCGATTCGACCTAGATGGAACATTGTGCTTCGTATCGCTAGGGTCGTGTTTTGTATCGACAAAGATGACAGACTTTCCTACAGCGGTTATGGCTACGTGAATTAACCTGATCACCGTAGAGCTGTATGGAAACATTTATGAAATCATTTATATACCCATTATAAATTAACTCTGGCTTATACTCTCCTTCCTATGAATGAGTGAACGACAACTCAGGGAGGCAGCCATGTTAGATTTCGGTCATCATATGTTTTGATCACTGCCAAGAGAACAGATTATTTATCCTATTATCGGACAGTGACCGGGAGATCTCAATCTTGCTAGAAACCCTCTTTCGTGGTTTCATAATATATACTACAAACTATGGACGTCAAGTAACTTTAGTTATTTACCGATCTGCCTTCACTGACGCGTTTAGTCAGATAGGGGGATGCGGCCATAATGTATCATGACATTGAACTTTTGATGTACTGCCCATTATTTCTGAATGTGTCATGACTTCAGATCTGCTATGTATACCTACAAATTGATATGTCAACATACCATGATGTACTCGTATGTCCCAGTGTGTACGTCTGAATAAATTGAGTAAACAAAGATTCCAGCAGTCTGCATTGGTGCCTTGTAGACACAAGTGTATGAGTGGTTATATTGGTCAGCACACGAACAGTACATCATTCGCGGTAATCACACTCTACACTTCTACTTCATACATACACCATCCTGCGTCGGTTGAAGTGACCAAGTTTAGGGCCTGCTTCCCCTGGAGCCTTTGCCTTCCCTAACTCAGGACTAGGGTGAGTTACCCATTTACAGCTGGGTAGACTGGAGCATGCCTGATCTCAACAACACACCACTCTTCCTTACAGAGCATACAGACTGACACTTTACAGAGTGGAAAGAAGAAAAGAAACTTTACACGTATATATGTATAACACCCTGAAGACGCGAAGACGAAAGTGTATAAATTTGATACCATTTTCTAACTTAGAAAATAGAAATTTTAAATAAAAAATTCAATTGTATCTTTGTAAATAGTATCACCCTGTAGAGGCGAAAAGAAAAATCGTCCGGACAAAAACAGCATCAAGTCAAATGAAATGTATTTTATCCAACAAATCTTTGTCAATATAATGAAGAAAGACAGGTATTATATAGTGTTATATAGAGATAATTTTGTCATATGGAAGTGAATCTTGGATTTAGCAAACAAGTAAGAAAATTCATCGGGACCCCAGAGAAGTGGTTTAACAGAAGAGGTGAAGAATAGCAAAGAAATCTTATACGAGTAATAAAGTTGTCATGAAAGAGGACAATGCAAAAAGGACACTTATTCCTCATATAAGAAGGAACCAGTCTTTTCTCTTTGAGCATGTTTTGTGAAGAAGATCGCTGGAATATATTGTGACAACAGGAAAGACTGAATAAAAAGAGAAATGGGGGACGACAAAGAGATAAGATACTGGATAGTTTGAAATTTTGGAATGGAAGAAGTCAACTACAGAATTGATAAACAATCCTATAGACAGAAGTTGTGAAGAAACGTGATTACCTTCACCAGCAGGCACGGGACTTGAAGAAGAAGGCTGTACATAAATAAATATTACACACATAAAGGTATGTGTCAGGCACTCGTGAGACATAAAGAAGTAGAACATTAGACAACAGAAAAACAACAGAAGGGCGTGGCTTACCGGAGAATTAAACCCAAGATCTTCCGAACAGCACCACCGACTAGCTACGGAAACGAATCACACTATCCCCCCTGTCAACTGTGCACCCTTTATTTGTTTAAGAAGAAGATTGGGTGAGGATATGCAGGTACGCATTTTTCCAACACATTTTCGTCTAGGGTTGTCGTAAATACGTGCAGTCAAAAATGCTAAGCTTTACGGTAACTTTTGATCTCCGTGAGAGAGAGATTTACATTGATGTATAGATTGTTGTGCTAGTTGATTTTAATATTTGTAATGGTCTACATGGGTGTTCTTTTTTTAACATTTATATAACTGACTCATTTGTCTGTCTCACTGTCGTTCTGTTTGTCTTTCAGCATGAACTGAAGAAAATAAAAAAATTTGTCGACCATTTTTTTGTTATGAACAAAATGGCAATTCATCATTCATTCATACAATACCATTGGGCTTCCAAAGAGTGTTCGATTGCCAGATTGGATAGAAAGCTCGGCAGGTTTTTTTTTTTTTTTTTTGGGACTACTTTCTTTGTGTCTGAGACTGAAAGTTTGGCTTCAGTTATTTGTGCTTAACTAGCAGCTTGTCTGTATCTATTCTGACCTCTTCTTCTTCTTCGCCGTTCGCTCTAAAATAACCATAAGTATCTCTCTTATAAAGGTGGCAGTCTGTCTCAGGCTTCTCTCGTCACCAAAGTTTCTCCCTTAGAGGGAGTGTGTTCTACTGTTTGTTTGTCTGCAATGACCGCTTCTTAGTCTGAAATTATCACTTGATCTCTTCTTGGTAATGTATAGTATGGTTCTGCAGTATCAGAGTCTGTGTGTTCCTTATGTCATTTGTCTCTAGTTATTTCTGATTATTGCTTTTATCTCTTCGTATGTAGCCCTGTCTTCTGTTTGGAGTTTCCTTCATTCTTCTTTGAGAAGTTTATCTGCCTTCTCATTTGCATATATACCGCAGTGGGCAGGGATCCCCTTTACTTTTACGTGTTTGAATTCGTAGCTGGTTTTCATTATTACTTCTGCCATGCTGTATAATTCATTGTTTATATTATTCCTGAAGGCAATGATGACTGATAGTGAGTATGTGAGAAGCACTATCTTGTGTATTTTGATCTCTCGGACCGACCTAGTGTTTCTCTTTCGCTGCATGAACGTTCGTTCATTCATTCATTCATTAATCACCCTTCATCTCCACAAAGAGCATGGGCCTTCAACAAGTTTTCCTGTCTCGTGCCGTCAGATCAAGGTCTCCCCATGTCTTCTTCATGCCCCTCATGACTGTCTCTTCTCTATGTTTTCTTTGATCTCTCTCTATCTCTCTTACCCTGGTGATTCCAGAATAATTACTGCCTGGTAGTGCTACCAAAAAGTTTCACCAACTTGTGCCGTATCAGTTTCCAGTGTCTTCTTCTTATCTCTTATTCCGACTGCGCATGTCTGACACTTGTCATCAGTTCTACATTAGTGATCATGTCGTACCACTTCAATCCTTCTATTCTATGCAAGCATCCATTTATAAAAATGCAGATTTGTATTTGTTGTTTTTGTTGTTCTCCGTGTTTTACAGCCATACAATAGGACTGACTTGACATGTGAATTAAAGATTCTGATTTTTGTGTTGAACTTGATTTCTTGTGATCTCTATATATTTCCTAATGCAATGAATGCTCATCTAGCCTTTTGTAGTCTTGGTTTGATATCCTTGTCTGTTCCTCCGACTGTCTATATTGCTGCCAAGGTATATGTATGATTGTACATCTTGTAGTGATGTTTCAATCAATCAATACCCTTTAGCTCCCCAAGGAGCATAGGCCTTCAACAAACACATGCCAAGTCTTCCTGTCCTGTGCCATCCGCTCAAGTTCTTTCAATGTTTTCCTCACCATTTTCACCTCTGTATCCAGTTCGCTTCTCCATGTGTTTTTTGGTCTACCTCTGCCTCTCTTTCCCTGATGATTCCAGAACAAGGACTGCCTTGTAATGCTATCAACAGGTTTCTTCACTGTGTGTCCTATCCATCGCCAGCGTCTTCTTCTGAACCCTTGTTCCACTGGCACTTGTCTGGTTCTTGTCATCAATTCCACATTTGTGACTTTGTCATACCATTTCAGTCCTTTTATTCTACGCAAGCACCCGTTTATAAAAGTCTGTAGCTTTTTGGTTGTTGATGTTTGTTCCAGTATAATCTTGTTATCGTTTCCTGTATTCATTCTCATTATTTTTGTTTTCTCCCTGTGTATATTCAGATCAGCTTGCTGGGACTCTCATCGAGTATTTTCATTTTGTCTTGCATCTTATTACAGTTATGAGACAGAAGTGCCAGGTCGTCGGCAAAATCTGGATCGTCAAGCTGTTTATTCTAACCCAATATATAGCCGATAGGAAGAGAAATGGTGACAAGGGGCATCCAAGTCGCATTCCAGTTCTTATCCCAACCGGTTCTGTAAGTTGTCCTTCATGAAGAGCTGCGTGTCATGTCTTCAATAGTTTTCATTATTAAGTCAATGATCTTCAGTGGGACGCCGCAATGCCTCATCAATTTCCAAAGCGATTCCCTGTCTACACTCACAAATGCCATTTCGTAGTCGATAAATCTAATGTAAAGTGGTGAGTTCCATTCTAGACTTTGTGTCACTATTATTCTCAATGTCGCTACCTGATCTGCACAGGATCTGGTTTGTCGAAAACCTGCTTGTTCACCTCTCAGCTGTCTGTCTAGGGACTCTTTTAATCTCTCAAGGATGATCCTGTTTAATATTTTTTCCTGGCACTGACAGTAACAGTACGAACGTTCGTCTGATATAACTTCTGTTATCTTAGCTTTTGTCTCCCATCATTGTGTCTGCCGTTATTTCTGTCCAAACGAAAGTCTGTTATTATTTACGTCTCTACAGCTGCAAGTTTGTCTACTAGTGTTTCTGCCTCAGTGTTTGAAATGTCGTCCCGTATAATTCCCGGGGATCTCTGATAAGACCAACAAATATTAGAACTACTGCTTAATCAGCAGTGGCGGAAATTAAGTGTAAAGGGCCCACGGACACATGACGATTCCACAAGGTTAACTTGAAAATTAGCCATGTCACAATTTAACATTCTGACGGACAGATGAAATCATCAAGTAGGGCACGAGTTGACAGCTAGTCGATCTAGATCTACCGGTATAGATCCCAGTGAATGATTTGGTAGATCTTTACATGGATGCGGGGGGAAATAAACAAAGAGAAAGATTTTTAAATTATGGAAAGTTCGGACTGGACCTCTCTCGTCGGCATTTACAATTGCGTATCCTCGGGATCAAAAACACTTTTTCCGCATTCCCAATGAAAACTCTAGAGCTAGCTGCTAAAATATATTCGAGAACTGTATGAGATAGGAACGCCATCTTTTCTTTGTAAGTGTCGTGAAACATTCTAAATCCACATATATAAATTAAAAGGTAAATGTAAAGCCTAACACATAAATTCAATAAAAGGAAAGAGAAGTGGTTAAAGACCCGTGCTTTCCAATAGCGTACGCCTGTGTTAATAGAACGTCATGCTAGTTGAACAATAAAAACCCCTGTTTTATGCTTCGTCTGCATATTCTCACGCTTTCACGTTGATAGTAAAGCCTACTGCATCACTACACGCTTTCTACAATAAAACGTGTACTGTATTTCTAAGAAAACCTTGAGCTAGGCACACTGCGTAATGACCTAAATTAATACTTCCATTAATTTCATTTTATACACTACGTTAACATAAACGGAAAGACAGATGAACTTAGGATAGAGAGAGGGAGGGCTGAAAGCAGGAACGCATGTAACACGAACACGCGTCTCGCGATATACAATTAATGCCACCCTCCCCGCGCGAAAGGCCAGAGGCACTAACTTTTTTTCAAATAGACCGTGATAAAAAAACACTACAACTACGAGAGTTAGGTTTAAAAACCTGAAAAACGCTTATTAGGAAACATGACATTATACTGGTCTACGTTTGAAAGCCTGACAGTACAGCAGACACCCTAAAAGTTTGGAAGTGAGGAGGTGGTAACAGCACGACTAGCCTAGAAGAAAATACATATTTTGAACGCCGCCACTTAGCTCCCTTAAAACTTATATATTTGGGTTCCTTAGGACTTGCTGACAAAGAATATATTCAGTGTTACGCAAATAGTCTAGGAATTAACAAATTATAGCCAAAAGAAAATAGTGAGGGTGTCAGACAACACACAAAAAAATAATCGCACAGTGGCATGTTTTGAAACCACTATTTTACGGGAAATGGGCCACCATGTAAAATCCTATTTGATTGGATAGAAGTAAATGTAAGGCTAAACACGATTAGTCGGACTACAAATACTAATTCTTTGTTGTTAGGGGAAACGGTAGTAAGGGTACATTTTTGAAAAGCTGTGTAAACATGGCCCGATTGGTTAGACCCGCCAATATAGTCAATTAGGAGCGTCAGGTCAGTGCCACATTTTAAAATAAACTTACTAAGAAACAGTGCGTTGAGAGCCAGATCATATTTTGCTAAATAAAAGTCTGGGACAGAGGCAGATCGGAATTTGTGCCATTATTCATCGCCAGTCAACGTATCTGTGTATTATTTCCATGAATTGTGGTAAGCTTGAAATATTTGATATCTTTTTAATGAAAATTGAATGTAAATTGATAATTTATGTCTGTATATGTGTGTGGTTCAGTAGCCAACATGAGGCAAAGCCTAAATATTGCTCCAACCTGAACAGGACGTGTCGGAGAAAAGTAAAACTGCATGGAATTGCCAAACAGTACACTGACACCTATCTTATTGACTAGAAAGAACTAATGCTGGAATTGCAGAGGCGTAGTGACCATTTAGGAGGAGAATACTGGTGTAAATTGTTTCAGATGAAGCTAGCAGTTGGCCTATCGCTCTGAACTCAGTGTTTGTTATGTATTGTGTTCAGTGTGGAAATAGATTATAAATTAGTTATGAAGTTTCAGGGACTGTGGTCCTAAGTTACTGAAGCAGCACCTGGTCTGAGTTTTGCTGAATCCAGAGGCTGACAGCATACTCCTTGGTCCAGATAGCGACCAGTGAGGTGTCTCCAGAACACAGTGAAGCAATCGAGCAGAGGAGTCTTTTCCTGCCGCCATCACGAAAGATAAGCTTCTGTGGCCAGAGTAGCTCAACATTATGTGCCCCCTCAAAGATTGACATTTTGTTAAACACAGAGGGACAATTAATTGGTTCAAATGACAGGAACTGTGAACTTTTCCCAATACTATTTCCCCGATAATCAAACACTTGAAGTCATGATGAAAAACAACAACCAAGCTTGAACAAAACCAGTATTACCTCATATTACTACTGCACAAATTACACACATAGAATAATAATAATAAACTATGTCAATACAAAGTTCATATATATAACTGTGTACATAATACTTGTAATTACATTTGATTGTGATTCCATGTTCACTGTGTAGTTGAATCAGGATACCCATTATTGAAAGAATTAATACATATATTTTTAAACTTAAACACTTGACTCATTTAAGATAGTCTTATAGAGTGTTATATGTGTGTGAGTGTCACAGTGTTGTAAAGTGTTGTGGAATAAATTAAATTGTTTATCTGTCTGTTGTTGTTGTGACTTACACTTCATCATTTTCATAACCCTAGACATTTAACGTAGTCATCACAATATTCCAGAATAATTCTGACTGAGGTATAATGTGGTAGCAAGTAAGGTCATCTGTAATACACCACACTTATTAGATACAGATACCTTCACAGCTGATCTCAGTCAGTACACTAAGTCCCCTATAAATATTTATAACATCCCATTTTACCACATATATTGGGGTCCTGTCCGGGATTTTGAATCTTTCCCTATTATAAATATTGGGGGTAATTCACTTCAGGGAATAATAAAAATTTAAAAGGTATCCTTGGGTGAAAATAAATAACGTTGAGCTCTCAGTGCCTGTGGTTGTCATTGGATATTTAGTTAGAGATTGAATTGTTTAGTTAGACATTATATACATTTACCTGTTAGAAAATGGCGGACCTGGCCAAATTTCGATCTGCTGCTGTGCAGACTGCGAAAGAGTTAGGAATGGACGGGCAAATTATGATTGCTTATGTCACTGCTGAATGTGACAAATATATTGAACGTGAGGAAAGAAGATTTGGGGCTGAAAGAAAATTAGAGGCGGAAAAAGAAGAAAAGAGATTAGCTGCAGAAAGAGAAGAAAGAAAATTGGCTGCAGAAAGAGAGGAAAGAAGATTGGCTGCAGAGAGAGAAGCAGAAAAGGAGGAGAAGAGATTACAAAGGGAACATGAGTTACGACTAAGGGAGTTTGAGTTTCAAGGCCATGCTCCTGAAAATGGTGCCAGTCCCTTTACCTCCGATGCTACTGCTAGTCAGGGAGCCTCAACCTCAGCTATGAACTTTCATTTAGATCATTTTGTTGAGAAAGACGATGATATTGAGAGCTATCTAAATAGATATGAACTATTAGCTACCACGTATGGGTTAGAAAGTGAAAGGTGGAGCTTAAAGTTATCTCAAGGGCTTCGTGGGGCAGCTTATGAAGTTTTTGCCAAAATGAGCAGAAATGATCAAGAAAATTATGACATGCTAAAGCAGGCTCTTTTGTTAAGATATGAAAAGAACGCAGAATTTTATAGGAAAAAATTTAGGAATGCTAAACTACTGTCAGGTGAAACCTATCACCAGTTCTCTGCACGGTTAGAGACATACTTGGAGAAATGGACTTCTCTGGGGAAAACCCAAGATCTTAAGGAAATGGTCCTTATAGAACAATTAAGAGAGTCCATGGCTCCAGACCTGAGAAAGTTTCTCATGGAACAAGGTGCAGAGAGACTGGGTGAGCTACTAAATGTTGCAGAAAGGTATCAAGCAGCTCAGGCAGAGGTAACAGGGAACAAAAGGAAACAGGTAGATAATTTTAGGGCACCACAGAACTTTAATAAATTTGATCCTAGAGATCAAAACAAAGGTAAGCACCAGTTTGATAGGCCACGGTATGACAATAAAAATAAAACCCCACAATTCGATGAAAGGAAATATGATGAAAGAAAATCTTTAAACCAAGGAAAGAGATGGTGTAAAAATTGTAAGATGAACAATCATGACACTGACCGTTGCAGAAGGAACCCTATAGTTATGGCCACCCTTCAGGTCAGGTCGACCTCAAGACAGGAGGAGGATATTCTGATAGATACCACTCCAGAAGAGTTGAGGAAGGCACAGGCTGGGGATAAGACCCTCAAGCCTTGTTTCAGGAAATTGTCAACTTGTCATACAACTCCAGGCAAGGGAGATTTTTACATAAAAACAAGTTGATTTACAGGAAGGCCGGAACTAGATCCAATGGTCACGGACAGTTGGTTCTTCCAAAGACATATAGGGCAGACTTAATAAGGAGCCTACATGTGAAAAAAGATGGGGACCATGAGAAAATTGGTACCATCATCCAAAAGGTGGCTCACAATTATTATTGGCCCAAGGCAAGGTGGGACATTGAGAATTTTGTAGAGAGGTGTAGCATAGCACATGAGGGAACACCCACAAGTGGGAACATTGATCAGGACCTGGACACGCCACGGGGCAAACTTAGGCCTGACAAGCAAAATAAATTTGATAAAGTGGACCAAATAGAATGGGAAGCCCCTTTTCACGGACAAGCTTCAATTAACTGTTTTACAATGGCCACTATGCGGCGAGTGCAAAAAAGATGTCTTACCCCAGGATAAGCCGAAAATCCCTCAATCGGACTTATGTAAACTGGAGGAAGAGGATGTAGAGAGGAAATCTCTCATCCAGAATTCTAAGTGGGGAGAAAGCCCCAAGAAAAGAATTGGTAGCGGTCGTTTTGTGCATGATAATTCTGGGAAGAAAAATCATCACTATAGCGCTTCGAGTAGAAGAGACCATACCGGTGCATGGACAAATAGGTCCACAAAATTAAAGGTCCATATGTAGCGCTGTTAAGAACGTGGACTGATGAAAAGGCAGAGGAAAATATTACATCCTCATACCAATATGTGAATGAGCTGACCACTCGTTTAAAAACTGGCTGGAAACTTGCCAATGAAAATCTGAGACAAGCCAGGAAGAAACATGCTGCCTATTTCAACAGGAAGGCTAAAGACAGAGATTTGGCTGTGGGAGAGAAGGTACTGCTTCTTCTACCCGGTAGTCAGAATAAGTTACAAATTGGATGGCAAGGTCCATATACAGTTCTAGAGAAGGTGTCTAGAACAAATTATAAGATACATAAGAAGGGGAAAGAAAAAATCTATCATGTGAATCTCCTGAAGAAATATTTGGAAAGAGAAAATCAGGAAGTGACACACTTGTTGACCTTGTCCATTGCAATGGAGATGAAAAAGGAACCACTTTCATCATTTGAATATCCATTACACCCCTGTGAGACAGCGGCACAGGTGAAAATCAGTACACATTTAACGAAAAATCAGAAAGAGAGAGTGCAACAGGTTCTAGATAATCATACAGAGGTGTTAACGGACCGACCGGGGCATACAAACTTATTGGAATATGATATGAAACTGATAGACCCCACACCTGTCTGTATGAAACCCTATTCGATTCCTTTTGCTAAGGAGAAAGCTTTGAAGGAAGAGATAGACTATTTGTTGAAGGAAGGAATTATTTCACACAGTGAATCTTCGTATAGTTCCAGTGTTGTACTCTTAAGGAAACCCTTTGGAGAACATAGACTCTGTATAGATTACAGGAGACTGAATGCTATTACAGAAGGACAGGTGGATCCATTGCCGGATACAAATCAGTTGTTTGCCAGGCTAAATAAAGCTAATGATTTCTCAAAAGTGGATCTGAGTAAAGGATACTATCAGATTCCAGTAAAGCCTGAGGTTAGACCATACCGAGCTTTTAGTACCTCAGAGGGACACTATGAGTTTAACAGATTGCCATTTGGATTGAAGAATGTGCCTAGTGTCTTCTCTAGAATGATGAGAAAATTATTGGACCCTCTGAATAATCCATGCATCACAAATGTCATGGATGATATCCTTATAGCAACAGAAACATTTGAGGAACACATTGACTCTCTGAATATGCTGTTTAATCGACTTAGAGAAGTGAATTTAACAGCCCGACCAACCAATTGTTGCGTTGGATGTAAAGAATTAGAATTCTTGGGACACACAGTCCATCAGGGAAACATGACCCCTGACCCCAAGAATTTAGAGAAACTAAAGAAAGCCCCGAGACCACAAACCAAGAAAGACGTGAGATCCTTTGTCTCATTATGTGGTTTCTACCAAAAGTATATCAAAAACTTTAATTCCATATGTGCACCGTTAACTGATTTGACACGTAAAGGAAATCCAGATCGAATTACATGGACACCACAATGTGAATTGGCTTACCAGGAATTGAAGGAAAAGCTTACAAGCAAACCTATTTTGAAACTACCTGACTTAAGTCAAGAATTCATTGTAAGGACGGATGCCAGTAATATTGGGTTAGGTGCGACTCTGCTACAGAAATCAGATGCATTGGAAGGGGAATTAAGCCCAGTGGCATATGCTAGCAGAAAGTTGAATAAAGCTGAAACCAATTACTCAACTAGCGAAAAAGAATGTCTTGCAGTAATATGGGCGATAAAAAAATTCAATATTTATCTGTATGGGAAGGCATTTAAGTTGCAAACGGATCACAAACCCTTGTCGTTTCTAGCGCAGGCTAGACATGAAAATTCTAGATTACTCCGTTGGTCATTACTGATGCAGCCATTTGAGTTTAGCATAGAGTATATATCTGGAAAAACAAATCTGGGAGCGGATTTTTTAAGCCGCCATCCGTGTGATGATAATCACCGTAAGCCCCAGAACTAATAATAAATTTCTCTATGTGTATATAGAATTATAGACTGACATATAACGTCTGTTTTAAGAGGGGAGAATTTGTCGTGAAACATTCTAAATCCACATATATAAATTAAAAGGTAAATATAAAGCCTAACACATAAATTCAATAAAAGGAAAGAGAAATGGTTAAAGACCCGTGCTTTCCAATAGCGTACGCCTGTGTTAATAGAACGTCATGCTAGTTGAACAATAAAAACCCCTGTTTTATGCTTCGTCTGCATATTCTCACGCTTTCACGTTGATAGTAAAGCCTACTGCATCACTACACGCTTTCTACAATAAAACGTGTACTGTATTTCTAAGAAAACCTTGAGCTAGGCACACTGCGTAATGACCTAAATTAATACTTCCATTAATTTCATTTTATACACTACGTTAACATAAACGGAAAGACAGATGAACTTAGGATAGAGAGAGGGAGGGCTGAAAGCAGGAACGCATGCAACACGAACACGCGTCTCGCGATATACAATTAATGCCACCCTCCCCGCGCGAAAGGCCAGAGGCACTAACTTTTTTTCAAATAGACCGTGATAAAAAACACTACAACTACGAGAGTTAGGTTTAAAAACCTGAAAAACGCTTATTAGGAAACATGACATTATACTGGTTTACGTTTGAAAGCCTGACAGTACAGCAGACACCCTAAAAGTTTGGAAGTGAGGAGGTGGTAACAGCACGACTAGCCTAGAAGAAAATACATATTTTGAACGCCGCCACTTAGCTCCCGTAAAACTTATATATTTGGGTTCCTTAGGACTTGCTGACAAAGAATATATTCAGTGTTACGCAAATAGTCTAGGAATTAACAAATTATAGCCAAAAGAAAATAGTGAGGGTGTCAGACAACACACAAAAAATAATCGCACAGTGGCATGTTTTGAAACCACTATTTTACGGGAAATGGGCCACCATGTAAAATCCTATTTGATTGGATAGAAGTAAATGTAAGGCTAAACACGATTAGTCGGACTACAAATACTAATTCTTTGTTGTTAGGGGAAACGGTAGTAAGGGTACATTTTTGAAAAGCTGTGTAAACATGGCCCGATTGGTTAGACCCGCCAATATAGTCAATTAGGAGCGTCAGGTCAGTGCCACATTTTAAAATAAACTTACTAAGAAACAGTGCGTTGAGAGCCAGATCATATTTTGCTAAATAAAAGTCTGGGACAGAGGCAGATCGGAATTTGTGCCATTATTCATCGCCAGTCAACGTATCTGTGTATTATTTCCATGAATTGTGGTAAGCTTGAAATATTTGATATCTTTTTAATGAAAATTGAATGTAAATTGATAATTTATGTCTGTATATGTGTGTGGTTCAGTAGCCAACATGAGGCAAAGCCTAAATATTGCTCCAACCTGAACAGGACGTGTCGGAGAAAAGTAAAACTGCATGGAATTGCCAAACAGTACACTGACACCTATCTTATTGACTAGAAAGAACTAATGCTGGAATTGCAGAGGCGTAGTGACCATTTAGGAGGAGAATACTGGTGTAAATTGTTTCAGATGAAGCTAGCAGTTGGCCTATCGCTCTGAACTCAGTGTTTGTTATGTATTGTGTTCAGTGTGGAAATAGATTATAAATTAGTTATGAAGTTTCAGGGACTGTGGTCCTAAGTTACTGAAGCAGCACCTGGTCTGAGTTTTGCTGAATCCAGAGGCTGACAGCATACTCCTTGGTCCAGATAGCGACCAGTGAGGTGTCTCCAGAACACAGTGAAGCAATCGAGCAGAGGAGTCTTTTCCTGCCGCCATCACGAAAGATAAGCTTCTGTGGCCAGAGTAGCTCAACATTATGTGCCCCCTCAAAGATTGACATTTTGTTAAACACAGAGGGACAATTAATTGGTTCAAATGACAGGAACTGTGAACTTTTCCCAATACTATTTCCCCGATAATCAAACACTTGAAGTCATGATGAAAAACAACAACTAAGCTTGAACAAAACCAGTATTACCTCATATTACTACTGCACAAATTACACACATAGAATAATAATAATAAACTATGTCAATACAAAGTTCATATATATAAACTGTGTACATAATACTTGTAATTACATTTGATTGTGATTCCATGTTCACTGTGTAGTTGAATCAGGATACCCATTATTGAAAGAATTAATACATATATTTTTAAACTTAAACACTTGACTCATTTAAGATAGTCTTATAGAGTGTTATATGTGTGTGAGTGTCACAGTGTTGTAAAGTGTTGTGGAATAAATTAAATTGTTTATCTGTCTGTTGTTGTTGTGACTTACACTTCATCATTTTCATAACCCTAGACATTTAACGTAGTCATCACAATATTCCAGAATAATTCTGACTGAGGTATAATGTGGTAGCAAGTAAGGTCATCTGTAATACACCACACTTATTAGATACAGATACCTTCACAGCTGATCTCAGTCAGTACACTAAGTCCCCTATAAATATTTATAACATCCCATTTTACCACATATATTGGGGTCCTGTCCGGGATTTTGAATCTTTCCCTATTATAAATATTGGGGGTAATTCACTTCAGGGAATAATAAAAATTTAAAAGGTATCCTTGGGTGAAAATAAATAACGTTGAGCTCTCAGTGCCTGTGGTTGTCATTGGATATTTAGTTAGAGATTGAATTGTTTAGTTAGACATTATATACATTTACCTGTTAGAAAATGGCGGACCTGGCCAAATTTCGATCTGCTGCTGTGCAGACTGCGAAAGAGTTAGGAATGGACGGGCAAATTATGATTGCTTATGTCACTGCTGAATGTGACAAATATATTGAACGTGAGGAAAGAAGATTTGAGGCTGAAAGAAAGTTAGAGGCGGAAAAAGAAGAAAAGAGATTAGCTGCAGAAAGAGGAGAAAGAAAATTGGCTGCAGAAAGAGAGGAAAGAAGATTGGCTGCAGAGAGGGAAGCAGAAAAGGAGGAGAAGAGATTACAAAGGGAACATGAGTTACGACTAAGGGAGTTTGAGTTTCAAGGCCATGCTTCTGAAAATGGTGCCAGTCCCTTTACCTCCGATGCTACTGCTAGTCAGGGAGCCTCAACCTCAGCTATGAACTTTCATTTAGATCATTTTGTTGAGAAAGACGATGATATTGAGAGCTATCTAAATAGATATGAACTATTAGCTACCACGTATGGGTTAGAAAGTGAAAGGTGGAGCTTAAAGTTATCTCAAGGGCTTCGTGGGGCAGCTTATGAAGTTTTTGCCAAAATGAGCAGAAATGATCAAGAAAATTATGACATGCTAAAGCAGGCTCTTTTGTTAAGATATGAAAAGAACGCAGAATTTTATAGGAAAAAATTTAGGAATGCTAAACTACTGTCAGGTGAAACCTATCACCAGTTCTCTGCACGGTTAGAGACATACTTGGAGAAATGGACTTCTCTGGGGAAAACCCAAGATCTTAAGGAAATGGTCCTTATAGAACAATTAAGAGAGTCCATGGCTCCAGACCTGAGAAAGTTTCTCATGGAACAAGGTGCAGAGAGACTGGGTGAGCTACTAAATGTTGCAGAAAGGTATCAAGCAGCTCAGGCAGAGGTAACAGGGAACAAAAGGAAACAGGTAGATAATTTTAGGGCACCACAGAACTTTAATAAATTTGATCCTAGAGATCAAAACAAAGGTAAGCACCAGTTTGATAGGCCACGGTATGACAATAAAAATAAAACCCCACAATTCGATGAAAGGAAATATGATGAAAGAAAATCTTTAAACCAAGGAAAGAGATGGTGTAAAAATTGTAAGATGAACAATCATGACACTGACCGTTGCAGAAGGAACCCTATAGTTATGGCCACCCTTCAGGTCAGGTCGACCTCAAGACAGGAGGAGGATATTCTGATAGATACCACTCCAGAAGAGTTGAGGAAGGCACAGGCTGGGGATAAGACCCTCAAGCCTTGTTTCAGGAAATTGTCAACTTGTCATACAACTCCAGGCAAGGGAGATTTTTACATAAAAACAAGTTGATTTACAGGAAGGCCGGAACTAGATCCAATGGTCACGGACAGTTGGTTCTTCCAAAGACATATAGGGCAGACTTAATAAGGAGCCTACATGTGAAAAAAGATGGGGACCATGAGAAAATTGGTACCATCATCCAAAAGGTGGCTCACAATTATTATTGGCCCAAGGCAAGGTGGGACATTGAGAATTTTGTAGAGAGGTGTAGCATAGCACATGAGGGAACACCCACAAGTGGGAACATTGATCAGGACCTGGACACGCCACGGGGCAAACTTAGGCCTGACAAGCAAAATAAATTTGATAAAGTGGACCAAATAGAATGGGAAGCCCCTTTTCACGGACAAGCTTCAATTAACTGTTTTACAATGGCCACTATGCGGCGAGTGCAAAAAGATGTCTTACCCCAGGATAAGCCAAAAATCCCTCAATCGGACTTATGTAAACTGGAGGAAGAGGATGTAGAGAGGAAATCTCTCATCCAGAATTCTAAGTGGGGAGAAAGCCCCAAGAAAAGAATTGGTAGCGGTCGTTTTGTGCATGATAATTCTGGGAAGAAAAATCATCACTATAGCGCTTCGAGTAGAAGAGACCATACCGGTGCATGGACAAATAGGTCCACAAAATTAAAGGTCCATATGTAGCGCTGTTAAGAACGTGGACTGATGAAAAGGCAGAGGAAAATATTACATCCTCATACCAATATGTGAATGAGCTGACCACTCGTTTAAAAACTGGCTGGAAACTTGCCAATGAAAATCTGAGACAAGCCAGGAAGAAACATGCTGCCTATTTCAACAGGAAGGCTAAAGACAGAGATTTGGCTGTGGGAGAGAAGGTACTGCTTCTTCTACCCGGTAGTCAGAATAAGTTACAAATTGGATGGCAAGGTCCATATACAGTTCTAGAGAAGGTGTCTAGAACAAATTATAAGATAGATAAGAAGGGGAAAGAAAAAATCTATCATGTGAATCTCCTGAAGAAATATTTGGAAAGAGAAAATCAGGAAGTGACACACTTGTTGACCTTGTCCATTGCAATGGAGATGAAAAAGGAACCACTTTCATCATTTGAATATCCATTACACCCCTGTGAGACAGCGGCACAGGTGAAAATCAGTACACATTTAACGAAAAATCAGAAAGAGAGAGTGCAACAGGTTCTAGATAATCATACAGAGGTGTTAACGGACCGACCGGGGCATACAAACTTATTGGAATATGATATGAAACTGATAGACCCCACACCTGTCTGTATGAAACCCTATTCGATTCCTTTTGCTAAGGAGAAAGCTTTGAAGGAAGAGATAGACTATTTGTTGAAGGAAGGAATTATTTCACACAGTGAATCTTCGTATAGTTCCAGTGTTGTACTCTTAAGGAAACCCTCTGGAGAACATAGACTCTGTATAGATTACAGGAGACTGAATGCTATTACAGAAGGACAGGTGGATCCATTGCCGGATACAAATCAGTTGTTTGCCAGGCTAAATAAAGCTAATGATTTCTCAAAAGTGGATCTGAGTAAAGGATACTATCAGATTCCAGTAAAGCCTGAGGTTAGACCATACCGAGCTTTTAGTACCTCAGAGGGACACTATGAGTTTAACAGATTGCCATTTGGATTGAAGAATGTGCCTAGTGTCTTCTCTAGAATGATGAGAAAATTATTGGACCCTCTGAATAATCCATGCATCACAAATGTCATGGATGATATCCTTATAGCAACAGAAACATTTGAGGAACACATTGACTCTCTGAATATGCTGTTTAATCGACTTAGAGAAGCGAATTTAACAGCCCGACCAACCAATTGTTGCGTTGGATGTAAAGAATTAGAATTCTTGGGACACACAGTCCATCAGGGAAACATGACCCCTGACCCCAAGAATTTAGAGAAACTAAAGAAAGCCCCGAGACCACAAACCAAGAAAGACGTGAGATCCTTTGTCTCATTATGTGGTTTCTACCAAAAGTATATCAAAAACTTTAATTCCATATGTGCACCGTTAACTGATTTGACACGTAAAGGAAATCCAGATCGAATTACATGGACACCACAATGTGAATTGGCTTACCAGGAATTGAAGGAAAAGCTTACAAGCAAACCTATTTTGAAACTACCTGACTTAAGTCAAGAATTCATTGTAAGGACGGATGCCAGTAATATTGGGTTAGGTGCGACTCTGCTACAGAAATCAGATGCATTGGATGGGGAATTAAGCCCAGTGGCATATGCTAGCAGAAAGTTGAATAAAGCTGAAACCAATTACTCAACTAGCGAAAAAGAATGTCTTGCAGTAATATGGGCGATAAAAAAATTCAATATTTATCTGTATGGGAAGGCATTTAAGTTGCAAACGGATCACAAACCCTTGTCGTTTCTAGCGCAGGCTAGACATGAAAATTCTAGATTACTCCGTTGGTCATTACTGATGCAGCCATTTGAGTTTAGCATAGAGTATATATCTGGAAAAACAAATCTGGGAGCGGATTTTTTAAGCCGCCATCCGTGTGATGATAATCACCGTAAGCCCCAGAAATAATAACAAAATTCTATGTGTATATAGAATTATAGACTGACATATAACGTCTGTTTTAAGAGGGGAGAATTTGTCGTGAAACATTCTAAATCCACATATATAAATTAAAAGGTAAATGTAAAGCCTAACACATAAATTCAATAAAAGGAAAGAGAAATGGTTAAAGACCCGTGCTTTCCAATAGCGTACGCCTGTGTTAATAGAACGTCATGCTAGTTGAACAATAAAAACCCCTGTTTTATGCTTCGTCTGCATATTCTCACGCTTTCACGTTGATAGTAAAGCCTACTGCATCACTACACGCTTTCTACAATAAAACGTGTACTGTATTTCTAAGAAAACCTTGAGCTAGGCACACTGCGTAATGACCTAAATTAATACTTCCATTAATTTCATTTTATACACTACGTTAACATAAACGGAAAGACAGATGAACTTAGGATAGAGAGAGGGAGGGCTGAAAGCAGGAACGCATGCAACACGAACACGCGTCTCGCGATATACAATTAATGCCACCCTCCCCGCGCGAAAGGCCAGAGGCACTAACTTTTTTTCAAATAGACCGTGATAAAAAACACTACAACTACGAGAGTTAGGTTTAAAAACCTGAAAAAACGCTTATTAGGAAACATGACATTATACTGGTTTACGTTTGAAAGCCTGACAGTACAGCAGACACCCTAAAAGTTTGGAAGTGAGGAGGTGGTAACAGCACGACTAGCCTAGAAGAAAATACATATTTTGAACGCCGCCACTTAGCTCCCGTAAAACTTATATATTTGGGTTCCTTAGGACTTGCTGACAAAGAATATATTCAGTGTTACGCAAATAGTCTAGGAATTAACAAATTATAGCCAAAAGAAAATAGTGAGGGTGTCAGACAACACACAAAAAAAATAATCGCACAGTGGCATGTTTTGAAACCACTATTTTACGGGAAATGGGCCACCATGTAAAATCCTATTTGATTGGATAGAAGTAAATGTAAGGCTAAACACGATTAGTCGGACTACAAATACTAATTCTTTGTTGTTAGGGGAAACGGTAGTAAGGGTACTTTTTTTGAAAAGCTGTGTAAACATGGCCCGATTGGTTAGACCCGCCAATATAGTCAATTAGGAGCGTCAGGTCAGTGCCACATTTTAAAATAAACTTACTACGAAACAGTGCGTTGAGAGCCAGATCATATTTTGCTAAATAAAAGTCTGGGACAGAGGCAGATCGGAATTTGTGCCATTATTCATCGCCAGTCAACGTAATAATAATAATAAATTCTTTAAGCGCCAAACACGGCGCATAAGGCAGAAACCAGTGCTCTCCAGGTTGTTCGTTGTGACGCCACTCCTCTTAGCTCTTGCACATTATTTAGGCCCAACGTTCTTCCAGTCAACGTATCTGTGTATTATTTCCATGAATTGTGGTAAGCTTGAAATATTTGATATCTTTTTAATGAAAATTGAATGTAAATTGATAATTTATGTCTGTATATGTGTGTGGTTCAGTAGCCAACATGAGGCAAAACCTAAATATTGCTCCAACCTGAACAGGACGTGTCGGAGAAAAGTAAAACTGCATGGAATTGCCAAACAGTACACTGACACCTATCTTATTGACTAGAAAGAACTAATGCTGGAATTGCAGAGGCGTAGTAACCATTTAGGAGGAGAATACTGGTGTAAATTGTTTCAGATGAAGCTAGCAGTTGGCCTATCGCTCTGAACTCAGTGTTTGTTATGTATTGTGTTCAGTGTGGAAATAGATTATAAATTAGTTATGAAGTAGGAGGTACAACCTTCTTGTTTCAGGGACTGTGGTCCTAAGTTACTGAAGCAGCACCTGGTCTGAGTTTTGCTGAATCCAGAGGCTGACAGCATACTCCTTGGTCCAGATAGCGACCAGTGAGGTGTCTCCAGAACACAGTGAGGCAATCGAGCAGAGGAGTCTTTTCCTGCCGCCATCACGAAAGATAAGCTTCTGTGGCCAGAGTAGCTCAACATTATGTGCCCCCTCAAAGATTGACATTTTGTTAAACACAGAGGGACAATTAATTGGTTCAAATGACAGGAACTGTGAACTTTTCCCAATACTATTTCCCCGATAATCAAACACTTGAAGTCATGATGAAAAACAACAACTAAGCTTGAACAAAACCAGTATTACCTCATATTACTACTGCACAAATTACACACATAGAATAATAATAATAAACTATGTCAATACAAAGTTCATATATATAACTGTGTACATAATACTTGTAATTACATTTGATTGTGATTCCTGGTTCACTGTGTAGTTGAATCAGGATACTCATTATTGAAAGAATTAATACATATATTTTTAAACTTAAACACTTGACTCATTTAAGATAGTCTTATAGAGTGTTATATGTGTGTGAGTGTCACAGTGTTGTAAAGTGTTGTGGAATAAATTAAATTGTTTATCTGTCTGTTGTTGTTGTGACTTACACTTCATCATTTTCATAACCCTAGACATTTAACGTAGTCATCACAATATTCCAGAATAATTCTGACTGAGGTATAATGTGGTAGCAAGTAAGGTCATCTGTAATACACCACACTTATTAGATACAGATACCTTCACAGCTGATCTCAGTCAGTACACTAAGTCCCCTATAAATATTTATAACATCCCATTTTACCACAGTAAGGTTCAATTATTTATGTTCAATTACCGCGTGCATTTCTCGGATGGGGGAGGGGGGGGGGGGCTCTGAAGAGACGAAGAAAGAATAGAACTACTGCACCCAGCTTGTATGAGTGAGTCCTGCAGCTGTGGTTCATCAATTCTGGGATGACGAAAGCCTTCTCCACACTCTCTTCTACTGTTGGCGGTTAGGTGGATGCTTTTCTCTCACACTAGCTGCGTTAGTACCATAAATCGCCTGAAGGCTTGTAACCACAAACTTTAGACAAATAGAAGAAACAAATGCCTGCTGAGTACATTTGTTCGCCGCAAACTAACAGACCCATTGTCATGCGCCCCACCCACCAATGTTAACCTCTCAGAAGAATTAAATTCCCGAGCACACAGTGTAACTCAGGGAATATGATGAAAATTCACCAATATCCTTCTGGGTGTTAACTAGGAAATTGCGTCTGGAGTGCATGAACAATGATTTGCCTGAATTACAATTTAAAAAAGTACATAATTCTCACAAGATAACATGTTACACCTTAGGCACGTGTGATGTAATCATCACTCATCACTGCTCCAGTCGGAGTCTGGGGTCGCTCTGCTGTCGGGCTTCCCGCACGACTAGTCAGAAACAATCACCAGCTCTTGCTGTAGTGGTTCATGAATATACTATTTTCATTGGTTGAGGTAGCCAGCCTCATATATAACCACTAGCAAGAAAACATGTTAAATTCACATTTGTAATAGAAATGTTTACACTTACCCCAAATAATGGGTATACACAATCTTCTGCACAAATTAGAATGGGCACACAGCACTTAGGTTAGATGCTGTTCGAACCACTTTGGTCTGGGAAATTAGAGAATTCCTCTGACAGCGGGTGTCTCTGCGAAATCACTTGCTGGGAAAACTTGAGTTAAATTCCTCTTCCGACTGGGTCTGGGAAATTAGAGTTAATTCCTCTGACGACTAGTGTCTCTGCGAAATCACTACCTGGGAAAACTTGAGTTAAAGTCCTCTTATGACTGGTGAATCTGATTCCTAGGGTTCCAGTCTTGTTATGTTAAATTCCTGGTCCCTTAAGTCGCCAGTCTTGTATTTAAATGTGCGGGTTTACTCTTAAGTTTTCAGTTGCCCAAATACGTTGAACTGTCACTTATAAGTATGGAATACTAAGTTCAATATCTCACTGGCTTCTTGGGAGTTGTTCTCTGTACAATGCGATCTCTGTGTGTGTGTTTTGTGTCTGGGATTTCACTACATTATATTGTACAGTTTCCAGTTCAAATCTAGCTGGGTTTCCGCTGAATGTTCCAATCAAATTCGTTGTAGATTCTGGCGAACCAATCGCTCTCTAGCACTAGAGGGGTCGGTTTGTTTATCATTACTCATCCCACGCGTATTTGAAAAATATAACATTTAATATAGACGAGTGGCCTCTTACAACGGTGATGTCATATCGTTGCACAAGACTTCCGGCCGCACCTCTGTCTATGAAAATATTGTGACCATGTTTTCCTGACGTAATGTCTCCCGCCCAGATGTCTACCCCGACAGATTATCTACTTATCACCTTTATCTGCATGCCTCCGCCAGACAGATGTCTGGTCAGACAATGTTGTTTTCTTTCATCATACGCGCAATACAAGCTTGTGTCCACACGATCAGCAGCTTTTCACTGGGTCAAATGTTGGACTGACACGTTTCCACAGCTGGTCAGACAGATTCAAAGAGATAAGCGGGTGACCGGTCTGATGACTGGGTATTGTTACTATAATATCACAGTTCACCGGGCGGAACGTAAATACTTCTGAGTAGTGGTAAACAAGATAACGACAGCCCTATAGCAAATACCATAGCAACAACTGTCATAGGGGAGTGGCGTGTTAGAGACTTCACCATGCAATGTCCAGCATAAAGAGTAAAATGAATGAAAGGGCAAAATGAAATGCCAAATAACAAGCGAATAATGAAGAAATATGAAGAAAAGAAGTTTACGGCCGGATGACTGAAGGTGTGAGAGATCACACAAAAGGACAGGGACAGACATTTCGTCACAGTTACTTTCTCGTTTTATATATATATATATATATATATATATATATATATATATATATATATATATATATATATATATATATATATATATATATATATATATATATATATATATATATATATATATATATATATATATAGTGGCTGTTTTTCTTCCTGGAATTATCATCAATATGATCATCAAAATCCTCCTCTTTCTCGTCTTATCTCTCTTTATCTCTTAACGTACATTCTCTAAGAACGAGCTCATCTTGCCAGGTAGTCACCGTTGCGCTGGCGGAAAGAATCCCACTCAAATATAAATCCAGACTCCGAGTCCGCATTTATTTTATCGTGGGTTCCCCTACTACCTTTCCTGAAGTTGTCGACCGGCATACAGGGGCCCTCCAGGGAATGCACGCACTGCGGAAACGAAACATCTTCTCTGATCTGTTCTACTTAATGCGAAAATAACACGTCATATTCTATCGAAATGCAGGGGTAGTTGTGTGTAAACAACAGTTAAATATTAGCCAAAGTAGCACAGCTTTTATTTCCAGAAGGCTGTCAGTACTGCAAAAATCTGGTAGGTTCAGGCAGCTAAGACAAATAAAATTACAGCAGGGCTTTTTGCCTTTATGAAAAATATAACTACTTATTTCTTTATCATAATGATACGTTCGCTCCCCTAGGAATGTAGAGGCCTTTAACAGTATTGAGTCGGGTCCTCTTGCCTTGTGCCATCCGGTCAAGATACTCCATGTTTTCTTTACCCCTTTCCTGTCTGTCTCCAGAGCCTGGGACAAACTGTGACGTATAAACATGGCAACAAAAGAAATTAAAAGGACGTATACAAAGGCGAGTGTCCATGTTGACCACTATTCTCCGGAGCCCACTTGGTGCTGAGGACCCCAGAACGTGCCATGTGCACCTGGGCAGTAGTTACGCCACTTATCAGTGATGTCCAAATTTGGATATGAAGCATTAACCTACCATTTATGAATGAGTTTCAGCAGGTAGAGGTGAGCCGTCTTACAAGCGTCAAGAGAGAATGTCTCATAAAGGTCAAGATGGGCTGTCTTACAAAGGTCATGAGAGGTTGTCTTATGAAGGTCAAGAGGATCTGTTTTACATGCTGACACGGTGGATTCGCAGCAGAAGTCATAGTTATTGAAGTAGACCCAAGTGCTCTCGAGGCAGCCTCGACATATGATCTACTGAAAGAAATGTTCTGAAAGGACAATCAAGAGCAAGGATTGGCTTAAAAGAATTGGCGAAACCAAGGCTGTGGCGAGGGCGTCAGAGTCGGGAGACTGTCGTTTTTTAGAGGAGTCGGTCAGTACAAAATGTCCGATCTCCGACTCCGTATTTTATGCCATTCGACTAGTAAAAAAAAAACAGTAGCCGAAGTCGGAAATTGACGAAACTGTGGGGAAAAAAAACCAGGTTCAAATCAGGACTGGTGATTAAGGGACATTAAATCTGACTAAAATGCCGCAATGGCTAGCAGCCTAATCTGGCTTGCGATGATGACCAAGTTTTAGTCTTTATTTTGGACCCATAAGGTAAAAGAAAAAATGAGAGACTCACAAAATATACGGAAAAGAGAACTAGAGACATATATAATATGGATAGAGAAGGTGTTGGGGGATGGCTGGTCTGTTTGTGTAGTGAACAAGGGTGTGGATAAACGTATAATCAATTGACTCAACTCGCTAGGGGTCACCGACGACCAAACCAACTTCGCAACATATAGTGTACACATTTGTCTGACCCAGTACAGTTTAATTTACCACTTTAACACGAATCGTATCAGCAATACCTGGTAGGATTCCAATAAGGCACTATCCTTAGATAACGTTCAAGACAACACTTTACATGTAGTTCATAGACATTCAATTTTTCGATAAAAGGCATTTTGCTTTAAGTGCTTTCTTCCATATTAAAATAACTTCATACATGGTTATCATTGTCTCTCTCCTGCACATTAGCACGCAAATCATCAAAAGCTATATATATATATTCTTCATTATTGTATGGTACAGAAACATGGACAATGAATAAGCCATAGGACAAAAGAATTGAGGTTCTTGGGTGATCGAGAAGTCTCTCCGGAGTGGGTTCAGTGCTTTAATGATATGAATGTAACATTTTATGATGCACGAAACAGTATTATTTAATTGACTTTAATTAGATTTACTTTACTACTACATAAAATTAGTATTTTTTTTTATATTTTCGCATAAAGCATTAATGTATGTGTTGCTGTCATTTTCGACAGAGTCATCTGTCAAGTTATTTGCCTATGTTTTATCATAAGTATAATTGTGTCTTTACCTGCGATGTCAGGTTGATTAGGGGTTGTCTTCCCTTGTTTATTCATTCATTGTGTTTTGACCTTTAGGGTTAAAGGTTGACAGTTCGGGCGTAGGCCTATGGGAAGGTTTTTTAAGCGGGAGAGAGTTATACTTCCGGCAATCCGAGAAGGTCCTGTTTTTCTGAAGGGACCAAGAGTCCATTGTTTTTCGGGGAGAATCTTCGAAGTAACTGCTATGGCAGTTTTCCCCAGTGAATCTCTGTGCGTCGGGATGACGATAGAATTCCTTGTTATGTTCTGAGGATTCATTTTCCAGGTAATACCGACCTTTATGCATTATTACGCTTTTCGGTGGCAGAACATGTAAAAGGATTACTTAGTGTGAACTGCAGCTCACCGATCCTATATATTTCAGAACTTATATATTTGTGCTCGAGGTAGCCATCCAAGACTGTTAGTCTTTATATTGTCCAGAAATCCAGTGACGAAGATATATTGTGGGAACCGCAGATTGGCGGGATTTATGTCTACAATAAGCATTACTGCAGGGTTGATGATAACCTATTTAACAGAAGTACACAGCCGACGTCAGAACGAGGCCTGTGCTTTCGGCTATTATACTACAGCCTGATAATGTGCAATTGGCGGGGAATGCCAAGTTGCACCTATGTGTCAAAGTGACTAAGGCATCTGACGCGTTTAGTCAGAGATGCCAAGGGCGACACTACGAACTGTCATTATTGAAGAACTTTGCTATTGACCATGCACGTCTACTCTGATGTTTACCTTTTTGAATGCCAAATGTATACCTATCGATTTCCGGTCAGCATGACCTTGTTACACTGACTGTTCCTGTTGATACTATGTGTGTTCTCGTCAATAAATGTCTTGAAACATGCCTGCAGTGTCCAAGCATCCTTGACTACTGCATGTGAGAGTATGGGTTGCAGGGTCTTCATATATACGAGCCTAAACACATTCGCGCCTTCATTCGCACCCACACTCAGTTCATCATACGCTCGCACTACATATCTAACAACAAGTATACTGTCTTGGGCCAGTGATCACCTCAACAAGAGAAAAAGACAGTGACATTTCTGGTGGACCAGTTACGTGGGCTCTTAAGATACATTTCTTGTCGCCAATGTGGCCTAGAAACTTACATTTCTGATGGACCAGATCTGTGGGTTTAAAAAGAACAGAGCGAGCATTTGACATTATTGTTGGCATTAATGGATCCAGAAATTTACATTCCTGGTTGGCTGTTACATGTATGATGTCTCCAGTTTTGTCCAGAAATTTACAAGAAGGACAAGTACACATTACATTTCTGATCTGTGGGTCTAAGCTACACACGGGGCAGCCGTAACACACAGCGCTAATTCTACACTTGCAAGTTTTGGCTACAACAGGACAGAAATAGGTCATCAACGGTTGACCTAGATAAACAGTGCGGGCATTTATATTATAATGCTACATAAACCACAACAAGACAAGTACTGAGGTTAACATCTAGGCATTTGCTACGTAGACCATAACTGCATAGAAGGCGGGTTCCTATTGTGAACAGTACTGCTGGTTGTTACACGTTTCAGTCAACAACAGACTTTTCTATGTCCGAGCATTCAAGCTACATTGTTCGAGGTCAAGTGTTTGTAAACAGTACGTGGAAATTGTAAACATTCAATGTGCAAGTCCTAATTCGAGAAGGTCATAGTAACTTTGGTTCGTGAATACCACTTTATGCTACAGTGGATTTGACGTTCAGTGCGCGTTTGACATTTTGTTTCTGTGTTCGCAAGGAGCAAGAAATTTATTTTAGTTTCAGCTGTGACTGAACTTGTTCTGCAACACATTGAAATTGATTGCTATATGTTTATGTTACTTCTACTGTTTTTGTGTATTTTTCTGCGGGTTTTCGGTTGGTGGGTCTTACAGTAAATATGCCATTTAATCGAGGCTTACTGTAAGCGTTCTGTAGGTGCAAATTTTCTTAATTTGAAAATTTGCTAGTGACAATTGGTCGCTATTGATGTTAGCTGTGATGTAACTGTACTTAACGTTGTTTTTGTAATATTTTGTCTGTTTTTCAGTTTTGATTTTCGATTTGTTTTGTTTGTATTCTGTAGGTCTCTCCTTTCTTTTGTGTATTTCTCTACACATTTTTGGTTAAAACAGTGTTGCCATTTGTATTGTTTTGTATCTTTGTCTTTGTATTTTTTTTTTGTTTGTACTACATTACTGTCATGCACAGTCTACATACATATACTGGGTCATGTATTGGTATTATTGATAAGGTAGACTCTTCATATAGAGTTTGTTAATAAAATATTATTATATAAAATATTTATACAAGTTCTTTGATAAAAGACTTGTTATCTACAAAGATTGAGACAAGGTGAAATACATGTTCAAGTTCTTTATAAAAAAGACTTGTGCCCATAGTGAGTGGGATATAAGGGAATTTTTTTTCCACAGGTACTCAAGTGATTTTTTGGTTACATTATAAACAAGAGGACCATACAAAGTCTTTGTCTAAGACTAAGAGAGTGAAATAAAGTGAAGTGAGTATACAAGTCTAGCATTTCAGACTTGTCTCCCATTAAAGTGGGATAATTTAATTTATTTACTTCTACAAGTTACTGATCTCATTAGACAAGATGTCTACATTAGAGTACTTTATTACACAAGGGAAGGCCCTTGATAAGACTGGTCAACAGTTAGAACAATGGGCTGTTGCTCAGTATGACAAAGCATTAGCTGCAGAAGAAAAAAAAGCTCTGGCTGAAGAAAAAAGACTAGACAGAGAAGCTGATGTTGCTGCTGAACAAAAGAAATTGCAGATGCAGGTGGAGGAAAGGAGATTTGAAGCTGAACAAAAAAGATTAGACAAAGAAGCTGCTGCAGAGGAGAGGAAAGCTCAAGCTGCTGCAGAGGAGAGGAAAGCTCAAGCTGCTGCAGAGGAGAGGAAAGCTGAGGCTGAAATTAGAAAAATGGAACATGAGGAAAGAAAACAGAAGATGGAACTTGATGAAAGACTCGCAACTTTGGAGTTAGAGAAATTGAAATTGGCGAGTACGGGTGCTCAGCAAACAACTTCGAGTACGACAAAGGAGTTTGTTAGTAGGATTAAATTGCCTCATTTCAATCCTTTAAAGGATGACGTAGCAGATTATCTAGATAGATTCCAATTTTTGTGCGATACGCATAACATAAAAAAGGAAAAATATGTTGAACAACTGATGCCATTTTTTACAGGTGACACAGTGACTACTATTATGACAATAGTCGAACATGAGAGGACTAATTATGATGTTGTCAGGGCAGCATTGCTAAAAAAATACCAACTAAAAGAAGAAGATTATCGTCTTCGTTTTAGGACAATGTTGCCAGAAAATGGAGTAGATTTCTCTGATTTTGTTACAAAGATATGTCGTACATTTACTCGATGGGTTGAGTTGTCTCAGACTGAGAAAACATATGAAGGTCTAATGGACTTATTATTGCGAGATAAGGTTTTGTCATCTGTTAATGATTCTTTTCTTGCATTCCTTCATGAGCGTAAGCCTAAAAACTTAAAAGATATGGAGGAATACTGTTGTCAGTATGCCACAGCACATCCCCATGCTACAGTTAGCAATTCTAAAGTGAAAGAAGGGTTGCCAGCTGCTTCGGCAACACCATATGGCCCTAATTTCAAAAAAAAATTTCAGGGTGCTCAACAAAACTGGAATAGGGGAAGTAATCAAAATTACACCCAGAAGCGGAGTAATCCAACACATGATGGTTCTTCGTCTATGAATTGGAGACAAGATGGTAGTTCTCGTAGTTTTAGTGGTAATAATTTGAGACACTTTCGCAAAGGCTATCCAAATAATAACTATTCAAATTTTCGAGGTAATCATTCTCGACGTCAAGATTATGACGATGGTGAATTTAGAAACCGGGATTCAAACCGGAATGATGATTACAATAGGCAATATGATAACAATTACAGGGGAAATGATAGTCGAAATAATTACAGGGGAAATGATAATCGAGGCAGACCTAGGTTTAACAAAAAAAGACCTTTCCAACAGGCAAACTCTGCACAACAAGAGTTTGATGGAGCCTGTAATACAGTAAATGATAGTGGTAACTCTAGGGCTATCACTGGTTGTGCTTTCGATTTTGGGAGAGCAACTGAATGCCCCCAATGCTTAACATTGTTTGACTCATCGACTGTATCTACGCTAAGTTGTGGTCACCCTCTTCCTGCTCTACCTGCTACAGTTGCGCATGATGGGAGAGGATCTCTCATCTTACATAAAGGTCTAATAAATGATAGGCTAGTCTCAGTACTTTTCGATTCGGGATGTACTACCGTCGGGGTTAGGGAGTCTCTGATAGATCCTTGCTGTGCCACTGGAAAAACAATCAAATGTGTTACATTTGGTGGTACTATGGAAAGCTATCCTACTGCTATTATTAGGATTGACACTCCTTTCTTCACAGGAGAGGTCCATGCATGTCTTCTTCCTAATCCTATTGCGGATCTTATAATCGGTCGTATTCATGGGGTTAAGGAATGCACCCCGCAACAAATTTCTAGTTGGGAAGAAAAAAAATTCAAACGGTCAATGCAGTGGTGACAAGAGCTCAAGCTCTTAATCCCCCAACTTCATCTGATAATAGTAATGAAGTTGATAGCCAAGACGAGCACTTGGTGATTTCCCATGACTCGTTTGTTAAACGTCAAGAAGAGGATCCTTCTTTGAAGAAATTCTTTCTTCTTGCAAAGAAAGGGGATCCCAATCAAAATACGAATCACAAATCGTATATCGCTATTAAGAATGGTATATTGGTACGAATGGTACAACACTCGGACAAGTCTATGCACTCGCAAATTCTTGTGCCTAAGTGTATGAGAGCCTTAATTCTTCGGCATGCACACGATTCTCAGTGTGCTGGACACATGGGTTTTTCCAGAACTAAAACTAGAGTCCTTGCGTCCTTCTTTTGGCCATTCTTGAATAAAGACATCCGAATTTACTGCCGATCTTGCAAAATTTGTCAAGAGGTCAAGTCTAGGGGGTCCGAGACATGCTGCTCCTATTCAGGCTGCAGATATTCCGATTCGGCCGTTTCAGAAAATGGCTATAGACATCATTGGTCCGTTCAAAATTAAGTCAGCCAGAGGACACCAATTTATCCTCACTTGCGTGGACATGTGCACGCGTTGGCCAGAGGCTATTCCTCTGAAGAGCATATCAACTGTCGATATCGCTGATGCTCTTTGGCTCGTATTTTCTCGTCTGGGATTCCCCGGAGAAATACTGTCGGATCACGGCACTCAGTTAATTTCGGACGTTATGTCTCAGGTAATGGCTACGCTAGACATTAAAAGGTCTCTCAGTAGTATTTATCATCCAATGTCCAATGGATTGATAGAACGTCTTAACAGGACACTAAAGAACTTACTTGGCAAGATAACGGAGGATCATCCTGAAGATTGGGACAGGGTTTTACCTGCAGTCCTCTTTGCCTACAGAGAGGTTCCCAACGAGCATACAGGGTTTTCTCCTTTCGAACTTGTCTTTGGCGCGCAACCGCGTGGTCCGATGCCCTTGTTACACGATTTGATAACTTCCAATAATATTGACGATGATACACAATCGTCATATGAATATGTCATAGCTCTTAGAGAAAAGATTATCGAATCGTGCAGGTTAGCAACTTCATCTTCCGAATTTGCGAAAGAAAAAGCTAGGCGATTTGCTAATAAGAAAAGACGCCTACGTCAACTTTGTCCTGGAGACAAAGCATATGTCTTACTGCCCTCAAGAGAGAATAGACTTCTCATTTCATGGAAAGGTCCATACACTATAGTCTCAAAAATTTCCGATGTCGACTATATTGTCGATGTGGATGGAAGGCATAAAACCTTCCATATAAATATGCTAACAGAGTTTATTAAACGTCCAGACTATTTGCAGCCTATTTTCCAGGCGACGGACGACTCTCCAGTCCAACATGGTCACATCTCATCCCTGTCCGTTATACAGGATGAGGAAACTATTTTTTCTGACGTGAACTTACCTCTTCCTGCGATTCCACTTACTTCAACGGAATCGTGGAGAAACGTTACAATCTCTTCGAACTTGTCTTTTGAGGAACAGCGTCAAGTATCCTCTACGTTACAATCATATCAGGATGTCCTTACCGACATTCCTGGACACACAGATGTCATAGAACATGACATCATACTTACTGATCGTAATCCGATCAGAGTAAGACCATACCCAATACCTATTCATTTTCAAGCACAAGTCGAGAAAGAATTGGATGAAATGATTCAACTACAAATAATTGAACCATCCACTTCAGCTTATTCTTCGTCGATAGTTATTGTTCGAAAGAAAGACAATAACATACGTCTTTGCGTTGACTATCGCAAATTAAATCAAGTTACGAAGTTCGATGCTGAACCTATGCCGTTATTAGATGATCTACTTATTAGACTTTCTAAAGCTAAATTCTTTACTAAACTAGACTTGTCGAAAGGTTATTGGCAAGTCCCACTGACGGAACACGCCAAACCTCTCACTGCTTTTTCGACACCTAGGGGTCTGTTTCAATGGAATTTTATGCCTTTCGGGCTTATGAACGCCCCAGCGACTTTCGTGCGCATGATGCGACGAATTCTATCAGATCGTGCAGATGTCATTGCATATTTAGACGACATCTGTCTTTTCAGCGATACTTGGGAAGAACACTATTTGGGTCTAAAGGAATTGCTATCTACTCTACGTGAGCATAGTTTGACTGCTAAACCCTCTAAAGCTTTTGTTGGGTTTAGTGAAATTTCCTTCCTAGGTCATCGAGTTGGTCATGGTCTGTTGAAGACAGAGGACCAAAACATTTCAAAGATATTAAATATCTCGGTTCCGAAGACGAAAAAGCAAGTGCGTAGTCTCTTGGGATTGATACAATTCTATGGAAGATTCATTGAGAATCTGTCCTCCATTATGGCACCACTTTCAACGTTATTGAAAAAAGGTTCTCCTAATATGGTGCGTTGGTCCCAAGAATGCCAATCTTTATTGGATCAGGTTAAGAATTTGTTCTCATCTCATCCTATCTTAAGACTACCAGCGATTGATAAGACTTTTGTCCTTCGTAGTGATGCCTCTTCCACTGGGATTGGAGCGGCACTAATGCAGGAATATTCAGGAACTCTGCATCCTGTAATGTATATTTCTAGGAAGCTAAATGCGGCAGAAAGGAATTACTCGGTTTTGGACCGTGAATTGTTGGCTATGGTTTGGTCCATTCTTAAGCTACAAAGGTTCCTTCTGGGCGCGCATTTCTTTATGGAAACCGACCAAAAAGCTCTTACGGCTATGCAAAGTAAGGATTTGAAGAGCTCGAGATCTACTCGTTATGCTATTGCTCTTCAGCCTTTCCATTTCACGGTGCGAGCTATCCGTGGTTCGGATAATGTGATGGCGGACATATTGTCTAGATGCCCACATGATTCCAGTTAAATCTTGTGTCCTAGTTTTTCCTGATATACTTTCAGACTTAGGTCTGTCCTTAATATCATAATATGTTGTAATACAAATGTATTTGGATGATGTTTAGATAATTTAACAAATTTCATTTTGTCCATCCATCAGTGATATGTTGCTAAAATAGCATTGACATTTGTATATTGCTATGATTATATTATTTAGTAATGTTTGATATATGATTGGTATTGCCAGCAACTTAGGTTTCTTGAATGGTATCCCTTAGTTTGTTTGGCTTAAAGGAAATATTTTCTCCTATGTTGAGAGATGATTTGTATTCTCTTCAGACGCCTTATTTATGCGTCTATTGTACCTGATATTAGGTTCAGTTTTTGCATGAGCACAGAAGTGATACTGGTGCTATCTTGCTCATGGACATATTAAAAAAAAAAAAAATTTCATTTTTTTTTTAACAGGGGGTGGTAGTAATGTTGCTGTCATTTTCGACAGAGTCATCTGTCAAGTTATTTGCCTATGTTTTATCATAAGTATAATTGTGTCTTTACCTGCGATGTCAGGTTGATTAGGGGTTGTCTTCCCTTGTTTATTCATTCATTGTGTTTTGACCTTTAGGGTTAAAGGTTGACAGTTCGGGCGTAGGCCTATGGGAAGGTTTTTTAAGCGGGAGAGAGTTATACTTCCGGCAAGCCGAGAAGGTCCTGTTTTTCTGAAGGGACCAAGAGTCCATTGTTTTTCGGGGAGAATCTTCGAAGTAACTGCTATGGCAGTTTTCCCCAGTGAATCTCTGTGCGTCGGGATGACGACAGAATTCCTTGTTATGTTCTGAGGATTCATTTTCCAGGTAATACCGACCTTTATGCATTATTACGCTTTTCGGTGGCAGAACATGTAAAAGGATTACTTAGTGTGAACTGCAGCTCACCGATCCTATATATTTCAGAACTTATATATTTGTGCTCGAGGTAGCCATCCAAGACTGTTAGTCTTTATATTGTCCAGAAATCCAGTGACGAAGATATATTGTGGGAACCGCAGATTGGCGGGATTTATGTCTACAATAAGCATTACTGCAGGGTTGATGATAACCTATTTAACAGAAGTACACAGCCGACGTCAGAACGAGGCCTGTGCTTTCGGCTATTATACTACAGCCTGATAATGTGCAATTGGCGGGGAATGCCAAGTTGCACCTATGTGTCAAAGTGACTAAGGCATCTGACGCGTTTAGTCAGAGATGCCAAGGGCGACGCTACGAACTGTCATTATTGAAGAACTTTGCTATTGACCATGCACGTCTACTCTGATGTTTACCTTTTTGAATGCCAAATGTATACCTATCGATTTCCGGTCAGCATGACCTTGTTACACTGACTGTTCCTGTTGATACTATGTGTGTTCTCGTCAATAAATGTCTTGAAACATGCCTGCAGTGTCCAAGCATCCTTGACTACTGCATGTGAGAGTATGGGTTGCAGGGTCTTCATATATACGAGCCTAAACACATTCGCGCCTTCATTCGCACCCACACTCAGTTCATCATACGCTCGCACTACATATCTAACAACAAGTATACTGTCTTGGGCCAGTGATCACCTCAACAAGAGAAAAAGACAGTTACAGTATGTTTAAATAATTTAAATTGCTGTGTCACACCCAAGACCCGTGCACTAAGAAAATTTATAAAGGATCGTTTGACAGGGGTTGCAATTATTGGTTGCTTGCAACCCTCTCAGCAGCAGACTTAATAATTCAAGCAACCCAAAGCCTTATGCAGATCAACATTTAATTCTACCGAACAGAACCGAACACCAAACAAACAATCCAACAAACACCCAGTCAGTGTTCATAGACTGTGTTCTCAAGGCATTTACAGCTTGGCTCTTGTGTGTCTTCTTAGTCTGTTCTCACTGGGCGGCTCTCTCAAACATCGACCGGTTTCGCCGCTTGCTACCCCTTTTTATAAGCCCTGGCCTAACCACTCAATTTACTGCGCGCTCGCGTATTAATCTGCGCCACACAGATAACACACGCGATTATTGCTCCAGAATGCATGAAAACACAGATTTACACAACTAGAGCAAAAACACAACTAATATGTAGGCATATATTATGGCCTTGTAATAAATCTGCTCGAAGATAACGTGATCAAAAGGCACTAAACCACATAGACAATATGACTGCCCAGATGGGGCCAGCGCCTAGAACGACAGACCTCAAGATGGCGCTGTCACATATTCCCCGCCTGATTTTGTTGTCGTCCCGACAACTACACTAAATCAGGCTCCCCAGTCGTATTCTCCAAATCTGGAGGATCACCTTTTCCTTCACTTCGTCTCAGGTCATTGCCGGTGACTCTAATGCTCTGTTCAGACAGTTATCTGGTTGATCCTGCCGACGACGCCACTTGTGACAGGGGCGCTAGGGGTACCTCACACCCAAGACCCGTGCACTAAGAAAATTTATAAAGGATCGTTTGACAGGGGTTGCAATTATTGGTTGCTTACAACCCTCTCAGCAGCAGACTTAACAATTCAAGCAACCCAAAGCCTTATGCAGATCAACATTTAATTCTACCGAACAGAACCGAACACCAAACAAACAATCCAACAAACACCCAGTCAGTGTTCATAGACTGTGTGCTCAAGGCATTTACAGCTCTGCTCTTGTGTGTCTTCTTAGTCTGTTCTCACTGGGCGGCTCTCTCAAACATAGACCGGTTTCGCCGCTTGCTACCCCTTTTTAATAAGCCCTGGCCTAACCACTCAATTTACTGCACTCTACGCGGATTAATCTGCGCCACACAGATAACACACGCGATTATTGCTCCAGAATGCATGAAAACACAGATTTACACAACTAGAGCAAAAACACAACTAATTCGTAGGCTTATTATGTATGGCCTTGTAATAAATCGGCTTGAAGATAACGTGATCAAAAGGCACTAAACCACATAGACAATATGACTGCCCAGATGGGGCCAGCGCCTAGAACGACAGACCTCAAGATGGCGCTGTCAACAGAGCATGGCGTCATCATTACAGCTGGTCCCCTTACCGTAAGCCTGCACCAAGTAGTCACACGCTCCTGCAGCTGTGGTTTCTATGGCAACTTATTTTACACGAGGAAGTTGCCAGGCACATACCCGACCTCATATTAGTCGCTTGTACGGAATGCACGAAGAACATGATGAATGGCAAGGGCTTAATCTCAGTATAACTGTGGCCAAGCTTGCGCCCTGGAGAGAACACTTAATTTTAACCCTGTGGCGTCGGCACAACACTAGAAGTAGCAGTTACCGGTTATTGTGCACATCAGCGTCACCGCTATCATCAACATTATCATCATCAAAGCTTGGTTGGCTTAGGTGGTCATTTCTAAGAGCAATTCTGCACATTCTTTCATTTTAAATTTAAAGAGAAAGATAGAGATAAAGAGAGAGAGAAAGAGAGAGAGAGAGAGAGAGAGAGAGAGCCTGTCTGACATTCTGCCCTTTGTCATTCATACTGTATCATGATATTCACTCAACTCACTACTGCGGTCTAACCATCAACAATTAATCCGCATTTTCGCATGTATCATCAATACTAACAAGATATAAACACATTCCCGCAGAGAGGGAGAGAGAGAGAGAGACGAACGAACGAGTGAAATCTTGATTATATCACGGTAAATAAAGGAGCATTATTGCCAGAGAGAGAGAGAGAGAGAGAGAGAGAGAGAGAGAGAGAGAAAGAGATACAGAGAGAGAGAGGGAGAGAGAGAGTGGGAGACAAACGAATGAATGAAAGAAATCTTGATTATATCACGGTAAATAAATAGGCGTTTTTGCCAGAGAACGAACGAACGAACTCTATTTTCAAAGGTTAAGAATTGGGCGGTCAAGCCCGTCTGTCCTTCCACGCTCACTTATCTTGCATACTATATCCTTTCATTCCCACATATTACTTTAAGCATTAATTTAAAGGCATACAACATTATAAAGGTAATATTACAGCATACATTGACAGTGCCCAATCATAATCAAAATAGAGTGAAGGGGAGATAGAGAGAGAGAGAGAGAGAGAGAGAGAGAGAGAGAGAGAGAGAGAGAAACATTTTTTACTTGAAATGCACGACTTTGGGAAAGGGGGGAGGGAAGCCTGAAAAAAGTGTTTTCCTAGTGTTAAAGTGTGCAAACCACTAACCTATTTCCTATGATCTAAGAATATTTTATCATTCTTACCTGTCTCCCAGGCATTCTCTGAACTCCAAAATAAAGTGCATCACCCGTTCAGTTTCTAAACCAGAATCTTCGGCTCCTAGTGCCATATTCTTCCAGTGCACATTATTTTGCCGTCATCTTGCACCCGTGACTTGAATTCAACGAAGCATTACATTTTCGCAAGGTAAACTCTGGGTTATGAATGTAAAAACCAGACGTTTCATGGGTGGACGTTTCTCGAAACGAAGTATGATCCGGGTTCTGGGGTCGAAACTTCGTAGCGTTACGCTCCAGTCTACCCAACTGTAAATGGGTACCTTCTTCTTCTACTTTTGCATTCAGTGTGTAGACATGCTAAATCTGCAGGCCTGTCGCCAGGACGAAAACCAGTCTTTTCCAGGTCAGCGCGGCAGCACCGTAGCTTCTGTCAGAGCTTAAACACCATCTGGCCAAGTCAGGCGACGTAGATCATCGTGGGCTGGGCAGTTTTGGAGAAAATGGCTACCTGACTCTGCTCAAATGTTTAAGAAAGACAAAGGCAGCCAGGAAGGGAACTATTTAGGGAAGGCAAAAGCAGCGAGGTCACCCTATCTCGTAAAGCTGATACCTAATAAAGTAAAGTCTCAAACACTATACTCCCCTAAGGCTGTATCTGCTATCATCATAATTTTCTTCTTCGCTCCTTATGGAACATGACGTCACCACTGCAGCTGCTTTCTTTACAGGAAGCCTGCACTAAACATTCACTTGATCTTCTATCAGGGGTTTCTATAGCAATATATTTTTAGTGATGCGGTTGCCAGCCTCATACAAAACCTCATATCAATCGCCATATACGACATACCCGAGCAAGCCGTCGTTCTAATCTGTCTTTATCTCATAAAAGACCCACAGGAACTAGACGTGGTCAATATTTGGAACGATCTTTACCTTTTTAGTACGGGGTAAAGGATCCAGTTACACGCCTATTGGGCATATTGGGAATACGGTGTTAGGCCCGTATTTTCTTGACCATCGGCACACTGTGGGGTGATGTGCTCAGCATCACGCCGGCCGCCTTAACCTTCCCAGAGTTGCTCTGGTACCCAATTCATGAGGCTGGACCTTTTTAGTAGGATTTGCTTATCTGTGTCCATTTCGTGACCTGGTAGTCGGAGCAAATATTGGAGCACTTCACTCTACTATGAAGGCAACCAAGCTTTGCTCTTGATAATGATTATGTCGATGAAAGCGCTGACGCTGATGTGCACAATAACCGGTAACTGCTACTTCTAGTGTTGTGCTGACGCCACAGGGTTACAATTAAGTGTCCTCTGACAGACGGAATGACACAAGAGACAAATATGGAAGGTTTTGCTCGCTGAGTTATCAACATCGTTGTGAAAATCTACCACCATATTTAGATCTCATGACGAAGTGGCGCGAGCTTCTGGGGTGAGAGCCAACTGGAGTTGTAGTCTTTTGTTTCGTGTGCATAAGGGGACTTCGCAATGTCTGAAAGTCCGACAGAGCTAAGAGAAGTTGTATAGTCTTATGTCTGTCAGAGCTGTGAGAAATTGTATGGTCCAATAGTATGTCAGAGTTAAGAGAGGTTGTATGGCGCGATAGTATGCAAGAGCTATGAGAAATTGTATAGTCTGATGTTTGACAGAGCTAAGAGAAATTGTCTCGTCCGATAGTATGTCAGTGCTAAGAAAAGTTGTATATTCTGCCAGGGTTAAGAGAAATTGTATAGTTTTTAACGGTCTAAGAGAATTAGTGTAATCTGATAGTCTGTGAGTTCAAAGACAAGTTGTAAGGTGTGATAGTCTGTCAGTGCTAAGCGAGCTTTGTAATCTGATAGTCTGTCAGAGCTAAGAGAGTTGTATAATCTGATAGTATGTCAGCACTAAGAGAGTTATGTAATCTGATAGTATGTCAATGCTAAGAAAGTTGTGCAATTGGATTGTTTGTCAGTGCTAAGAGAATTGTGTAATCTGATAGTTTGTCAGAGCTAAGAGAGTTGGGTAATCTGATAGTTTATCAGAGCTAAGAGAGTTGGGTAATCCGATACGAGTAGTTTGTCAGTGCTAAGAGAAGAGACACCATAGTCTGATCAAATGTCAGTGCTATGATAACATAACTGTAGATAGAAATATAAAGGATGATGAAAACGTGAAAAAAAAAAACTTTAAGCTGATGGCCCGTGATAGCAGGACTTGGCGTGCGTTTGTTGTAAGCCTATGCTCCTGCTGGCGCTGAAAGACATAAAACGAAGGGGGTGTGGTGGATAAAAAATGTTGAGGAACCCCTACTATAGCGAGCAGCAGTTGTTCTTTGTAATTCCTATCACTTTTTTCCCCTTTATGTGTACAGATACGAGTTCTTTGTGATCTCCTGTCTTTAGATGTGCCGAGATCAAAGTTCCAGCACAAATTAGATCAGCTTGTACAACAACGAAGTACAACATGCTACCTCACGGGAAATTACTACTGGGTCTGTATTCATTCGATATCTTATGCAGCAGTAGAATAGATTGTACGCAGTGCTTGCAACGCTCTGAAATGTGAACCAGTGAAAATATTTGTATCTTCTAAGAATGTCTTGGGACTTTCTCGACTGTAGTCAACCCTGATGGAAAGAAATGCACAGAAGAAAATATAAACGGGTAGACAAATGGATAATCGGTAGGAGAAATAGATGAACGAGATATTTAGATAAAGGACGAATGACTGGTGGTTAGATTTGCTGGATGAACAGGTGGATAGATGGGTAGATTAATGGAGAGGTCGAGAAATAGACAAATAAGTATGTAGATAATAAATCACAAGATAGTCGGGCAGGTAGAGAGACACATAGATAGATAGATAGATAGATAGATAGATAGATAGATAGATAGATAGATAGATATATAATGTCACATAATTTTTGGGTCGATCTCTTGTCCTCTCCGGCAGTATTCAGTTACATTTGTTGTGCGTACTGATTACGTGAAATTTCCGTGGTCGGCACATTTCTTTCTCTGCTATCAAGCAGATATTAGCTATTTTCTAATCAATTGTACACTCCCTTCGGTGATAATTCGTCATGTTCCTTTAAGCGAGGCTTTGCTAAGATTAGGCACAAGTAAAAAACCCAGATGGGCCGGACAGTTTTCGTTTGGTAACCGAGGGTTGTGTTTACCTGAGGCCAGCCGGGCGATAAATCATCCGCTTGCGGATAGATTATAGACACGCACTTGACAGTCGGAATGTTGTAATAAGCTGCCGGCAGAATTATTACGAATACATTACTTGAGATAAAAGTAAGACGTTATCTGTAATCACTGACGACAATAGTACGGAAATCTCCCTTCCATATTTGGAAGACATGACCTTTGCATTAACGCACAGAAATTTCCTAGTGGAAATATTTTGAATTACCCCACCAAATCACACAGGTTTTGAAACGATTGGAGGGCATTCGAAACATAGGGAGAACCAAATTCTTGATTGGACCCTACCTAAATCGTAACAAAGATTTGCGGGGGGGGGGGGGGGGGGACGACGACGACGACGAAGTGTAATATAACATGACACTTTAATCAGTTTAGAAGACTTTGAAAATTCACATCACGCCAAGAAGACAACCAGACCTTGCCAGAGTTAAGAATAGCAGCAGATTTCATTTACCAGACCGGACCTTGTTTGAGCATCTTGGGGACTTAGAGCCCAGGAAAACTCTACCATTTTAACACGGAAAACCGGAATCTGAGGAAACTGTAACACAAAGTCAATGTGAGAACCTATTGCTAAAATAACAACACGAACAACACCCCAGACCACGTGTAAGTGGCATCGTCAAGCTGCCTTAAACTGTTTCTCTGAGCCAGCAGTCTGTGAGCCTAAATATTGGCGTGTTGTACATTTTAAATTCTATATTTTGCATTAATAACATGTGAACTAACATGTATATATTGACATGTGGATATTAATATGTGAAAATCGCTAGTGGAGGCCCAAGTCATTTGTATTTGGCTACCTCAGCATATAGAATGATGATTTCATGAACCACCACTGCTGCTTTATTGCTCGTTTCTTACACAGAACCAGAAGCAGAGGTAGCCCCAAGTTCCATATGAAGCAGGGATTGAATGGTGAAAGAAATGATGTACATAATCTATATAATTAACATTTTCAACCAGTGTAAATGTAAATATAAATCTATTCAACCTAAATGTAATTAAGGTTTTTCCGCTCAATGGGATTAACATTAATTCTCAACGAGAGTAAAAGTTCTGAGGTAGATGGTATGGTGAAATGAAAAGAGGGGGGCGCATAAGTATGTGTCGGGAAACTCAACACTCAGTGGGTATTTGTTTCTCTTCTTTCGTGACATTAGTTGGTGGTACCAGTTGAGGGTACTCTCTTTGGAACTAGTGAGGATATAAGTGGCCTGACGTTGACACTAGACACCATCATCAGACGGGTCTTAGAGACGCGGGACCAGCTTGGTAGTTACTCTCTGACACTTCTTGGAACGTGCTACAACTTTCAAACTTAACCAGTGACGAGTGTGAATCAGTCATTTATCTACAAAGAACGAAACATCAGCTGGAACAGAACAGACAAACTCATTGGCAGCTAAGTAGAAACATAAAAGCTGCCAAGTGAACTGTCACGGATTGTCTCCCCTGCCTTGCAGTAGTGGTCCAACAGTGACCAAAACTCAAGAGTATCTAATATTGGCTTCCAAGGTGTCTACCTGCGAGTAAGATTACTCTGGCAGATATGTAGATAGAAGATTAATGACACTTCTACCTTAAGGGAGCTTTCACAAGAAATTTCCAGAAGTCACGAACAATGTTGCATTGGGCTGAACAATTGTTAATGCATTTTATCTGGTCCGTCGCCTTTTGTGAAGGATTTAAGCAATGGTTTAGCCCGTTCAAGCTCCCAGTTGGTGTAATCCAACGAAATTCCTCTTATAAGTAATAGCTATGTTTAGAGGTAAATATATGTCTAGGTATTTATCAATACATGTTAAATATTCTGGCTCATATGTTTGCTTTCATACATATACAACTGAAGCGACTATGATTGTTTAGTTTTTAAACAACATGTAAAAATTTTAATAACGAATTAGTCTTTAACAGTTAAAATAAATATGGAAAGATTGGTGAAATTTAGATATCAGTTTTCGTCACGGAGACGTAGGTAAGGATTTATCAAAAGTCTTTTGCTTTCGCTTATTTTACAAGAAATGTAACTCTAGCTGAGTCCTGCAGCTGTGGTTCATCAATTCTGTGATGACGAAAGCTTTCTTCACACTCTCTTCCACTGTAGGCGGCTAGGGTGATTACTTTTCTTTCACACTAGCGGCGTTATTACCACAAATCGTCTGATGGCTTGTAACCACGAACTTAAAAAAAATAGAAAAACAAAAGCACTCTGCTAAGTACATTTGTTTGGAGCACTCTAACAGCCTCACGTTCCCGTTGTCTGCCCACCAATGTTAAACTCTCAGAAGAATTTAATTCTCGAGCACACACAACGCAACTCCAAGAAGATGATTAACATTCACCACAATTACTCTGAGGATTAACGGGTAAAATGTGTCTGGACAGTGAGAATATGATTTGTGCCTGAACTAACATTAACGAGTCACATACATATCAAAAATGATATGCTACACTTGAGGTACACATGATGCCAGTCGGAGTCCTGGGGTCACCTCTGCTGTCGGGTTTTCCCGCACGACTAGTCAGAAACAATCACCAACTCTTGCAGTAGTGGTTCATGCATATACTGTTTTCATATGTTGAGGTTACCTGCCTCATATATAACCACTTAGCAAGAAACCTGTAAAATTTACATTAGTAAATAAATTGTTTACACTTACTCCAAAATTTTGGGAAAACACAATCTCCTTGCACAGATTTAGACTGGACACAGCTCTGTATTAGAAGCTTCGAAATCACTTAGGTCTGGAAATTAGAGTTAATTCCTCTGACGGCGGGTGTTCTGCAAAATCACTGCCTGGGAAAACCTTTGTGTAATTCCTCTATTACTTGTGATCAAATTCCTAAGTTTCCAGTCTTGTATTAAAAATGTGGGTTTACTTGTAAATTCCTAAGTTGCCTTATACTCGATCTGTTACTTATAGTTGTGGAATTTCTAAGTCCAATGTCTGCTTTTTCTTTCTGGCTTTTAGGAGTCGCTAGTCTGACGTTTGCGCGGCAGTGGGTGTACTGACTTTGATTTCACTACATTATATCTCACAATCCTCAGTTCAAATTCCAGCTGTGTTTCCGCTTAATTTTCAAATGAGATACATTGTATATTCTGGCCTCTTACTTCAAACCAATCAAATCGAATCTCGTTCAGCACGACGTTGGTAGGGGTATTTCAAACTCAAAAAATACCCTCACGTGTTTCAAAATATTAAATTTAATATCCACGCGTGACCTCTTCATATCGCTGCGTCAGACTTCCGGCGGCATCTTGTGCTCAACTCATAAACACCATCTGTGAACTCATTTGATGTCCAGATGCTACCTATCGCCAATATTGTCTCCCTAGATAGATTATCGTGATAATCACATACAGGGATGGTCCCGTGAAACGATAAACACATCTACCACCTGTGTAATCTGCCCACCTCAGACGGCTATCCCAGAAAGACAATATTGGCTTCTATAGATGTTGATCAGGCGAGACCGTCTTTTCATGATGTGAATCTCGCTCGCTAACCGGTGATAATGACTGGGTATTGTTACGATAATACCCCAGTTCACCTGGTGGAACGTAAATAAGTCTGAGGAGTGGTAAACAAGATAAAGACAGTCCCACAGCAAATACTTCCGTAGGGGAGCGGAGTGTTAGAGACTTTCCTCCACTAGATTCAGCATAGGGAGTAAATAATGGTGCATAAAATATGCCACATAATAATGACAGGGGAGAGAAAAATAAGAAAATATCACGGGAATGTAATGCAATCCTGCCAGAGTGGACTTGAGATCGCAAAACCGTATCGTCACAGACCCCATATCCTAAGATATTTGTAGAATATCTAGCTTTGGGTTAGCACATGTCCGTGGGTTTACTGTGCACTGGTTTTGTTTCTCGGTGCGACAGTTTTTCTCTCCTCCTTATCTCGTTGGCGAGCGTTTGAAGTACTCGCTTTGCAATGTGTACAGTTCAATACGTCTTTCCATTGGTTGGGCCAAAAGTACACCTCTTTAAGGTTACGCATAGTGGTACCCACGGGAACATGTTCCCCCGATGAAGATATATGAACCGCTTTCATAACGGAGGGTCTTAAAGGGATGGGCACTAAGAGTTGCTTCCCTTGCCTAGTCGGTCGATTAATAATTCCTCCTTCTGCGTGAAATGTTCCAGCTGAAGCAGGGGTTATTTTTTTATCCGACTCTGATCAAATTATGGCGCTAGGGTTATGTCGTCCTTCTGCGCTTGCCGTAACTCTCCCTTGCTACACAGAAATGTAGAGTTGGGGTATGAGTTATCCAGTGTTGGCTGTTGGGTACTCTGCTCAAACTCTTTCTGGGCAGTTTCATCCTTCTGGTTGTCCGGACTACGGCGAACCGAGCCATTTTGTACAAATTGTCTAACATTGTGTCGCAAACCTGGCCGGACGTAATTCAAAGAAATATACCTTACCAGGGCATATGAACCTTTAATGGGATGGGGTAGGGTTAAATGCATTTCTTGCATTAGGCGGGTGCGAAAGGGGAGTGGGACAACTAACTGCCTCTTATTCCCCAACCGTCTATGGACCAAACCTTTATCCCTGTAAAATGCTCCCTGAGGAGTATGGGAGTAATTACCATACAACTTTGAAAAGTAAGGCGTTAGGGTGTTATCGGCCCTTTGTGTCTGCTTCAGCTCCGAAATATTCGGGCTGTTTAAAGATAAGAGCTCAGGGGCTGCTGGAACGTTTCCTGTGTTCTCTCTCTCTTGTGTCGACTTGGAGTCACGTGAGGAATCTCCAAGAAACATATATTTCCTCCCTAAAATGAGAGGGTAGATTAAATCGTCTACTACAGCGGCATTGATTTTCCCCCATACATATCGGGTTGAAACATCAATTTCCGCAACTGGAAGAGTCATAGGCTTTATGCTCTTCCGGGGCCCCTGTATTTCTACAGTTTCACCAGTGTATTTGTGGGCCTTTGTGCCTGCTTCAGCTCCGAAATATTCGGGCTGTTTAAAGAGCTCAGGGGCCGCTGGGGCGTTTCCTCTCTCTTTTGTGTTGACTTGGAGTCACGTGAGGGATCTACAAGAAACACACATTTCCTCCCTAAAATGAGAGGGAAGACTAAATTGTCTACTACTGTGGCATTGATTTTCCCCCGTACATATCGGGATAAAACATTAATTTCCGCAACTGGAAGAGTCATAGGCTTTATGCTCTTCCGAGGCCCCTGTATTTCTACAGTTTCACCAGTGTATTGGTGGGCCTTCACCAAAAATGGGGAAACTAGAGCCGAGTATTCGAGACCCGAATCAGACAAGCACCGTATGGTTTGGTTATTGTTATTGTTATACAGAATTGACATCATTGCACTCCGGGCAAACCCATAGGTGCTCAGTCTCCATCAGTATATGTCAAAGAGTGTGAATGCTAACTGTTCCTGTAGCTCGCTGGTTGTGAACACGATGGATGCATTCTCTCATACGTCCATTTCTACTAGCCTTACGTTTGATGCCAAATTCCAACAGTCTTAACCTTGATGATACATCTATTGCAGTGTCATTCTCTAACAGGCGATCATTAATTGCTCTCAGTATATCTCCTTTTTCCATATCTAGTGTTCCGACTAAGGGTGCTCTTGATGCTAATCTGTCAGCTCTTTCATTACCACATACCCCAGCATGACCAGGACAGTATATTCACACCAGCTCTTGTAGACTGGAAGCTTCTATGAATGGTTTCCATTCATGCTGCAACCAACCACTTTAAACCTTCCGAAGCATGGACTGAGAGTCTGACACAATGATAGCCTTTGTTAATGAAGTTTCAGTTATCCACCTTAAGGCTGCAGTAACAGCCTCGACCTCCATTCTCATGCTGGAAGTTGTTATCTTGTAAGCCTCGCTATGTTCGGCGACGATTCTGCCCTGCACCCGAGCAGAGAAGCCCCAACCGGATTTCTCACCACGGATCACAGACCCATCTGTATACACAACGGCATCATCATCCCAGGAATGATCATGTATCTTACTTACTTAGTCGTTCCCCTTCTACCGTAAGGTGTAGAGTTTTGGAAGAGAGAGCGCCAGATTATCCCATCGGCTGTCTTCCTCCTGGCCTGGTTCCACTCTAGTCCACGGTCCTTCAAAGATTGTCCAATGTTGTCCCCCAGCGGACCCCGGGTCATCCTGGGGGGCTGGATCCCTGGCTCTTTGTTTCCCATGCTTGTCGTGGAAGCCGATCCTCTCCCACTCTGCAGACATCGCCAAACCATCTTAGTTGGGACTGTTCCATGTATCAGTTGATTAATTTCCAATTCTCTTTTTCCATTCCCCCAATTTATACATTCTCTGCCAAGGCTGATGATTACATGCTGGTAGTTAATCCAGTTCTCATCTGACATACTCCACTCGTCCCCCTTGAATATCTTGTCGACTGTGGCTACCTGTTTGATCGTTTTCTCTGCCTGTGCCATCCATGACATTCCTCTCTTTATTCTTGCTCCCTTAATGTCAGCTTTGTTTCCATGCAGATGGTTTGGTTACCCACGGTTACTTGCTTAGTAATAGAAGGGTGGCTGGAATTTTGTTCATATGCCTGCGGGTCATGTTTCCTTACCGCCCCCCTGATCAGGAAAGCTACATTATAAGGGCCTGTTTTCGGCTTCTTACATTCCGATGTAAAGTGTGTGTCAGATTTGCACGCCTTACAATATCGTCTTCCAGTTCCCTGGGCTGAATTGCTCTGTTTCTGCCTATGGTGATCCTTGGTTGTTGTTGCTGTTGTTGCTGTTATGTCGTTGTTAAGGTCTGTTTGTTGTAAGCTAAGGATGTAAACTTTTTATACTATGGTCTAAGGGAATTTACTGGCTGTATTATTTTTGGTACAAGTCAGATTTAGTTGTTACCTCCCTTGTCTTGCCATTCGTCTATTTAAGATTTTCTAGAACAGTTTACGAACAGCTCGTGTGAGCTAAACTCACGTCACGCGATTATTTGCGCATGCGTGATGATTTGGCGGGACCAGAAGACTGTATCTCGACACAGTCTGTCCGGGATTTTTGAGCTGAGAAGGTGTTCAGCGATCCTTCTCTGACTGTGTGAACAGAGAAACAGAGTCCTCTGTGTGATAAAATGTTTGAGATTTTTCCCCTGTTGTAATTCTGATATATTTCTGAGAGCCAAGGATGGCGAATGTTTTGTGTTTGATTCTTGGAGGGCATTGAAGGTAAAAATACCCTGTGAACTATTTTTTGTAGCCAAGAACTTTATATTATTATGATGCTACCAGTCAAAGATAGTTGGCGGTCATTGAGGTGACTTTCTCCTGGTGCGGAGGAGAGTTTATGAGAATATTGATATTTGAAGCCCGACATTTATGCGGCTATATTGCCCAAAGATTTACCTGACATGGTTTTGTCGGAGGACACTCAGAGAACAGTAGATATTTGAAGCCCGGCAAATATGTGGCTAATTTTGCCAGAGTCTCTGTTGTACTAGATGCAGTGAACTTATGGTATCTACAGGAGGTGGATGTACTTGAACCTTGTCCTAATGACAGTATGTTTGTTTGATGTTAACGTGATGTTCGTGCTGTAGTGTAATAAACAGTTGGAACTGTACCAGTTGCTTTCAACATTTCCTGACTTGGATATGTGCGTTTTGGTGTGTGTAAACTGTGGTACTCTAGGACTACACGCATTCGCAAATATATATATATATATATATATATATATATATATATATATATATATATATATATATATATATATATATATATATATTTATAATAGTCGGCCATCAGTAAGCCCGACCATACTGACATTGACTTGTCACTACACACCACCACATAACAACTACTACTTGCAACAGTTACCAACAACTATAACTGCGGCATGCAACAGTGGTTAGCCAGCTTGATGGGGCTATCATCAATATAGTGCTAAAAACTGTGGTCATTATCAGCTAGAAGTACCCGGTGGTGCCCGGAAGTTTCTTCAACACCTTACTACAGTGGAAGTTAGCCCTTGTTTCCTGTCGAGTGTTTAAGGAATTTAACAGAATTTACAAAGTGATCATGGCGAATTTGTGTGCACAGTTACATCAATCAAGCTGCAGTGTTGCCAGTTCAAGTTCCCAACGAGCAAGTTCAACATGTCGGAAAGCTGAGCAGTGAAACAGACTTTAATCCTGCAATATACAGTCCTATAACCTTTAGCGGTGGATCATCTGGTCCTTGGACTATGTATTATTGTACATCATTGCTGCTATCCCGGAGGCCAGGATTTTTTCTCCAATAGCAGATAAGTGGCTATATGTTGTGTAAACTGTGCCTCTATATGTGTTGTGATTAAGCCTTCCTCTCAGCACACTCTATTCATATGCCTTGTTTTTTTTATGTCATACATGTTTTATTTCTGCGGGTTTGGTTGGGCGGAAACTGTCGTAGGATATCCCACTTTACCGAGGGCCTACGACAGTGTTCTTTGGGGACTATTGCGAATTTCCCGCAGTGGAAATTTCCAGCGACTTTTTGTTGCTGACGTATTTTGTCCACTACGTTGGTCTTTCGTGATATTTTTGTTTAGTTGTGACGAGATGTTCTGCGTTGTTTTCGTATAGTTTTTCTCTGTTCTTTAGTTTTGATTAATATGTTTGTATTTGTCTTCCTCCCCTTTTCTATCGTTTATTTCTTTACACTTTTTCTTTTATACACTATGTAGTCGATTGTTTTGTTAGTATATTCGCAGCTGTCATTACAAGTTTTGTAATATTCTGCTTTAGTTTTGCTTTATTGTTTTGTTGATTCCTGCGAACGTTGTCGTGTGTCCTTGATATTTTGTCTTTGTCTTTCTAGTTATTATTATTCATTGTTGTTATACACTGTCAATATTGTTATGCACAATAAGTATATAAGTGATTAATTATATTATTGATAAGTAATTATTATACAAGTTCTTTGACAAAGACTTGTCGCCCACTAAGTTGGGATAAAGTGAGTTTCTCATATAAGATATTTACACAGGTTATTGACCTCATATAATTAGACATAATGTCTACTTTGGATTACTTTATTGAGCAAGGGAGATCCCTTAGAATGACTGATGAGGACGTAAGAGAGTTTGCTCTTGCTGAATATGCCAAGGCGCAGAAGGCTGAAGAAAAGAAACAGAAAATGGAAGAACAAAGAATTCAAATGCAAATGGAAGCTGATGAGAGAAAATTCCAAATGGAAATGGAAATCAGAAACTAAAAAGAGAGGCTGAAAATAAAAAATTAGAAAGAGAGGCTGAAGAATAATGGGTTTGTGAATAATAATCCAGTCTCAGTTCTCTTTGATTCTGGATGCGCAACTGTTGGAATTAGACAGTCTCTAGTCCATCCATCTTGTGCAACAGATAATATGGTGAAATGTGTGACATTCGGTGGGACAGTTGAGACTTTTCCGACTGCCATAGTCCACATTGCCACACCATTTTTCACTGGTTATATACATGCATGTTTGCTCAGAGCACCTATCGCCGACCTTACTGTCGGACAGATACATGGTGTAACGGTTTGTACGCCGGTACAAATAGCTGCTGGGGAACGACAACATCACCTTACTGCTTCTACCTTAGGGACTATGCCAAAATCTTCTCACGTTATACATTCTACTAATATGGTGCAATCTTGCAGTATTGTTGATACGATTGCTCATCATACTAATTTTGATGCTTCTTTTAGCACAATACGACATACTTCAGTACGTCGTCGCTCTAACTTTCACTCTTCTTTAACTACTATTGTAGAAGAAGATCCTTCGATTTTGTCTGATACAGACACTAACTTCTTCTCTACGACTGAATCTACATCCAGTCATGTTGATTGCAACTTCTTTACTGCAATTACTAGCGTTTTCTTTGCCACATGTACAAACTTAATTGTTAGTACATACCTATACCTTATGAGTTTCTTTACTTTTCTTACTGGGTCGGTAAGCTCAGTATCTTCGTCCTTTACGACTTTTTGTCGCACTCACTACTTTTCTTTTAAACTTCGACGTATGTCCAAGTTTACTTCTTTCTGCTTTTACACCTTTATGGTATATTTGATTCATGATTGTAAATTGATTGATTTACTTTCTCTGTTACCGTCTCTAGAGTAACGGAGGAAGGTTTGATTATCACCATATAGGGGTCGGAAGTTTGCACGGCCACATTTGATAGCTAAGAATGTAGAATTAACTATTGTATATTATAAAATCCTACGGTTATCAGACAGAATTGTGTCATTTGTATTTTCTCACAGCGAATCAGTGCTGTTATATGGAGGGTCTCAACAGTTTACCAGTTATTTCAAGATTAGACGTATCTGCTTACTATTTGGCATTTGACGCTATTTGATGTCTGTGGTGCCCTCTTGAGTACAGAATGTTCTGCGACTTCGGAATTCTCCAGATAGTTAACATTATTGTACTTTAGTATACGACATTATGTTAAAAGATATTACATTATGAGATAATATAAACTTTTGATGATAATATATTGGTGTCACTATACTGATGTAGATTACTATGTTATAAGTTTAATATGGTAATGACACCTCTATTTTCGTAATTTATCTTTGCGAGACATGTTGATATTGTTGTTTTTGTTGGCATATATGAAGTCATATGAATGTAATTTTTTCTAGCATTGTAATGTTGCCAGCACTTTATTGTGCGATTGTGGCACCCCATTTTTTATATAATGGTAGTACATTGAGAAAATAGTTTCTCTAAAGTTGTGAGATAATTTTTTGTTATCACCAGACGCTCCATTGTGCGTCGGTATAGCCTGACATTATGGCGTTATATATTTTGATGCCCTTCACCAGCGCATCATGTATGCGATATGAGCCTGTTGTAGCATGCTCATTATTATTTTTCTTTGGTGTGTATGTAAATTTAGATTGTCATGTACGTTGTTATATTATTATGGTATTCATTTATATTATGCATTTGATTACCATGTCTTCATTTTGTCTTCTTCATTCTTAGGCATTGCTTCCTTTCATCTTTTCTCTTTCCTTTCGTATCCCCATCTTGTCTCTGTTCACTCGTCACTGATCTACTTTTCTTATGTTATCTTGTCACCCTATCTGTATTTCTCTTGTATTTATAATTTTTTATAGACTATACTTAAGTGTAGATATTTGTATGCTACCGCCCTCATTTGTTTTTATTCGTTGTATTTAAAAAAAACAAAAAATGATGTTATCATTTTTTTTCCCAGGGGGTGCGGTAGACTGTTAAGGTCTGTTTGTTGTAAGCTAAGGATGTAAACTTTTTATAATATGGTCTAAGGGAATTTACTGGCTGTATTCTTTTTGGTACAAGTCAGATTTAGTTGTTACCTCCCTTGTCTTGCCATTCGTCTATTTAAGATTTTCTAGAACAGTTTACGAACAGCTCGTGTGAGCTAAACTCACGCCATGCGATTATTTGCACATGCGTGATGATTTGGCGGGACCGGAAGACTGTATCTCGACACAGTCTGCCCGGGATTTTTGAGCTGAGAAGGTGTTCAGCGATCCTTCTCTGACTGTGTGAACAGAGAAACAGAGTCCTCTGTGTGATAAAATGTTTGAGATTTTTCCCCTGTTGTAATTATGATATATTTCTGAGAGCCAAGGATGGCGGATGTTTTGTGTTTAATTCTTAGAGGGCAGTGAAGGTAAAAATACCCTTTGAACTATTTTTTGTAGCCAAGAACTTTATATTATTATGATGCTACCAGTCGAAGATAGTTGGCGGTCATTGAGGTGACTTTCTCCTGGTGCGGAGGAGAGTTTATGAGAATATTGATATTTGAAGCCCGACATTTATGCGGCTATATTGCCCAAAGATTTACCTGACATGGTTCTGTCGGAGGACACTCAGAGAACCATACTGACATTGACTTGTCACTACACACCACCACATACTACTTGCAACAGTTACCAACAACTATAACTGCGGCATGCAACAGTCGTGTTGTATGAGGGGTTGGTCGTACTCTTGGAGTCAGTGAAGGGGCGCTTTTCTCGTTTGGGGTGACTATCGTGTGGTCGCCTTTTAGCCGGGGTCACTTCCGACTGGGCGCTCTGGTACCAATCAGCAAACAGTATCACCTGATGAAAAGTTTAGGCTCAAGGCTCCTCCAGGAATCGTCTCATGTCTGGGGTGGGCGAATCCTTAAACTGCTTCACGATAATCATTTCTTGTAATCCCTCGTCAGGTTCGTCGAAGGCGCTTAGTGATCCCCACTTCTTCGAGAACATAGTCAGACGTGTAGCAAACTGCTTGTACGATTCGTCTTTTTGCATCTTGGCTTCCCGAATTTGCACTGAAATGTGTGTGCGTTTAGCTGAAAACGTTGCAGCAAAGCTGTCTTCAACATATCATAATTGCTGTTGTCTTCCGGGGCCATTTTGAGGAAGACATCGTAAGCAGGTTCTCGCAGGCTCTGAGATAACTTCATGTTGTATCTCTCCCTATGTAATCCATAGGTGGCAGCTAACGACTCAAACCTAGCAAGATAAATGTCTATTTCCTCTGAAGCCTCAGAGTAGACATCTAACTGAAAAGAGGGCCGCGCTTGGAACTACCACGTGAGAAATATTTCCTGTATCACTACCTTGGGAAATCTCCGACCCATTAGTGCTAGAGCTAGATTCGATTCTTCTACTTTCTATCTCCAATTCTTTCAGTCTAATGGCTCTATCGGCCTGTTTCTTCCTTTCTGCTCTTTCGGCCTGTTCCTTTTCAAAAGCTCGTTGCTTTTCAGCCTTCTGCTCCTCAAAAGCTCTTTACTTTTCTTTCTCTTCCTTTTCGTGTTCCTTCGCCATCCTTCTCTCCTCCCTTTCAGCGGCCTTCTCTGCTTCCTGTTCTGTTCTGGCCTCTTTCACAGAAGTGGCAAAAATGTCTGATAAATCTTTGCCTGATAAGCCCATCTCTTTAGCAACCTTTAAATAAAAAGTATACAGATTTTGTGATTCGGGCATGCTGTGCAAGGAGATTGTTTACAGGCGATACGAAAATTTACAATTGCTACTTGTCTAAAATAACATTAGCCGCTCTGGTGTCAAAATACTAGCTGACTAAAATTATAAACTCAACCACAGTGACAACAAAGAGAAATAAGGCTTCAGCAATGGACAATTTTTTCCTCTTCCAATTATTTTTAGAGAATTTTGGATTTTATCAATTATTAACTTTACTCTTAAAAATGTTTCACCTTACTCGTATTTATTTATGCAAAACGTATGAGCATATCAAAATAAACTAATAACTAACAATACTCTTTCAGTAAATCTAAAATTTCTTGTCAGATTTCTAGGGAAATTAACCATTGGGTACTTTATCAAGACTAGGTCTGCAATTGTGATTTATCACAAATGCGTGTCCGAGTTCAATAATCCCGGCTCGAGTCGCCCAATTGTTTTATAAAAATGGCGTCTCCGAGTTCAATCCCAAGACGAGACCACAATTGTCACGGATTGCCTCCCCTGCCTTGCAGTAGTAGTCAAACAGTGACCAAAACTCAAGAGTATCTAATATTGGCTTCCAAGGTATCTACCTGTCGTAGATGTTTTTTCAGATAGGTAATAGATGGTTATAGTCCTGTCTGAGCAGAGGTGATAGTGATACTATGTGAGAGTAAGGTGTAAGAAATAGTTTCTGTTTCACGAAGTGATCGTGTAAGAGAAAGGACAGTCTCTAGGTTGAGTAATTTTTCTAATTTAGCCTATCGTACGACTATCTTTAAATCGGACGCACTTTGTTTCCTTATACAAAATACAAGTTACACTGCACCCACGTGCACACAATTCTGTGACAAATACGCGCAAGACGTGAAAACAAACTATGGATAACAGATAGGGTAGGGGTTGACCAACACAATAACTTAATGTTTAATTAAGTTTATTTATCACTAGAACTTTACAACATAAATCATATACAACAATAGATCATGGTTTTACAGACAAAAATGAAAATTAATCAAATAGGTTCTCCCGTCTGGTAAAGGAAACTAGAAGAAGATCCCAACAGAGGTAAATTCACCCAAAAGATCAAAAGTTAACAACAAGTGTATGGGATAGTCCGTAAAGAAAAACAAAGGACAAGTCCCTAATTAATCTATCCCATAAATACTCAGATTAATGAGAACAAAAGAGAAAAAGATTTGTATGATAGTGGTTAACAACAGAAATAAGTTTCTTTCTCCGTTCATTCAATTCACATACGTACAGTGGCCACTTTCATAATTCGCTTACCCATAGATGTCGCAGGCATTCCGTGGAAATAAACACTAATAAATAACACGACTACTCAGCGTCATATAAAGTTTTGCCAAATCCAGCCCCAGACTAGCCGTAGTTGCTGACTGCACGTTTCAAGTAGTCGCTAGAGTTGGTGATTTAATTTTCCTGGGTAAAATATGGTATCTCTGCCTTCAGTTGGTTGGAGTAAGGTTCATACGTGGTGGTCACCGACATAAGATGAAGAATACAGATATATTCTGAGTTGTCTAGCCTCTGACCGCTGAGACACTATTTGAAATTACACAAATGTTGCTGACAATATATTTGGCCACAGTTGGCTGATGAGATTGGTAAAAATGAAATCTGGTAATAGTTCTGGCTTAGTTAACCTTTACAATTATTGTTCTAGTTTGGTCTCTCTCATAAAATGAAGAAAATGGACCGCACAGGTCATAGCCCGAAGACTCAACAATATTATAAAGTTTCTGGTTGCTTATAAGATTATAAGACTATAGGACGTAAGTTCATATGATCATAAGTCCGCTAGTACGCAGGTTTTGACCAGCTTATATTATAGGATGCTGATCACCCGTTTGCCAGTCACTTCGATTACGGAAACAACAGCAAATGGGTTGATTTGCCGTTGCCCTAAAGACGCCACTAGGCGTGATGGGAAACAATGGCAAAGAAAACCTATCTGCTGTTGCCCTAAGACGCCACTAGGCGTAATGGCCACTGACTGCTTTGATGATTGGTGGCTAAGGACGGAAGAAGAAGAAGAAGAAGATATTATAGGAAAGAAAATATAAACATTTAAACATAATATCAATATTATATCTACCACGTGTTAAAGTAAGCCCTCTTCACCGCTCTGTTATAAATTAGATTTAAAACACAAGGGTCTAGCTTATCCTATCGTTTTAACGGGTGATATGAACACTAGTCATTTATGAACTTTACATAAAATGGATAGAAGTAAATAATATATACCGTCAGTAGACAGTTATTTAATGTATTTACTAGTCAATTTAAAACATCTCTTACTGGGAAATAGCGAGTAATTTTTTACTTTACAGCTGGAAAAATTTAGCTATAAGTTATTTAATACGTTATTCAATTTAACACAGAAAATCCCAGTGAAATATAAATGAAAACTTTAAACACATTAAATCCCTTAAGATGCTAGTATATAAATTACCACAAAACAGAAGAAACTGAAAATATCTCCACGAATATAAGAAGTACTATGTACGAAAACTCTCATAATATCGAGCTAGTTATTCTCAGAATTCTCTGAGTGACTGATATCTGAGCTACGAGAGACGAGGAATATATCTATGGATTCCGTTCTTTCGCTCCTTAATGCGAAAGTCACACCTCCGACCAGGGTCGGGCCAATTTGCCGTTCCATTCCTGAATAAAAGGTAATTTCTTCACCTCCACCGCCTCTCAGCTACTTAAGTAATTCCCTTGAAAATGTAACACTCCAAGTACGTCTCAGGCTTATCGCTCCGTTTCTCTGATCAAAGAACGATTACGCCGTAATGCTCACTTCGCTCTGTTCTACGTTCGTGCTTAATTGCCAGATGGCTCGCGTGTTAATTGCGATGGTGAATCAGGCGTTACTGTATAGCAAAAAATAAACTAGATGGGGAGGGGCAAAAGTGGATGATCACTGCTGCACTATTTCCATATGTGACACTACCTGCGCGCAAGATTACTCTTGGCAGAGATGTAGATAGAAGAGTAATGACACTTCTACTTTAAGGCAGAATTCACAAGATATTTCCAGAAGTCACGAACAATGTTGCATTGGGCTGAACAATTGTTAACGCATTATATCCGGTCCGTCGCCTTTTGTGAAGGATTAAAGCAATGGTTTAGCCCGTTCAAGCCCCCAGTTGGTGTAATCCAACGAAATTCCTCTTATAAGTAATAGCTCTGTTTAGAGGTAAATATATGTCTAGGTATTTATCTATGTATGTTAAATATTCTGGCTCATACGTTTCTTTTCATACATATAAAACTGAAGTGACTATGATTGTTTACTTTTAAAACAACATGTAACAATTTTAATAATGAATTAGTCTTTAACAGTTAAAATAAATATGGAAAGATTGGGGAAATTTAGATATAGGTTTTCGTCACGTAGACGTAGGTGAGGATTTATCAAAAGTCCATTGCTTTCGCCTATTTTAGAAGAAACTGAACTCTAGCTGAGTCCTGCAGCTGTGGTTCATCAATTCGGTGATGACGAAAGCCTTCTTCACACTCCCTTCCACTGTAGGCGGTTAGGGTGGATGCTTTTCTCTCACACTAGCGGCGTTAGTACCACAAATCGTCTGATGGCTTGTAACCACGAACTTTAGAAAAACAATAAACAAATGCACTCTGCTAAGTACATATGTTTGGAGCAATCTAACAGGCTCACGTTCCCGTTGTCTGCCCACCAATGTTAAAATCTCAGAAGAATTTAATTCTCGAGCACGCACAACGTAACTCCGAGAAGATGGTTAAAATTCACCACTATTACTCTGAGGATTAACGGGTAAAATGTGTCTGGACAGTGAGAATATGATTTGTGCCTGAACCAACATTAACGAGTTACATACATCTCAAAAATGATATGCTACACTTGAGGCACACATGATGTAATCATCACTCATACTGCTCCAGTCGGAGTCCTCGGTCACCTCTGCTGTCGAGTTTTCCCGCACGACTAGTCAGAAACAATCACCAGCTTTTGCTGTAGTGGTTCATGCATATACTGTTTTCATATGTTGAGGTTACCAGCCTCATATATAACCACTTAGCAAGAAACCTGTAAAATTTACATTAGTAAATAAATTGTTTACACTTACCCCAAAATTTTATGAATACACAATCTCCTTGCACAGATTTAGACTGGACACAGCTCTGTATTAGAAGCTTCGAAATCACGTAGGTCTGGAAATTAGATTTTATTCCTCTGACGGCGGGTGTTCTGAAAAATCACTGGCCTGGGAAAACTTTGTTTAATTCCTCTATGACTTGTGATCAAATTCCTAAGTTTCCAGCCTTGTATGAAAAATGCGGGTTTACTTGTAAATTCCTAAGTTGCCTAATACTCGATCTGTTGCTTATAGTTGTGGAATTTCTAAGTCCAATGTCTGCTTTTTCTTTCTGGCTTTTAGGAGTAGCTAGTCTGACGTTTGCACGGCAGTGGGTGTACTGACTTTGATTTCACTACATTATATCTCACAATCCTCAGTTCAAATTCCAGCTGTGTTTCCGCTTAATTTTCAAATGAGATACATTGTATATTCTGGCCTCTTACTTCAAACCAATCAAATCGAATCTCGTTCAGCACGACGTTGGTAGGGGTGTTTCAAATTCAAAAAATACTCTCACGTGTTTCAAAATATTAAATTTAATATCCACGCGTGACCTCTTCATATCGCTGCGTCAGACTTCCGCCGGCATCTTGTGCTCAACTCATAAACACCATCTGTGAACTCATTTGATGTCCAGATGCTACCTATCGCCAATATTGTCTCCCCACGTAGATAATCGTGATAATCACATACAGGGATGGTCCCGTGAAACGATCTACCACCTGTGTAATCTGCCCACCTCAGACGGCTATCTCAGACAGACAATATTGGCTTCTATAGATGTTGATCGGGCGAGACCGTCTTTTCATGATGTGAATCTCGCTCGCTAACCGGTGATAATGACTGGGTATTGTTACGATAATACCCCAGTTCACCTGGTGGAACGTAAATAAGTCTGTGGAGTGGTAAACAAGATAAAGACAGTCCCATAGCAAATACTTCCGTAGGGGAGTGAAGTGTTAGAGATTTTCCCCCACTAGATTCAGCATAGAGAGTAAATAATGGTGCATAAAATATGCCACATAATGATGACAGGGGAGAGAGAAATAAGAAAATATCACGGGAATGTAATGCAATCCTGCAGGAGGGGACTTGAGATCGCACAACCGTATCGTCACATGAACTATTCAATTTTTTAACGCCATAACATCACCCATTGATGACAACTTTTTCTATAAGGAATAATTCATTTTTATAACTTCTAAAACATAATTGATTATTAAATTTGTTACTTGTATAAAGACAAATCTAAAGTTGATTTAATAATTTTGAATGTACTACAACCGTATGTCTCAGACCATTTCTTAGATGCATTTAAACAGAGTTATACAATAATAATAAGAGGAATTTCGCTGAATTAACTCAGCTGGGGGCTTGAACGAGCTAACGAATTATAAGATAACCCTATCCTTTACAAAAGTTGACGGCAGATTTTAGAGTTAACATTTGCTCAGCCTCATGCAGCATTGTTCTCGCTTTCTGAATATCTTGTGAACACTACCTTGAGGTAGAAGCATCATTATCCTTCTCTCTACAACTCTGCAAATCTTGTGCGAAGGTAGACACCTTTTAAGACCCACATCAGTGTTACGGTAGAATAATTGGCATGGTCTGCTAGAGGTTAGCGGCATGCGATTTTAGGGGTTACAACGTGTAATGTAAGGTAAAAGTATTATTAGTCTAGTGAACGCTGTGACGTTTCAGCGTTAGTAGTCACGCACGGTGACCAAGAGACGGGACTCTTTTCTAGACGACCGTCGAACCGAGAAGACGTGTCCTTGGAATGTTATATTGCCGGGCATGTATTGCCGCACAATTATATTGTATTAAATAATGGACATGGGTCAGTCCAATGTGATGATGAAGAAAGATGAAGTTACAGGTTAGTAATTGACTAAACATTGTCAGGATGAATTAACAGTCCGTTATATTAGTGCCAGACGCATAAACTCACTGTCGGTCGTTGGAATTACCAACCACGCGTGCATACAGTTATGCTGTTCTGACTATTATGTTTTCAAGCTACGAGACAAAGGACTGATTTGTAAAGGAATAATATATGAAGTATGAACTGCAACTTATTATGTATAATTCTTCATGATGACCATGTGTGAACTATTCGTGTATGGAAGTGATATAATAAATGTATGTGGACTCAAGGAATGACTTATCAAGTCTCTAACGTTGGAATTTGATTATATTATGAAGTTGAGAGCAAACAGTACTAGGCACTAGTCTAGTCCGTTGATGAACTTGACATCGCCGGAGCCTTCTAAAGATAAGTTTAGCCTTAGGACGATTGTCATTCATTAGCACAATACTGAGTCCATGTCTTTTTGCAGGCATGTCCTTTCTATTAATTATTCATCGATGTTATATCTGTTTTTTTTTGTCCGTTGATGTTGTCCTTTATTCGTGGGTATGGATGGGTGGCGATTTGGAATGAATAACATGGCTCTAAGGATGCCGATATTCATTCTGAATGTTCCTTAAGGCCGTTAGTTAATTGCTTTTAACGAAGAACCCATCGACGACCTTCCGATGATTTTCGTTCGTTCGTAATTGCAATTAATTGACCTTGCATGTTAGATGTCCAGTCTAGTTATAATTGGCGTATTTTAGTGTATTTAGTTCCAATTTTTATTCATTTCTGTAATCATGTTTGTAATCTATCGTGTTTTTTTTTTCTGACCTTACTATCATTCAGTTTATTTTTTTTTTTTTTGTACAACCGTGAACGAGTCCATGTATACGTCACTAATTGTTGTGTACGCAGGTTAACTTTCTATTCAGTTCATTCCTAATCTCTCACTTCCGTTTTACACCACTTAGTTATTAATGCAGTTTTATTGTGAAAATGTCTTTGTTGTATGGTAATACTGTCATGTAATCCTTGGTTAACACATTGTATTGTTTATTTTCATCTCATCCATTTATAATTTAATATTAATGCTATAATTTATTCATTAATAAGAGTTTATATAAATATGATTAAATTGTTATGAGTTTTAATGAGGAATTGGGGACTTTGCACCAATTTGCAGTGGTAGTCCAAGAAATGGGCAATGCACTTTATAGCTCATGATTATGGCATAATATATCATGATTAATTATTGTAACTTTATAACATATTAAGACATATTAAATGTAAATTATTACATTTTCTCAGTACTACATTGTGAACTTAGTAACTATTAAGATTTAATAACCTAATTATTTAGGGATATAACACATAATTATTGAATACTAATATTAAGTGCATGATATAATGTCAGCACCTTATATAACTAACTATCATAACTATTTATGATAGATATTAGTGGGTATATATAATATTTTTACAAAATATTATAGATTTGTGGAACTTATATATAACAATACAGGAATATTGCAATTTCTTATATTGATTATTCATTCGTTGAGTAATTAGAATTATCGACATATATTCCAGTGGTGATTACTAGACATAAGTAATTGAATACTTAAATAATTTAACTTCAAGAATGCTTACCTTGGATCATTTCATTAAAATTGGAAAAGATTGTAACAAAAAGGGAGATGCACTCTTGGAATTTGCGGAACAGCAACTTCCGAACCATGAAAGAAAAGAGGCTGAAAGGACAGCCATTGCTAAGGCAGAGATGGAAGAACTTGAAAGAAAAGAGGCTGAAAAGAAAGCCATTGCTAAGGCAGAGATGGAAGAACTTGAAAGAAAAGAGGCTGAAAAGAAAGCTATTGCTAAGGAAGAAGAAGAAAGAAAGGTGGCAAGAGATGAAATCCTACGGATTGAAGAAGAGAATAAATTGAAACGACAGGAAATCATACTGCAGCAAGAAATGGAATTGCAACGACTTAAATTGGAAACAGCAAAACTTAATTCGCAGAGTGCTGCAGCAAGCCAAAATGATAATGCTCAATCGGGATCTTCTTCCAACCGACTTAAGGGCAATTATTACTTTAAACTACCACCGTTCAAATTACACGTGGATGATCTGTCATCGTGGCTGGCGCGCTTTGAGGATATATGTAAGGTCAATAACCTTGACAAAACAGCATGGGCACTTAAACTCAAGGAATTTCTGGATGGCGAACCTGCAAGTGCAGCACAAAATATTGATCCGACATTAGCCACAGATTATGAGGCCATTAAGACGTTGTTATTACGTCGTTTCCACTTGAACGAAGAGGCATGTAGATTACGTTTCAAAAGTTTGTTGCCAGATAATAATAAAGACTTCACAGGGTTTATTGCTAACATACGCAATACTTTTAACAGATGGGTTGAACTGGCAGGTGTCAACAAATCTTACGACAAGTTAGTCGATTTGTTATTGAGGGATAAAGTGTTATCTTCTGTCAGCCAACCATTCTTTGCTTATCTGCAAGAACGGAAACCAGAAACTATTGATGAGTTAGAAAAAATTTCTTTAAATTACTGCACCGCTCATCCAAATGCTAACATTTCTGGCTCGTTAATAAGAGAACCTCTACCTGTATCCTCCAATATGGCATATCATAGTAATAACAAACCTAGAACACACAGTGTGGACAGAGGTAGGTTCAAAGGAAACTATGACATTAATTTTCATAAGGGGCGTAATAGTTATAACAATAACTTTAATAGAGGAAGACCACAAAACAGAAATTATTCACCTTAGTCCAGATACAACAGTAATCCACGTAACTCAAGTTATAATCGTTCATATAATGATAATAACGGTAACAATTGGAACAACAGCGATAATTATAACTCGAGACATCGAGATAACAGTTACAATAGAGGACAACGAGATAATTCAAATGATTATTCTCGTCATCGGTCTCAGTCACGAAGACCATCACAGTTTGATCACAATGCTGGGGCGGCACTCACGGATGGTACTACCCCTAGTGTTTCTGATAATAATAATCAGTCACAATCTTCGTCTGCATGTTGTGCTGTTAACTTTAATGTGGCAAATAGTTGCCAAGATTGTAATACTATTTTTCAGAAGGCCAAAGAAACGGTGCTGAATTGTGGACACCTTCATACAGCAGTTGGTCTTTCAGCGAACGATGGTAAGGGCACCCTGATGTTCAATAGAGGATTAGTCAATGGTACGGTGGTCTCAGTTTTAAAAGACTCTGGATCAACAACCATTGGAGTTCGGCAGTCTCTGGTACATCCTAGCTGTGCAACAGGGGACTATGTCCGTTGCATGACCTTCGGGGGTACTATTGAGTACTACCCCACTGCCATAGTACATGTTAATACACCATTTTTTTTCAGGTAATGTCAAGGTGTGCATGCTACAGAATCCATCAGCTGATCTTACATTAGGACGCATACATGGGAGTAAAGATTGCACTCCTAAAGAAATTAATGATTGGGAGAAAAAAAATTTGCATTCTTTTAGCAACGCTAACGCTGTTGTTGATATGGCTACACTTCGTGCCAACAACATAAATACATGTGGCACAGCAGTTTCCAACTTCACTCTGAGTACTATCCTGGAAATTGATGAGGATTATAGATCTATTGGACAACATACTAAGGATATAACTGATCCTAATGTGACAGCGCCATCTTGAGGTCTGTCGTTCTCGGCGCTGACCCCATCTGGGCAGTCATGTTGTCTATGTGGTTTAGTGCCTTTTGATCACGTTATCTTCAAGCAGATTTATTACAAGGCCATAATAAGCCTACATATTAGTAGTGTTTTTGCTCTAGTTGTGTATATCTGTGTTTTCATGCATTCTGGAGCAATAATCGCGTGTGTTATCTGTGTGGCGCAGATTAATGCGCGTAAGCGCGCAGTAAATTGAGTGGTTATCCAGGGCCTATAAAAGGGGTAGCAAGTGGCGAAACCGGTCTATGTTTGAGAGAGCCGCCCAGTGAGAACAGACTAAGAAGACACACAAGAGTCAAGCTGTAAATGCCTTGAGCACGTGAGTTAATTTAAATTAGCATTAGTTTTCTAGGATTCTGAAATTATATCGATGTGGCTATTTTAATGTTTAATGGAATAAATAGATAGATACATAGATGTGAAAGTTTAAGAGCGATTATTTCATTCTTCAGAAAGGCAGACATAGTGTGAGGCTATTTCACTGCGAAATTTAGATAAGATTAACAATCGCAAGATAGCAACCTCGTGGTGATAAAAGGCGGTGATAGCGAGTCTGAGCAAACACGCTCCGCGTGTTAAACCTATAATATGTTATGCCGAGCGACACGCGGTGTATTTAGTTCCAGTTTTTGGTTAAAGCCAAGAATATTATTCTTTAATGTAAGAGTAATTTTATTTTATCCTTTAATGTAAAAGTAATTAAGTGTATTTCACGATTATTGATTATTCTACTGTTTATCTTTAGTGGTTACTTAGAAGGGAGAATAGTCATTTAGATTTCTGGTGCGTAAGGCAAGTTGAGACAGGTGTTTCTCTGTTTGCTCCCGGTGGAGCATGGAAACACCAATGCGGCTGGTGTCCACCACAAGTCAACAGAAGCATTTTTATGCTGTTACAGTGGTTGTTCCTGTAATAATGTGTTTGATGTGATGAGTTCCCAATCTCGTCAGGGGTCACATATGACACGTTTGTGGCCAGGCGCACCAGTCGTCACTTACGACATGTTCAGAGTGCGAGAACGAGTATTGATGTGGGTCGGTTGAGAGGTAGTAGTTAATTCTCATTATTGAGATTATTTGTTGTACATGTATTGAAGAATATTATTTTATGTCCAGTTGATTATTATTGTTATGTGAACATGGTTTGTGAGAGCACGTGGGCGTACTTAGAGTTGTATATTTCTCCCCTCCGCTCCTGAGGGAGCATGGGGCCACCGGTGTGGTTTGTCTCAGCATGAAGCATTCAGATGCTCTTGCAGTAGTGGTTTCGGTAGCAACCTATGTTACCCGGTGCGATTGCCAGCCTCATGCACAACACCATACTAGCCGCATTGGACGAAACGCATGAGTGTGTGAGATAGTTGATGATATCAGGTGGGCGCATGTTTTCTGTATGGTAAGTGTTATTATCCATGCTATTGATGTTCACTTAGACATTGTTTTATTTATTGTTTTTCAGACAGTCTATGAACACTGACTGGGTGTTCGTTTGATTGTTCGTTGGATTGTTTGTTTGGTGTTCGGTTCTGTTCGGTAGAATTAAATGTTGATCTGCATAAGGCTTTGGGTTGCTTGAATTGTTAAGTCTGCTGCTGAGAGGGTTGCAAGCAACCAATAATTGCAACCCCTGTCAAACGATCCTTTATAAATTTTCTTGGTGCACGGGTCTGGGGTTTGAGGTAACACCTAGCCCCTGTCACAAGTGGCGTCGTCGACAGGATTGACAGACAGCACGCAGTGAAGCAACTCTTCAGCAATCAAAGCAGCAACAGCCGAAACAGTAGAACACCCAGTTCAGTGCAAGGCAAGGGACGGGATCATCCAGTTTGTCAAGATTTCTAGTCAACTCTACTAGCAACAAGATGGCGGCACGCAACACACGTGCTGCTAGTAGAACTGATAACGAAGATGTGGCTAAGGTGGATGACCCTGTAGTAGGGCTGGATCGTCAACCAGAACGAGTACAGTACATCGTGGTACCTACTCACAAGAGAGTGCGGTGCTTTGGGGAGCGCACGGGTCCTACGGCTGAGGAATATGTCAGAGAGGTGAGAGCTGCCTGGAGAGTAGGGATGATGAGTAAAGAGGACCAGGCAGATGTTATTCTTGACAGTGTGACCCCAAGTGTCCGTAGGGAGCTGAGGATTCAGGCTGATGATGATGACCCAGAATCGATGCTACATTCCATTCTTAGGGTGTATGGGGAGCGTCGGAGCATCCCAGAAGTAATGGCCGCGTTCTACTCTACCCGGCAAGGTGCAAGGGAGTCCCTTTGGGAATTCTCCCATCGCATTCACGAGGTGTTTGAAAGTGTTGTAAGGGCACAAAAGCAGAACAACGTCACTCCCTTGGCGCCATCCTTTCTTCGTGACCAGTTTGCTGCTTGTCTGAGAGATGACTTACTAAGAAAGCTTGCAAAGGAAATGATCATCAAGGAGCCTACAGCATCGTTCACGTCGGTGAGGGACTATGCCCTACGGTTTTTGGAGACTGAGCCCACTTCTGGGGCTGGTGTTGCCAGTGTCGAAGCAGCTTCGGGGGCTGGTGTTGCCAGTGTTGAAGTGGCAAGAACAGAGACTGTGTCAGATACTCGTGCATTAAACGCAGAAGTAAAGCGGCTGAGAGCACAGGTGGCTCAATTAGAGGCTAAAATTGATGCGATGTCTCAGGAGCAGGGGAGACGTACCAGGACAGTTCGTTGTTTTAAATGCAGAGAACTAGGCCACGTACAGAATCGATGTCCACAAAGCGTTAAACTAGACCCCTCTGCGGCTGGGAGTCAGGTTACAGAAGGGGAGCAGAATGGCTCAAAGATAAAGATGGTTGGTGGTCGACCGGAGTGTGAGGCGCTTATTGCAGGGAAGAAAGTCAAAGGCGGCCAGGGATGTAAGGGCAGCAGGAGGCGACCCAGGGCACCAAGGAAGCCTAGGAAAATAAGATGCTTCAACTGTGGAGACCTTTCGAACCACATGGCAGCCAAGTGTCCCCAGGGCCCGCTTCCTAAGCGATGTTTCCATTGTAGGTCCCCGGACCATTTGATATCGGTTTGCCCATCAAAGAGCGCCCTCTCTAAGCGTACCAACACATCTACATTGCCGTCACAGTGCAAGCCAAGAGATGGCCGTGGCAACTGTCACCATAAGGGCGCCAGGAAAAGTGGTCGGCATTTAGAGGAGGAGACTGATCTAAAACTCGTTGAAGGACACGTTTCCAGGCTACGAGGGGCGCACGTAAGAGCAGAGCCACCGTTGCAGAGTTTTGCAGCAGTCCGGAAAGAGAGATGTGACAAGCTGTCGTGTTCTACTCCACTACAGGTCGGAGAATTGGTGAAGAAGGGAATGCACGACGCTGAGAGATCCGAGATTCGTGATGTGTGGTCAGAAGACGAGTACGTTGTAGTTCGTGCTCCCACAATGACAGGGGGTCCATATATCATCCAACGAATGGACAGAGCGAGTCCGAGCATTAGAGTAACCAGCAATGACCTGAGACGAAGTGAAGGAAAAGGTGATCCTCCAGATTTGGAGAATACGACTGAAGCGCCTGATTTAGTGCAGTTGTCGGGACGACAACACTAATAAAACTTTTGACGTTGTCAACATTGACAAAAACATTACGAGGAAGAATAATAGGTTAAAGAATAATGCTGGACTTAAAAGGAAACATAAAGTTAACACAAATAATTATGATGACAAAGTTTTTACTTTGCCCAGCAAAGACATGTCTACGACATGTAGGAAACTTAATACCTTTGGTAATAATAGGTGTCATCCTCAGTCCAGTCAGGATGATATATCATCTAATAAAAAGACAGTGTCGGTGTTGAAAGGGAAGGTTAATTCTTTGACAAAGAATACATATCATCATTGTCCACTATTTCGTGACAATAATACTACATATATTGGGAAAAGTGCGTATTCTCGCACAGTGTTAGTGCGAAATCTGCCACAGGATACTACCTGGCAGGCACTTAGAAATTTTTTTGATTATACAGCAAACGTTTTTTTTTTTTTTTTTTTTTTTTCTCGTACGCCCGCTAATACTCGAGGCGAAATCTCAGGTTATTATTAATTTCTAACCTGACATTGATTTTACGTGAGTATCCCTTTTTTTCTTGTACAGAGACATGTGTCCCTCGCCATTCAGGCAGATACTCGCCGATTTCGGAGGTACCCATTAGAGCTGGGTCGGCTCAGGAGCCGCCAATCCCTGGTCGATGACACTTCTTCAAATGTCCTCGCCAGGTCTCGAGTTAATCCAGTCCAAATCCCGGTCGACGAAAAATCCTCAAATGCCGTCGCCCGGGTTTGATCCTGCATCACCCGGTCGCCAGAGCGGTGTTGTAACCACTACGCTAGCGCGGCTCCCTACAGCAAACGTTAATTTTGTTCGTCTTCTGCCATCATGCAATGGGCAGAATAGACAGGCGATGGTTACATTTCGTAACAATCGAGACGCTCGTTGGGTAATCGAGCGTGATAATGGTGTTTATTTTCATCACCGTTATCTAAAGTTACAATTAGTACCTGATTCTGCGTTACGCAGATAATAGTTTACTTTCATACTTGTGTGTTATTTTCTTGATGACTCAGCATTGTCAGTCATCATTTCTTATCTTTCTTAATCATCTATCCTAATATAGATTGATTTATTGATGTTTTCTTCTCGAAAAACATTTATTATTCTTAACACCTTGAAATTTGTACACGTTTTCTGTCTTATTTGTTTTTACCATGCCTACAAGAGACAGTAAGGTGGTTAAATGTTTTAACTATGCTCAGCCCAATGCAGCATAAGTTCATTTGTCATCTTGGTTAAAATAAGACATGCCAGGGAAGGTGACATGGACTGGTAAGTTTAATAGAATATTTCGGTGAATTATTTACATTTTTTTTTCAAACCAACCAATTTTGAGACTACCTGATGCTTCCAAAAAGTTTATTCTCCGCACAGATGCGAGTAACTACGGAATTGGCGCACGTTTGCTCCAATATCATGACGACATCCTCCATCCAAACTTGTACGTCTCACGGAAACTGAAACCACCAGAAGTCAAGTACTCCACTGTCGACCGCGAACTTTTAGCATTGGTGTGGGCAATAACGAAGTTGGAAAAGTTCCTGCTGGGAGCCCCGTTCGTAGTGCAAACAGACCAGAAGGCCGTAGCATCACTACGACGGGCGAATCATAAAAGTCCAAAGCTCACCAGATTCGCTATTCTCCTTCAACCTTTTGACTTCTCAATCGAACACATAACAGGAACAGATAACGTTTTAGCAGACACTCTATCTCGAAATCCTACTGATGACGAGTCCTGAACTATAGTATCGTCACAGATACTTACTCAAGAGACGTAGAACTATATTGACTGTTTTACATAGACATGAACTATTGCCTACAACACCCGTATCTATCTAATAAAGACATAGTGAATACAAAATCAATTGAAACTATGTTCGTACTTACGCCAGGACTTTGCCTGATATCCATTTATAATAAAACTATTGGACACATTTCCGTGCATCAAGTGAAAATAATAGAAAACAATATCAAGGTAACTCAGTATGCGACATGAACTATTATCAATAACGTCGATACTTATGAACTTAAAAACATATACATTTCTTCTAATCGGAATTCACAAGGATCAAGCCTACGTATGGATCATCATATCCAACTTTAATTAATTTTAATTAAGTACATTAAAATAATGGAAATTAAAATGAAAAGTGAGATGAATATGAAAAAAAAGATGAAATTTGGAAAAAAAAAAATGAAAGAAAGAAAAAAAATAAGAACTCACATGATTCTTATATACTATTATTGTATGTAACTATTATATTATATAGTTATTAATTCTGTTGATACATTACATACTATATTATTGTTTAAATTAGTTAGATAGGTATTAACAACTTAATACTAAACTTAATTAATGTCCAACACACATAACTAAGTTAAATTTATACATTACTATCTTTCGCTACTTTATTCTTCATTTATTTATTTCTCTCCTTAACATATCCTTTCATTTCTCGTACATTAGATTTTCAACAACTTTATTCTTATTACACACTCAATATAATTAATTAGTTTAATTTTAACTCTTTAGATTAGTCTGACATGACATTTCATTACGACATATTTTAAGTTAATTATTTAATTAGATATCAACATTAGCCATTCTCTTTTAGTTCATATAAAATTTATGTATAACATTTATGTATAATATGTTCATTAATATATTAGATGACTGTTAGTAAGTCGACATGACCACGACACTGTTCTAGACAGAACATCGTAGGCCATATGCCGCATTTTTGGTTAAATTTTTTGATATTGTTAAATTTTTTGATATTCATTTAGATAGGTTTTTGAAAAAAAAATCTATCTAATAGATTTTTTTCCCCCGGTGGACAGGGAATTGTTACGGTAGATTAATTGGCATGGTCTGCTAGAGGTTAGCGGCATGCGATTTTAGGGGTCACAACGTGTAATGTAAGGTAAAAGTATTATTAGTCTAGTGAACGCTGTGACGTTTCAGCGTTAGTAGTCACGCACGGTGACCAAGAGACGGGACCCTTTTCTAGAAGACCGTCGTACCGAGAAGACGTGTCCTTGGAATGTTATATTGCCGGGCATGTATTGCCGCACAATTATATTGTATTAAATAATGGACATGGGTCAGTCCAATGTGATGATGAAGAAAGATGAAGTTACAGGTTAGTAATTGACTAAACATTGTCAGGATGAATTAACAGTCCGTTATATTAGTGCCAGATGCATAAACTCACTGTCGGTCGTTGGAATTACCAGCCACGCGTGCATACACTTTATATATTTATGATGCTACATACACACACATGCACACATACACACACACGTCATATATTTATGATGTTACCTACACACAGACGCACACACACAAACACACACACACACACATATATCTATATATCGTATATCCACAGTCATATACTGTCTCCACACATATTCTTCCTGAAAGGTTGAAACAGTGTATCACAATATCTGTGTCAAAAGGCATCAGCTTTCCTATTTGGAACCAGTCTAAGGAGAAAGGTGGAAACATTGCTAGGAAAATAAACCCGAAAGCTGTGCTCGGAACAGAAGCGGTATTGACAAAAATTGTTCGCGGGTATTTTCTGTCTAAACACCGTGAGTTTCTGGCTGTGTCCAGGTGGGATGTCTTTGTGGCGCGCGCGTTCTTGTTGCCAATGTGATAACGCGCGTGGAATGATCAGTACGTCTAGATTGATGACAAGGCTGCGCGTGAATCGACCAGGGAAAGTGTTGTGTGTCACGTCCGTGATTTCGAAGTATGTGAAGATAACGAGGAAAGACCCATATTTATGTGTTTGTCTGTTCGTGTGTGTGTGGAGATGTGGCACGTGTTTTTATCTTTATTTCCGTTGGGCGTGTCTGTGGTGGCTGTAAGGAAGCAACAGGGGCGGACTGAACTGTCGGGCAATCTGGCAGTGCCCAAGGGCCCACATCAGTAGACAGTGGCGTAACTAAAATTTAAGGATCCCTGGCTCACAAATTATGCGAAGCTCTACTTATATGATATGCTAAACATGTATACAGCGATCCCCCGCTTAGCGCTTTTAATTGATACCTGAAATATCGAGCGTTAACCGAAGACGCGCTAACAGAAAATCGATTTCCTATAAGACTTAATAGAAAACAAATTAATTCGTCCTCAAGGTCCAGAAAACTGTCTAAAAATTAAGTAAAAGTGATACACAACAAAAACTAAATATTTAACAACATTTATTAGCTACGTGTAATTATCAAACATATTGAACACATACACAATATTATGTATGTACTTAGTAAGCAAAAAAAAAAAAAGGTTTAAAAAATATTACAGGACTGAGTCACTACTACTTCCTTCGCTTCTGACTACATTTGTCACGGCAGAGCTGTCTCATCTTCAGACGACTGGTTAGCAGAAGGTTTTGTTGGGGCTGAACAAGTTTTTCTGGCTCCAGGTGTAGAAGGCACGGCTAATTGGTCAATGGGGCAGAAGCTTCAGGGGGAGACTTTAAAAAAAAAAAATTATCGAGTTAGCTTTGTTCTGCTACCTTTTTCTCTTCAAGAAACTCTTTCGTGCAATTAAGATCTTGTTCTTTATTTATTTATTTATTTATTTATATTTATATATATTTTTTTTGTATAGCAATTTCTTTGTCTTATGTTATAGTAAGAGTATATATATATATACTGCATATATTTCGACACTTTACTATATGTTTTCTATTTAATATTCAAAATATACTTGCAAATTTGGTGCGAAAAAGATACGCGCTATATTAAGCGTCGTGTAGTTTAATGCAAAGGCCAGAAGCGCTCGACTTTTATATAATTTTTAGACTGCAACAAAATGGTTTTGTATGGGACGAGACGGGACACTTTTATATAATTATATAGAATAATTAAAATGATATATTAAGGCAAAACTTCGTCCAAATCACTTCTTTCTTCTTCTACTCTGTGCTTGGGTACCCGGGTGTGCCCAGTCTACACAGATGGTAGTTATGCCACTGGCAGTAGGGTCCGCTTTCCTTTAACCTCAAAGAGTTTAATCAACTGTCAAATAGCCCATCCCTTATTACCCGGGGGCTCAGATCACGGTCTGTCTGCCCCTGGAAAGTTACTCACACTTTAGGACATGTTTTAAGAAATGATGAGTTTAAATAACGCAAAAAAGTAGAGGAAAAAATAGATAGAGGACGACACTGCGAGAAATTACTTGGGCAGTTTTAACATCATGACTAGCTTCGTGGAGAATAACTGTGGGGCGAAATAACATATGTACCAGTCCTCACATACCGAAGTGAGTCATGGACAATTAGTAACCACACAGGAAAAGGCATGAGGCTATAACGATGCGGTGCTACAGAAGAATGGGCACAACACCATGGACAGTTAAGAGTTATAGTATTAACCCCCTTCAGTCATAACTGACTATGGGTATACGCCCCTGAGGTGATTAGCCCCATGAGCTGCTTTTTTTCCCTGGTGTTTCATTTCGTCGTGTTCTTTTCCATTCTGCTTGTGAGATCTTCTTTTCACCCAATCTTATGTGACGCCGTAGGAAGCATCGCCACTTGGTGTGATCGGCAGCTTCATCCACCAAGGTTTGCTGGATTTATGTCTAGTGCCTTCAAATCTTGCTTGCACACATCTATGAACCTCAGCTGCATACAAGAGTAATAAGGATCTCCCGAAAGAAACCCGTTAGTAAGGGAAGTTTATTCCTCACATTAGAAGGAAGTCTACCAATTTCTATGGGCATGTTTTGAGAAGCAGAAAGCTGCAACATAATGTGACATGAAATATTGAATGACAAAATGTAGAGAACAACAAAACAGAGAAGACACGGGATAGTTTAACATCATGGCTTGAAAAAGAAGAATGAAGATAGGAAGATGTGGAGGGACATGGTTACCTACGCCACTAGTTATGGTAATTGAAGGACATGACTCTTACTATAACAGAGGATACAGAAATGTCTGTCTTTGTTACCACATTATCTACGCCACTAAGTGTGGTACTTGAAGAGGGTGACTCTCACTATAACATAAGACAAAAAAATGGCTGTATTTGTAATCACGTTATCTACGCCACTTGGTGTGGTACTTGAAAAAAATGACTCTTACTATAACATTAGACAAAGAAATGGCTGTATTTGCTATCACATTATCTACGCCACTAGGTGTGGTACTTGAAAAAAAGATGACTCTTACTATAACATAGGACAAAGAAATTGCTGTACAAGACAAACTAAGGAAAATTGTGGAGAAATAATGGAACTAATCTAAATTGCATTAAAAAAATAATTTAACAAAATACGATAGAAAAAAAAGAGAAGTCGGCATGAGTGTTTCATCATCATCATTCTTCCTTGCACCCCTTACGGAGCACGAAGCCACCACTGCAGCTGGGCCCCTTGCAGTAAGCCTGCCTCCAGCATTCACGTGCTCTTACAGCAGTGGTTTCTATGGCAATTTTTTTTACATGATGAGTTTACAAATCACATTCGCAATGTGACATTAGTCGTCTGAGACACGTCTGAGAGTGGTAGGAGTCCTATAATTTCTTTATCTCTTCAGAGATTCCCGAGATCTATACGGAACGATTTTCTTTTTTTTTTATTAATGTGTTTGCTACTTTTCTTTGTAGCACGCCCCTTTCAACCATCTACCATGTACATAGAGCTGTTGGTTATATCAGGACGTGTTTCAATTATTGTAATATGTTTTTGTTTGTATTTATTTTATACTATATTATCTCTAGTAGGTATTTTTCCTTTTGTAGTTATAGTTCAAAATGGTTTATTATCCATAATATGATATTTTCTAAGCAGGAATGTTTTTAATTTTCACTGGAGGGTTATTTGGTTAATCTGTATGCATCTGGGGGGAGTCTTTCACCAGTGTAGACTACTGGCTCGGATCCTTATTTATTTATTTTTTTATATGTTAGCTTTTGTTTTTATAATAAAGTGTTTTATTAACTTTTGTATTTCTGATGGCGTCTTAGTGCCTATGAGATCTTCTACACTCATTTCTACCTTGTGGTTACTACAGTATGTCTTAATGTTTTGCTTCTGCTGGTCATATTTTTCCGAATGTTCAGTCTGAAAAACACAGTCCCATACCAAGCAAAACACGAGAGGACTTGAGTCCTCGTCGTGTAAATAACAAACCCCAACAAAACAGAATGCTATTGAAACAACCACTTGAGCATATGAAGAGCTCTTATTGCAGGATTCCAGGTGTGGTGTTTTGCAGTCTCTGGCTGCCTTTTTGTGTGGGCTTCTGTATGTGCGAGTGGTTGAAAGAACGCGTATCTATTCTAATGGTTTCTTTATCTTTGTTTCTCCAAGAAAACGAAAGCAGAGAAAAGAATGTAAAACACACAGTACTCTGAATAGTTGTTTATGTGACTTTTGTTTTATTTTTTTTGTTTTTGTTCTTGGGAACTATTTTTGGTGTCTTTTTTTGTATGCATGCTATTTGTTTATTTTAGCTCTGCATGTTATTGTTGGACTACCGTTTTGTGTTGTTCACCTTTGGAGTTTGTTTTTCTCCGTTTTGTTCATAAATGGGTGATTATCAGTGAAAGAATGAGTAAGTGTACGGAAGTTTAAAGTCTGAAAAGTTTGAGAGGTAAGTATTTCTGACAGAGAGGAGCATGCATGTTTATCTACTTACCTTTCTTCTTCCTACCTTCCTGCTTACCTATGTAGCTACCTACCTGCTTGCCTACCTAACTATCTACTTAACTACCTATCTAACTGCCTGCCTACCTACCTACCTAGCTACCTACATACCTACCTAATTACCTACCTACCTAATACCTGCCTACTTACTTAACTACCTACATACCTACCTAATTATCTTAATTATTTACCTACCTACCTACCGAACTAACTAACCAACTAACCCATTCCATTCATCAACCCACCCACTTACCTACCTATCTATCTACCTACCTACTTACTTATTATATATATATATATATATATATATATATATATATATATATATATATATATATATATATATATATATATATATATATATATATATGAGTTAAATCGTACATAAGCGAATACAGGTGTACAAACCCACACACACACAGATCCGTATTGGCACGTGACTTGACATCCTGGTAATCCACTGTTAAAATCAGAGGAGCCAGGTCTGACATGAACACGCTGATGTCATGCACGTGCGCAAACAAATTATCGCGTGCAGAGAATGTGCTCTGAAAATTAATAAAACCACAGACCAGACCGCAAGCCAAATCTAGTTTTGCACTTGTAACAAATAAAGGGGACGATTCTACAAGGTCTTATTTTTTAACATTACACGCCGAGCAATGTTAGCGCTCGCAATGTTGGGCTGTGACCGAACAGCCCCGTATGTTCACTCTTGCAAATACCATATTTCATTAGCGTTTTGTTGAATAGAAATTTGTGATAAGACTATTAAGCCTTCTTGGATGAGGTTGTAAAAAAAATCAAGTAGGAAGTTAAAAGAAAAAAAAAATTAAAAACTGAAGTTTCTTCTACATACACTACAGACTTGCATTAGAGTTGGTAACCTTTGTAGGGAGGGAGAAACACACAAAAAGAGTAGGCTAATAAGTTAGCCAAAATAAACAGATCCACAGAAAAAATTATTCTCTACTCAAAAGAGCACAGACAATTGTTATTGGATTATTATATTTACACCTTATTGATCACGCTAAAGTACCATGAGCTGTAGGTATAATAATTTTTATTGGATTATTATATTTACACCTTACTGATCACGCTAAAGTACCATGAGCTGTAGGTACAATAATTTTTATTGGATTATTATATTTACACCTTACTGATCACGCTAAAGTACTATGAGCTGTAGGTATAATAATTTTTATTGGATTATTATACTCGTATTTAAACCTTACTGATCACGCTAAAGTACTATGAGCTGTAGGTATAATAATTTTTATTGGATTATTATATTTACACCTTACTGATCACGCTAAAGTACTATGAGCTGTAGGTATTATAATTTTTATTGGATTATTATATTTACACCTTACTGATCACGCTAAAGTACTATGAGCTGTAGGTATAATAATTTTTATTGGATTATTATATTTACACTTTACTGATCCTGCCATCAATGGTACCTATACCTTGTAGCGGTATGGCAGCTTGTGTACCCTGACAATCCTCAGAGCTATGCCAGTGGGAGTTTTACTCCTGGTAGGTTCAACCAAGCTGGACTGGTCTGCGTGGGTAGGGGTCAGACAAAAGCTGGTACTCTGGTCCTCCAGGTTGGGGGTTTTAGCACAGGGCCGACACCCCTGTCTGTGTAAAAAATCGTACATGTTACGGAAACAGCAATAAATGAAAAAATTTTGATGCGGGACGGACATCCGGAGTCTCAGGCTCGTATGACTGACAGTGGTGAAAGCCGAAAGGAAGCCACTGGCATGAAAACGGATGCCCAGACCGCAAAACACGAAACCAGAATTGGTTTTTGGAATGTCAGAACTATGAATGAGGCAGGAAAGCTGAGACAGATCACAGCAGAGATGAGGAATTACAAACTACATATCCTGGGAATAAGCGAGAGCAGATGGACAGGGATGGAGAGAATAAAAACAGCTACAGGGGAAACAGTACTTTATTCTGGTAGAGAGGATGGTCAGCACAACGAAGGTGTAGCCATTATCCTTAAGAAAGGAATGGAAAGGTCTCTACTGGAATGGAAACCCATTAACAACAGACTAATAAGAGCAAGACTGAAAGGGAGATTCACCAACACCACAATTATACAATGCTATGCACCAACAAACGACAGCGATGAAGAGATCAAGGACGAGTTCTATCAACAGGTACAAAAGGAAATGGAAACTGCACCCAAGTACGATCTTATTATAGTAATGGGAGAACTAAATGCGAAAGTTGGAACACACAATAATTATAACGAAAGAGTAATGGGGAAATGCGGCAGTGGAACAGTAAATGAGAATGGGGACAAATTAATAAGCTTCTGCAGTATTAACAACCTGGTCATTGGAGGAACACTTTTTAAACACAAAGAAGTGCACAAGTTAACATGGGAATCACCAAACGGAAGAGACAAAAACCAGATAGATCACATAATGATCAATGGCAGATGGAGACATGCACTACAAGACGTGAAAGCAAGAAGAGGCGCAGATGTGGGAAGTGATCATCACCTAGTAGTAGCAAGACTGAAGGTGAAACTCAGAGCTGCTGGACCAGTTGCAGTTAAACAGAAAAGATATAACATCACGAAACTTAAGGACCCCCTCACCAGAAAAGCGTTCGTGGTCGACGTAAAGAGACGATATCTGATTACCAAAAGCCAGGAAAGAACAGAGACCAACGATGTCGACCAGAAATTCAACACCATCTCAACAATATACAAAGAAAGCAGCAAGTCATGCTTGGGATTCCAGGAAAGAAAGAGCCAAGACTGGATAACACCAGAAACGCTAAACACCATAGCGAAGAGAAAGGAAATGAAAAGAAAGAAAACAGAAGCTAAGTCTCCCAGGTTAAAGGCAATATATAGTGAACAGTACAGTCAGCTGGACAAGGAAGTAAAACGTCAAACCCGTGCTAACAAAAGGACATTTCTGGATGACCTTGCAAGACAGACAGAAGAGGCAGCACTGAGAAATGAACAAAGCACAGTTTATAAAATAACTAAAGCTATCAGTGGAAAACGAGGTGCAAACAACATAACGTTAGTAAGAGACAAGCAAGGAAATCTCATCACCACAGAACAGGGGCAGGAAACAAGATGGGCAGAGCACTTCAGAGAAACACTGAATAAGGAACCACTAGAGACTCAGCTGAATGTTCCTGAGGCTGAAAGCGACTTAGACGTAAATACAGACATTCCACGAAAAGAAGAAATTATCACAGCTATCAAAGGGCTAAAAAATGGAAAAGCGCCTGGTCACGACAATCTAAATGCTGAGCTATTCAAGACAGACCCTGAACTAGCAGCAGAACTATTAGAACCACTATTTGCACAAGTCTGGGAAACTGAGACAACACCAACAGAGTGGAGTAAAGGAATAATTGTCAAATTGCCCAAGAAGGGCGACCTTGCAGACTGCAACAACTGGAGAGGAATTACCCTCCTCTCAGTTCCCAGCAAAATACTAGGCAGGATAATCATCCAGAGAATTTCAAAAGCAGTTGACCATAAACTGAGGAAAGAACAAGCGGGCTTCAGAAAGAACAGAAGATGTGCAGATCATATATTTGCCCTCAGGAACATTATAGAGCAGTGCTCAGAATGGCAGAGACAGCTGTACATTAACTTTGTTGATTTTGAAAAGGCTTTCGACAGCATACACAGGGGCAGCCTATGGACAATTCTGAGGGCTTATGGAATTCCCAGCCGCGTTGTTTCCATTATAAAAAGCCTCTATTCTAACTTTACGTGCAGTGTTGGATCGAGTAATGTAACTTTCGAAGTGAAAACAGGAGTACGACAGGGATGCCCCTTATCAACAACATTATTTTTGACAGTCATAGATTGGGTGATGCGCCAGACAACAGAGGGCAGTCCAAGAGGAATTAGATGGACAACGTTTTCTACGCTGGAATATTTGGAATATGCAGATGACATTGCACTACTCGAGCATTCACATCAACACATTCAAGACAAAACCGATAGACTGAATAAGTACGGCCAGCAGGTTGGCCTGAACATCAATTTGAAGAAGACAGAGGTCATGACACTAAATGTGGGCAATCCTGAGCCAATAACAGTAAGGAACCAGAAGTTAGAACAGACAGACACATTTACTTACTGTTACGTACATTTATTACCTAAGGGGGTAGTCTTCGGTCCTGCCAAATGTACGCACCAGTCTTTATATATTTTATTATTTGAGCGTTCGATTGATTCACGCACTGACGTGCACAATGCAGTGTGAGTTGCTTTGGACGCACGGGTAACCTAGTTTGGGGATTGTGACGTCATATTTTGAACGGGGCAGTGCGGACTTTGTTATGTCCGAGAGATATATATTATTGGAATTGTCTGGCAGTTTTGTATAAGCCAGTATGTTATATTGATTCAATTGGTATTCTTGACGAAGCCAATGATGGAAGGATCATGTAAGTGTCGCCCCGGTTATATTTGTATATTTATTGCCGTAAACTAAAGTATCAGGCCGCTCCCAGTTGTAGTCTAGCGGGAAGTCATCTTAGCATGTAATTTCCTAGAATGGACAGACGGAGTCGGTGGTCATATTAGATTACCGTAGAGGAATAATACCTACGTGTAAACCAGTTTATTTATTCGTATGCTTCATATTTTATATGCCGTACATTCAACAATGCCAGAAGCGTGGCATAGAATGGGAGAGGTTAGTCAACTGGAATCTCTAACCTGTTCGTATTGTGGTGAAGTGGGATGTTATAAATACTTATAGGGAACTTAGTGTACTGACTGAGATCAGCTGTGAAGGTATCTATATCTATGAAGAGTAGTGTATTATAGATAACCTTACTTGCTACCACATATCTATATATCTCAGTCAGAATTATTCTGGAATAGTGTGATGCTACGTTATGTGTCTAGGGTATGTGTATGGTGAAGTGTAAGTCACAACAACAGACAGATAAACAATTTAATTTAATCCACTACTCTTAACAACACTGTGACACTCACATACATATAACACTCTATGAGAATAGCTTAAAGAAGTCACTCGTAACGGTTCAAATAACAATATGTATTCATTACTAGCATGAATGAATATGTGTCCTGATTCAACTACAAGGGAACCAGGAATCACAATCAATTTAAATTACAAGTTATGTACAGAATGTATTTAATATGAATATTGTAGTGACATATATTAGTACAAATGTTCTATGTGTGTCAGTTGTGTAGTAGTAAAATGAGGTAATACTGGTTTTGTTTTGTTCAAGCTCTGTTGGTATTTGTCATCATGACTTCAATAGTTTGTCTTTAGGGACCAGTATTGGAGATGTTCACAGTTCCTGATTTTAAGACAAGTAAATTCCCCTCTGAATAGTATTTTTATAAAGTTATTTCAAGATGAGGGGACATAATGTTGAGCTCAGCTGGCCAACTCTGCTTATCTTGAGTGATGGCGGCAGGAAAGGACTCCTCTGCTCGAATTCTCCTCTGGGTTCAGGAGACACCTCACTGATAGCTAAAAAGACCAAGGAGTATGCTGTCCGACTCTGGATTCAGCAAATCTCTGACCAGATGCTGCTCAGTACCATCAAGACCACTGTCCCACAATTCATACGAATAACACAGATACGTTGATTAGCAATGAATTCTGGCACAAACTGGCACAAATTTCCTTCTGCTTATCTTCCAGGCTTTTATTTAGCCAAATATATGCTGGCTTCAACGCACTGATGCTTTATCAAGCTATTTTAAACAAGTGGTCTCGAACTAACGCTCCCAAGTGTGTATATCAGCGAGACTGGCCAATGAGCCACGTTTCGACAAGTGTTTGAAAAAATGTTACCTTTCCCCGTTTCCCCTAACAACCAAGATAGTATTTATAGCCCGACCAATCGTGGTTAGGCTTTCATTTGTTGCGCTCCAATCAATTTGGAGTTTACATGGTAGGCTATTTATGTAACGTAAATTTTTTTCAAACACGTTAAAAAAAAATCTTATGAGCAGAAATGATTTTATGCTGTCAGGCAGCCTCACTATTTTATTTTGGGTATAATTTATTAATTCCTGGACTATTTGCGTAACGTTTTACATATTATTTGTCAGCAAGCCCTAAGGAACCCAAAAATACTAATTTAAAGGAGCTACGTGGCTGCGTTCAAAATATGCAATTTCTTCTACCTCCTGTTTGGAAGATGTGCTGTCTGGGTACTGTTATGTGTTCAAACGTAAACCCATCTATTGTTATCTTTTCTAATAAGAGTCTGTTATGATTTATAAACCTAACTCTGGGAAAGGGTAGTGTATTTTATCACTGTCCGTCTGAAAAAGTTAGTGCTTGTAGACTTACACGCGTGATGCCAGCATTTGTATATCGCGCGTCGCGTGTTGCATGCGTTCCTGATTTTCAGCCCTCCCCTCTCGCCATCCTTTTGTCCATCTGTTCGTTCGTTTTGGTAACGTAATATAATTAATGTTAGGATTAATTTAGGTCATTACGCAGTCTCTCAATGTTTTTTCTTAGAAATGCAGCACACGTTTCATTGAAGAAGGCGGGTAATAATACAGTAAGCTTTTATATCAACGTGAAAGCGTTACAATTTGCAGACGAAGCAGAAAACAAGGGGGATTTCGAGTACATTCTTTGTGACAGCACTGTCATTTTCCCATTGCTCTTCTCTTTATTAATTTTATTTGTTAGGCTTTATATTTACCTAATAATTTATATATGTGGATTAGAATATTTCATGACACCTCCCCTCTTAAAACAGACATTATATGTCAGTCCTTTATTCTATATACACATATAGAAATTTATTATTATTTCTGGGGTTTACGGTGATTCTCATCACACGGATGGCGGCTTAAAAAATCCGCTCCCAGATTGGTTTTTCCAGATATATATTCAATGCTAAAATTATATGGAGCCAGAAGCAAAGACCATCGGAGTAACCTAGAGTTCTCATGCTTAGCCTGTGCTAAAAACGATAAAGGTTTGTGGTCAGTTTGCAACTTAAATGCCTTCCCATATAGATAAATATTGAATTTCTTTATTGCCCATATTACTGCAAGACATTCTTTTTCGCTAGTTGAGTAGTTGATTTCAGCTTTATTCAACTTTCTGCTAGCATATGCCACTGGGCTTAATTCCCCATCCAATGCATCTGATTTCTGTAGTAAAGTTGCACCTAACCCAATATTACTTGCATCCGTCCTTACTATGAATTCTTGACTTAAGTCAGGTAATTTCAAAATGGGTTTACTTGTGAGCTTTTCCTTCAATTCTTGGTAAGTCATTTCACATTGTGGTGTCCATGTAATGCGATCTGGAAGTCCTTTACGTGTCAATTCCGTTAAAGGTGCACATATGGAATTAAAGTTTTTGATATACTTCTGGTAGAAACCACATAATGAGACAAAGGATCTCACGTCCTTCTTGGTTTGTGGTCTCGGGGCTTTCTGTAGTTTCTCTAAATTCTTTGGGTCAGGGGTCATGTTTCCCTGATAAACTGTGTGTCCCAAAAATTCCAATTCTTTACATCCAACGCAACATTTGGTTGGTCGGGCTGTTAAATTTGCCTCCCTAAGTCGATCAAACAGCATGTTCAGAGAGTCAATGTGTTCCTCAAATGTTTCTGTTGCTATAAGGATATCATCCATAAAATTTGTTATACAGGGATTATTCAGAGGATCCAATAATTTTCTCATCATTCTAGAGAAGACACTAGGTACATTCTTCAATCCAAATGGCAATCTATTAAACTCATAGTGTCCTTCTGAGGTACTAAAAGCTAGGTATGGTCTAACCTCAGGCTTTACTGGAATCTGATAGTATCCTTTACTCAGATCCACTTTTGAGAAATATTTAGCTTTATTTAGCCTGGCAAACAGCTGATTTGTATCCGGCAATGGATCCACCTGTCCTTCTGTAATAGCATTCAGTCTCCTGTAATCTATACAGAGTCTATGTTCTCCAGAGGGCTTCCTTAAAAGTACAACACCGGAACTATACGAAGACTCACTGTGCGAAATAATTCCTTCCTTCAATAGATAGTCTATCTCTTCCTTCAAAGCTTTTTCCTTAGCAAACGGAATCGAATATGGTTTCATACAGACAGGTGTGGAGTCTATGAGTTTCATATCATATTCCAATAGGTTTGTATGCCCTGGTCGGTCTGTTAACACCTCTGCATGATTATTTAGAACCTGTTGCACTCTCTCTTTCTGAGTTTTCGTTAAATGTGTACTGATTTTCACCTGTGCTGCTGTCTCACAGGGGTGTAATGGATATTCAAATGATGAAAGTGGTTCCTTTTTCATCTCCATGGCGATGGACAAGGTCAACAAGTGTGTCTCTTCCTGATGTTCTCTTTCCAAATATTTCTTCAGGAGATTCACATGATAGATTTTTTCTTTCCCCTTCTTATCTATCTTATAATTTGTTCTAGACACCTTCTCTAGAACTGTATATGGACCCTGCCATCCAATTTGTAACTTATTCTGACTCCCAGGCAAAAGAAGCAGTACTTTCTCTCCCACAGCCAAATTTCTGTCTTTCGCCTTCCTGTTATAATAGGCAGCATGTTTCTTCCTGGCTTGTTTCAAATTTTCATTGGCAAGTTTCCAGCCAGTTTTTAACCGAGTGGTCAGCTCATTCACATATTGGTATGAAGATGTAATGTTTTCCTCTGCCTTTTCATCAGTCCACGTTCTTAACAAAGCTACATATGGACCTTTAATTGTGTGGACCTATTTGTCCATGCACCGGTATGGTCTCTTCCACTTGAAGCTTTATAGTGATGATTTTTCCTCCCAGAATTATCATTCACAAAACGACCGCTACCAATTTTTTCTTTTGGGGCTGTCTCCCCCTCTTAAAATTCTTGATGAGAGATTTCCTCTCTACATCCTCTTCCTCCAGTTTGTTTAAGTCCGATTGAGGGATTGTCGGCTTATCCTGGGGTAAGACATCTTTTTGCACTCTCCGCATAGTGGCCATTGTAAAACAGTTAAGTGAAGCTTGTCCGTGAAAAGGGGCTTCCCATTCCATTTGGTCCACTTTATCAAATCTATTTTTCTTTTTATTGTCAGGCCTGATTTTGCCCCGTGGCGTGTCCAGGTCCTGATCCATGTTCCCACTTGTGGGTGTTCCCTCATGTGCTATGCTACACCTTTCTACAAAGTTCTCAATGTCCCATCTTGCTTTGGGCCAATAATAATTGTGAGCCACCTTTTGAATGATGGTACCTATTTTCTCATGGTCCCCATCTGGTTTCACATGTAGGCTCCTTATTAATTCTGTCCTGTATCTTTTTGGAAGAACCAGCTGTCCGTGACCATTGGATCTAGCTCCAGTCTTCCTATACATCAACTTGTTTTTCATGTAAAAATCTCCCTTGCCTGGAGTTGTATGACAAGTTGACAATTTTCTGAAACAAGGCTTGAGTGTTTTATCCCCAGCCTGTGCCTTCCTCATCTCTTCTGGAGTGGTATCTAACATAATATCCTCCTCCTGTCTTGAGGTCGACCTGACCTGAAGGGTTGCCATATACACAGGTTTCCTTCTGCAACGGTCAGTGTCATGATTGTCCATCTGACAATTCTTACACCACCTTTTTCCTTGGTTGAAAGATTTTCTTTCATCATATTTCCTTTCATCGAATTGTGGGAATTTATTTTTATTTTCATACCGTGGCCTATCAAATTGGTGCTTACCTTTATTTTGATCCCTAGGATCAAATTTATTAAAGTTCTGTGGTGCCCTAAAGTTATCCACCTGTTTCTTTTTATTACCTGTTACCTCTGCTTGAGCTGCTTGATACCTTTCAGCAACATTTAGCAACTCAGCCAGCCTCTCTGCACCTTGTTCCATGAGAAACTTTCTCAGGTCTGGAGCCATGGACTCTCTTAGTTGCTCTATAAGGACCATTTCCTTAAGATCTTGGGTTTTCCCCAGAGAAGTCCATTTCTCCAAGTATGTCTCTATGCGTGCAGAGAACTGGTGATAGGTTTCACCTGACAGTAGTTTAGCATTCCTAAATTTTTTCCTGTAAAACTCTGCATTCTTTTCATACCTTAACAAAAGAGCCTGCTTTAGCATGTCATAATTTTCCTGATCACCTCTGCTCATTTTTGCAAAAACTTCATAAGCTGCCCCACGAAGTCCCTGAGATAACTTTAAGCTCCACCTTTCTCTCTCTAACCCATACGTGATAGCTAATAGTTCGTACCTATTTATATAGCTCTCAATATCATCGTCTTTCTCAACAAAATGATCTAAATGAAAATTCATAGCTGAGGTTGAGGCTCCTTGAGTAACCGTAGCATCAGAGGCAAAGGGACTGGCACCATTTTCAGGAGCATGGCCTTGAAACTCAAACTCCCTTAGTCGTAACTCATGTTCCCTTTGTAATCTTTTATCTTCTGCTTCCCTTTCTGCAGCTAATTTCCTCTCTTCCCTTTCTGCAGCCTGTCTTCTTTCCTCGGCTTCCCTTTCTGCAGCTAATTTCTTCTCTTCTCTTTCTGCAGCTAATTTCTTCTCTTCTGCTTCCAATTTCTTAGCCTCTTTGTCAGCCTCAATCTGCAACCTCTTAGTCTCAGCCTCAGCTTGCAACCTCTTAGTCTCAGCCTCAGCTTCAAATTGTAACTTCTTAATTTCCCTGTCAGCCTCTAACTTTCTTTCGGCTTCAAACCTTCTTTCTTCACGTTCAATAAATTTGTCACATTCCGTCGTGACATAGGCAACCATAACTTGCCCATCTAATCCTAACTCTTTTGCAGTCTGAACCGCAGCAGATCGAAATTTGGCCAGGTCCGCCATTGTCTATTATGTAAATTTATACAATGTCTAACCAACAATTCAATCTCTAATGGACAACACAGGCACCGTGAGCTCAACCTTATTTAATTCCACCCAAGGATACCTTTTAATTCTTATATTCCCTGAAGTGAATTACCCCCAATATTTTTAATAGTTAAAGATTCAAAATCCCAAGAGCGAGACCCCAATATATGTGGTGAAGTGGGATGTTATAAATACTTATAGGGAACTTAGTGTACTGACTGAGATCAGCTGTGAAGGTATCTATATCTATTAAGAGTAGTGTATTATAGATAACCTTACTTGCTACCACATATCTATATATCTCAGTCAGAATTATTCTGGAATAGTGTGATGCTACGTTATGTGTCTAGGGTATGTGTATGGTGAAGTGTAAGTCACAACAACAGACAGATAAACAATTTAATTTAATCCACTACTCTTAACAACACTGTGACACTCACATACATATAACACTCTATGAGAATAGCTTAAAGAAGTCACTCGTAACGGTTCAAATAACAATATGTATTCATTACTAGCATGAATGAATATGTGTCCTGATTCAACTACAAGGGAACCAGGAATCACAATCAATTTAAATTACAAGTTATGTACAGAATGTATTTAATATGAATATTGTAGTGACATATATTAGTACAAATGTTCTATGTGTGTCAGTTGTGTAGTAGTAAAATGAGGTAATACTGGTTTTGTTTTGTTCAAGCTCTGTTGGTATTTGTCATCATGACTTCAATAGTTTGTCTTTAGGGACCAGTATTGGAGATGTTCACAGTTCCTGATTTTAAGACAAGTAAATTCCCCTCTGAATAGTATTTTTATAAAGTTATTTCAAGATGAGGGGACATAATGTTGAGCTCAGCTGGCCAACTCTGCTTATCTTGAGTGATGGCGGCAGGAAAGGACTCCTCTGCTCGAATTCTCCTCTGGGCTCAGGAGACACCTCACTGATAGCTAAAAAGACCAAGGAGTATGCTGTCCGACTCTGGATTCAGCAAATCTCTGACCAGATGCTGCTCAGTACCATCAAGACCACTGTCCCACAATTCATACGAATAACACAGATACGTTGATTAGCAATGAATTCTGGCACAAACTGGCACAAATTTCCTTCTGCTTATCTTCCAGGCTTTTATTTAGCCAAATATATGCTGGCTTCAACGCACTGATGCTTTATCAAGCTATTTTAAACAAGTGGTCTCGAACTAACGCTCCCAAGTGTGTATATCAGCGAGACTGGCCAATGAGCCACGTTTCGACAAGTGTTTGAAAAAATGTTACCTTTCCCCGTTTCCCCTAACAACCAAGATAGTATTTATAGCCCGACCAATCGTGGTTAGGCTTTCATTTGTTGCGCTCCAATCAATTTGGAGTTTACATGGTAGGCTATTTCTGTAACGTAAATTTTTTTCAAACACGTTAAAAAAAAATCTTATGAGCAGAAATGATTTTATGCTGTCAGGCACCCCCACTATTTTATTTTGGGTATAATTTATTAATTCCTGGACTATTTGCGTAACGTTTTACATATTATTTGTCAGCAAGCCCTAAGGAACCCAAAAATACTAATTTAAAGGAGCTACGTGGCTGCGTTCAAAATATGCAATTTCTTCTACCTCCTGTTTGGAAGATGTGCTGTCTGGGTACTGTTATGTGTTCAAACGTAAACCCATCTATTGTTATCTTTTCTAATAAGAGTCTGTTATGATTTATAAACCTAACTCTGGGAAAGGGTAGTGTATTTTATCACTGTCCGTCTGAAAAAGTTAGTGCTTGTAGACTTACACGCGTGATGCCAGCATTTGTATATCGCGCGTCGCGTGTTGCATGCGTTCCTGATTTTCAGCCCTCCCCTCTCGCCATCCTTTTGTCCATCTGTTCGTTCGTTTTGGTAACGTAATATAATTAATGTTAGGATTAATTTAGGTCATTACGCAGTCTCTCAATGTTTTTCTTAGAAATGCAGCACACGTTTCATTGAAGAGGGCGGGTAATAATACAGTAAGCTTTTATATCAACGTGAAAGCGTTACAATTTGCAGACGAAGCAGAAAACAAGGGGGATTTCGAGTACATTCTTTGTGACAGCACTGTCATTTTCCCATTGCTCTTCTCTCTATTAATTTTATTTGTTAGGCTTTATATTTACCTAATAATTTATATATGTGGATTAGAATATTTCATGACACGTATTATTGTGTATGACTTTGTTTGAAACTATATGCTATCTAACGTTATGTTTTGGAGAACGTATGGGATTGTGAAGTATGATATGGAAGATTTTATCCTGGAGTATGAATACGTTACCATGATAGACGTCCTTGAAGGAAGGTCAATGGACTTGAATGAGAAGAATATTATACGGTAACAGTTTTGTGATCCTTAGTCACTTGAGTCAGAGGACTTTATTGGTAGAGAATCTTCAGGAACTTTAAAAGTAATTACCATTATGCTGATGTATGATCTTTGCGCCTGTGACGATGTTAGTCTTGTCCACTCCGTATGTGTCAATCTGAATAAAATCTATGTACAGTCATCACCGACTTATGTACTGCCAGTACTTGCCCAGTTCACCCAGTTCAACACTACTTGTTGAAGTTCGTTTGAAGAATATTGTTGACATTCGTTCATTTTAACCATTCGCGTTTTAAGCTACCTCTTCACCAGTATAAACTGTACTCAACCATAAAACGGAGTCAACAGTAATTGGTGTGCCAGTCTGGTTTTGAAATCAAGAATTTCACAGGAAACGTACCCAATACAATTATCATTAATGGAAGATCTGAACTTTCAAGGCGACAACATCTTGGGATCATCTGAAGATCTGAACTTTCAAGGCGACAACATCTTGGGATCATCTCTTTGTCACTATTACGTGCAAGCTGTGGTCTAATAACTCAGAACGAAGTATTTTATCCTCACACGTACATACACGGAGACGAGGCACATTGGTTTTTTTTTCCTGCACGCGAGATGAGTATAACGTGTTGTCGTTGTACCCTTATTACGTTTAGCTGTGCCTTAAATAATTATGTCCATATTTATATTTTCCTTGTTATATGTTATATGTTGTTCATTTGTCGTGGGAGGTAGGGAGGTTGATCTGACGAACGAGATCCATCTCGAAGCCAATTCGGGCTCTTCGTCAGACGTTCTGTAGGGCTCAACTTGTAAGTTTCAATTGAGCGATAGTTCCGGTACAAGGCTAGAAACCTTGCCGAAGTTCCGATCGCTAGTTGCTTCTTATAATAGTATCTGTTTAGCTGTTTCGTCACGTTTACTTGTTGTTTTCGCAGTTATTTTTATTCGTAATTTAGTTTTATGATGAATTTTGTTTGTATTTTGCGTCCATCTCACCTTTCCTGTCGTTCAGTTTTTTACAAAACCTATGTTTTTACACTGTGTTGTCTATTGTCTTGTTGATTATTTGATCGCAGTTATCATCGTAACTCTTTACGACATTCTATTTTTAGTTTCACATTTTTATTTTTATTGGATTTCTGCGACTGTTTTCTATCGTCTTTGATTATCGTGTCTTGTCGGTATTGTTTCTATTGTTTGTCACGTTGTTCATTTCATGACATTTGATTACATAAATTTATTGATTAATAACATATTTAATAATTATATGATAACATTATACCGTTCTAAGGACAGGAACGAAGAACACTTGTTATAGTAACAAGGTTAATTTATATTGATTAATTATCATTTTTATAAATCAAGAGTATTGTGACTACTTATAAAGCATAATGTATTCACTAGATTATTTCATTAAGCAAGCAAAAGCTCTTCAGATGGCTCCTGATGAAGCAAAAACATTTGCACTTGCAGAATATAGGAAAAGCTCAAGAAATAGAAGCCGAACAGAGAAAGTTAGAAACTTTAAGACTAGAAAAACTTCAATTTGAGGCAGATCAAAAACGGATTGAGGCTGAGGAACAAGAGAAGAAGATGAAATTTGAGGCTGAGGAACAAGAGAAGAAGATGAAATTGAGGCAGATCAAAAACGGATTGATGCTGAGGAACATGAAAAGAAGAGGAAATTTATAGCTGAGGAAGAGGAGAAAAAAATGAGATTAGCCGCTGAATTAGAAGAGAAACGATTTCAGCGAGAAGCAGAACAGAAGCAAAAGGAGTCTGAAGAAGAAATGGAAAATAAACAAAAAGAAATGGAAGAGAGGAGATTACGACTTTCAGCTTGAGATGGAAGAGAATGAATGAAAAAAAACGACAGCATGAACTGAAATTAGCAGAGTCAGAATATGAGAGAATTAGGTTTACTCAGGAAGCTAATTCTCAGAGAACTTTTGAAAGCCAAACTCCATCCAGACATGATTATTTTAAGGAAATTCACCTTAAATTACCAAAATTTAATCCCCCGTCTGATGACGTAATATTCTTCCTAGATAGGTTTGAGGCCACTTGTGGATCTTATAACGTGGATAAAGCGCTATACTGTACATATTTATCCAGATTACTTACAGGGGATGCATTAGCAGTTTATCATACCACCAGCATTGGTGAGAAAAAATGACTATAATGCTCTTAGAGCAGCACTTCTGCAAAAATTCCAAATGACAGAAGACGAATATCGTTTAAGATTTCATACATTACTACCCCAATCTAGCAGAAATTTCAATGATTTTCTGTCACAAATACGACTAACACTAGAAAGATGGATTGAATTATCCAAAATTGAAAAGTCATATGAAGGTCTCTTCGATTTACTGATGCGCGATAAGGTACTATCGTCTGTAAATCCTACATTTCTCGCATTTTTTTGCAAGAACGGAAACCTTTATCAATAAAAGACTTAGAAGAACATGCAAAAAATTTTTGTACTGCTCACCCAAACATGGATCTAAGTAACGCACAGATTAAGAATGAATTGCCTGTTGCTTTTGCAGCACAACAAAACAATTTTTCACGAAATCGTTCCTTTAGTGCTGACAGGTATGTCAATAAGGGAAATAATTACAATTTTAACAATGATAACTTTTACAAAGGGAAGCAATTTCAACAATCTGCTCCATTTAATGTTTCTTGGAACCAAACTCACAGATCACAAGATTTTGGTAACAATAATTTTAAAAATAATCAAGGACATTATAATAAACAAAACTGGAGATCAAGATCTCAGGGTCCACAAAACAGACAAGGTTCTTGGAATAAAAATTTTAAAGAACATCATAACTTTAATTATACAAATTATCGGACTCATCCAAATTTTAACTCTAGCAGAAATGACAATTGTAGCAATTTTAATGCAAATAATCAAAATCGATCGCGTCGCAGAGATAGATCGTCAAATAATACGGGTAGACATTCTAATGTCGCTTTAAGTGATACACAGGCTAACATTGAACAGGGTAAAGTAACTGAAACTCACAATGCTATGTCTTGTTCTCTTGATTGTACCCAGGTGAAAGACTGTCCAGAATGCTCGACTCTTTTCCAGCCTAAGGCGATCACGACGCTGCGTTGCGGACATACCTTGCCTAGCCTACCTATAGTCTGCACAGCCACTGCTACGTCAGTACACCAGGGACAGGGCTCTCTTAAGTTTAACAAGGGATTTGTCAAACATTTTCATGCTCTCTCCTATTTGACTCAGGTTGTAGCACTGTGGGCGTCCGGACCTCGCTGATCAACCCAAGTTGTGCCACGGGCCGGGTTGTCAAGTGTGTGACTTTCGGCGGCACCGTCGAAACATTTCCCACTGCTATTATTGATCTTAATACACCTTTCTTTTCAGGAAAGATCCAAGCATGTCTTCTTCCAAATCCAATATGTGATGTAATACTTGGTCGCATACATGGTATTAAAGAGTGTACACCGCAGCAAATAGCTGAATGGGAAGAGCGACATATTCAAACTGCAAATGCAGTAGTGACTAGAGCGCAAGCTACTAATATGTCGCATGATACACCTATTGAACCTACAGTTCATACCACTTGTGATGATGATGCTCCTATTTCACGGGAGTTGTTTGCAACATTGCAAAAGAATGATGATTCATTAAAAAAAATTTTTCAGTATGTTAACAAAAAGAATACAAGCAACAAACTTGCAAAATCTAGACATGACTTTATACTTAAAAATGGGATTTTGGTGAGAGTAATACGGGAAAAGGATTCATCCTTATGTTATCAGATCTTAGTCCCATCCTCTATGAGATCTCGTATATTACGACATGCGCATGACTCGCAATGTGCGGGCCATATGGGTTTTTCGCGTACCAAATCCAGAGTGCTTTCGGCATTCTACTGGCCAGGCGTTCATAGGGACATCACTCTCTATTGTCGGTCCTGTTTGATATGTCAGGAAGTTAAGGTACGGGGTCCATTTCATGCGGCTCCTATTCAAGCTGCGGACATCCCGATTAGACCATTTGATAAAATGGCCATTGACATTATTGGTCCGATGCTTCCATCTGCTAGAGGGCATACGCATATCCTTACGTGCATTGATATGTGCACTCGTTGGCCTGAGGCCATCCCTCTCAAGAACACTTCATCTGCCAGTGTAGCAGAGGCATTGATGTTAATCTTCTCACGCATTGGTTTTCCACGGAAAATCTTGTCGGATCATGGGGTTCAGTTCATTTCTGAATCCATGTCTCAAGTTATGAAGACATTAGGTATAGACAGATCTCTTAGTTCTATTTATCATCCGATGTCAAATGGGTTAATTGAGCGTCTCAATAGGACACTCAAGCAGTTGTTGGGTAAGATGACTCAAGACCATCCCCAAGACTGGGATCGGGTCCTACCCGCTTGTCTCTTTGCGTATCGCGAAGTACAAAATCAAGCAACGGGGTTTTCTCCATTCCAGCTTGTTTTTGGCATGCAACCACGCGGTCCGATGTCGTTAATCCACGACTTATTGGTTGACGAGAATATTGAAGAGGAAACTCAATCCTCTTATGAGTATGTGATCTCTCTGAGAAAGAGAATCATAGATGCTTGTAGACTAGCTACTGCATCATCTGAACAAGCCAAAGAAAAAGCTCGTCTATTTGCAAACAAGTATAGACGTCTTCGCCAGCTCATACCTGGTGATGAAGCTTTTGTCTTACTACCTGCGCATAACAATCGTCTTTTAATTACCTGGAGAGGTCCTTTCAGGATCATCTCAAGAATATCCGATGTCGACTACATCGTTGATGTTAATGGTAAACATAAAACCTTCCACATTAACATGTTGAAGGAGTATTACTCACGTCCTGATTATCTACAGTCAGTGTTTCAGGCAACTGACGATCCTACACCTCCTATTCAACACTATTCTAGTTTGTCAGTCATCCAAGAAGAAGAATCTTCTTTCGATGATGTACAACTACCAATACCAGTTGTACCACTCCATTCCACTGAGAAATGGAATGATGTTACGATCTCATCTACTCTTTCGGCTGATCAACGTCAGCAAGTCTCTAATATTCTACACTCGTATGAGGATGTCCTCACTGACATCCCAGGTCATACGTCAGTCATCCAACATGACATTATTCTGACTGACGATACGCCTATTCGAGTTCGCCCATATCCTATTCCTTTACACTTTCGTGATAAGGTTGATAAGGAATTGGATGAGATGCTCCAATTAAATATAATTGAACCATCTTCATCACCATATTCTTCTTCCATGGTAATCATTAGGAAGAAAGACAACAATATACGTCTTTGCGTAGATTACAGGAAATTAAACAAAGTTACAAAATTCGATGCGGAACCATTACCTCTTTTAGATGACTTATTGGAGAGATTATCTCATGCTACATTCTTTTCGAAATTTGACCTTTCAAAGGGATATTGGCAAGTGCCACTCACTCCTAAAGCAAAGCCATTCACCGCTTTCTCGACACCACGGGGTCTTTTTCAATGGAATTTTATGCCATTCGGGTTAATGAATGCGCCAGCTACCTTTGTACGCATGATGCGCCGCATATTGTCTCATCGTCCCGATGTCATTACTTATATAGATGACATCTGTCTTTTCAGTGACTCTTGGGATGAACATATTCAGGGTTTAAAATCTTTACTTTCTACCTTACGGGATTATAACTTAACAGCGAAACCTTCAAAGGCTTTTGTCGGTTTTCATGACATCTCATTTCTGGGTCACCGCATAGGTCATGGTTTCATGTATACAGAAGACAGTAACGTCTCTAAAATTTTAAACATCTCAGCACCTAAGACAAAAAAACAAGTTAGGTCGCTTTTAGGACTAATACAGTTCTATTCAAAATTCATCCCTCATTTGTCTACTATAACTGCACCTTTTTCGTCTCTACTGAAGAAAGGCACATCTAATGTAATAAAGTGGTCGCAGGATCACCAAACGGCGTTAGACTATATAAAACAATTTTTTTCAAATGCACCTTTTTTGAGGTTGCCTGACAAAAATCTCACCTTCATTCTCCGCAGTGATGCAAGTTCTTACGCTATTGCTGCAGTTTTGATGCAGGAATATAACGGCACCTTATTTCCGGTTATGTACGTATCCAGAAAGCTCACGCCGAGCGAGACGAAATATTCCGTTCTGGATAAAGAGCTCCTTGCTCTTGTCTGGGCAATCACAAAACTGGAACGTTACCTTCTCGGCTCACACTTTGTGGTGGAGTCTGACCAGAAAGCTCTTACCGCACTGAATACAGGGAACGTTAAGTCATCAAAGTCAGCGCGTTACGCTATAGCACTTCAACCGTTCCATTTTGAGATACGAGCTATTCCTGGAGTGCAGAATGTGTTCGCAGACTGTCTATCAAGATGCCCAAGTGAACGTGTCGAAACTAAACCACTTCCAGATGTTGGAACATCCTCACCGATAACATGAATAACTTTGTACATTGTTATTGATACTATGGTAACATTTTATTACTACGTGAACATTGATACTATAGTAACATTTTTTATTAGTATGGTAACATTGTTAAGAGCGACAAATATACATTTGTTATTCCTATGGAACATATTACACTACATATCGTGTTTGAGCAAATATTTTATCGTGTATGGAACATTGAGAACATTATCTCGTCGATTACTAACTAGTTGTAACGGAACATTGACATATTGATAGTGATATTGTAATTATTTAGAATATATTAGTAACTGGTTATTTGTTAGTAATTAAGGAATATATAAATTAGATTAATTCAATTTAATCTATTTAATTGATTATGGATCACACACAAACTAACTTTCTTAGTTGTCACGTAATGCCTGCATTCACGGGTCTTAGTTATGATATCTCACTGTTAGATCACTAGTCAACCGTACTAGTGTTAGAAAACATTAAGTGTGTTGATTCTTAAAGTGTTTAATTTTGCATTGCTTCATTTTTGCACATTGTATTTTCAATTTTTCTGTTTCATTGATTCTCTTGTCATTGATCATCATCAGTGTTGCTGTTCATTTTCATTTTTGAAATCATATGTTTCAAATTTTGTTGAAAACTTAGTTGAATTTTATTATCATCTTTTTTTTTATGGTTTTTTTTTTCATTTTTCATTTTCAAACTTGTTTTTACTTCGAATATTACCACATCGTTCCAAAGTAGGTCGTTTGTGGATGTGTGCTTTAATGCATACTATCATTTAGTTATATTGATTTCGTTTAATATTCTTTTCTTAATATGGTATAACTTTATGCATTTCATATCTTGTTGTAGTTTTGACTCACCTCTCTCGGGTATTACGTTCAAAAAAAATTAATTAATAGAATTAATTTTTTTTAAGGGGAGGTGATAAGGGAGCTGTTACGTACATTTATTACCTAAGGGGGTAGTCTTCGGTCCTGCCAAATGTACGCACCAGTCTTTATATATTTTATTATTTGTGCGTTCGATTGATTCACGCACTGACGTGCACAATGCAGTGTGAGTTGCTTTGGACGCACGGGTAACCTAGTTTGGGATTGTGACGTCATGTTTTGAACGGGGCAGTGCGGACTTTGTTATGTCCGAGATATAGATTATTGGAATTTTCTGGCAGTTTTGTATAAGCCAGTATGTTATATTGATTCAATTGGTATTCTTGACGAAGCCAATGATGGAAGGATCATGTAAGTGTCGCCCCGGTTATATTTGTATATTTATTGCCGTAAACTAAAGTATCAGGCCGCTCCCAGTTGTAGTCTAGCGGGAAGTCATCTTAGCATGTAATTTCCTAGAATGGACAGACGGAGTCGGTGGTCATATTAGATTACCGTAGAGGAATAATACCTACGTGTAAACCAGTTTATTTATTCGTATGCTTCATATTTTATATGCCGTACATTCAACAATGCCAGAAGCGTGGCATAGAATGGGAGAGGTTAGTCAACTGGAATCTCTAACCTGTTCGTATTATCGTGTATGACTTTGTTTGAAACTATATGCTATCTAACGTTATGTTTTGGAGAACGTATGGGATTGTGAAGTATGATATGGAAGATTTTATCCTGGAGTATGAATACGTTACCATGATAGACGTCCTTGAAGGAAGGTCAATGGACTTGAATGAGAAGAATATTATACGGTAACAGTTTTGTGATCCTTAGTCACTTGAGTCAGAGGACTTTATTGGTAGAGAATCTTCAGGAACTTTAAAAGTAATTACCATTATGCTGATGTATGATCTTTGCGCCTGTGACGATGTTAGTCTTGTCCACTCCGTATGTGTCAATCTGAATAAAATCTATGTACAGTCATCACCGACTTATGTACTGCCAGTACTTGCCCAGTTCACCCAGTTCAACACTACTTGTTGAAGTTCGTTTGAAGAATATTGTTGACATTCGTTCATTTTAACCATTCGCGTTTTAAGCTACCTCTTCACCAGTATAAACTGTACTCAACCATACATTAAAGATTGTATGAGAGCTGTGTACTTTCTGTGCTTCTCTATGGTGCGGAATGTTGGAGAGTAACAGAGAAGGAAATGTCGAAACTGTCCTCCTTCCACACAATCTGCCTAAGGAAAATTCTCCGATCTTTTGGCCAAACACCATCAGCAACCAAGAACTACTTATTCGGAGTAACCAGGAGGACATGCACACCATCATAGCTGGCAGACGCTGGAGTTGGGTTGGCCACGTCCTCAGAAGGGACCCTGATACCATCACAAGAACAGCTATGCTATGGACCCCCGAGGGAAAGCGAAAGAGAGGCCGACCAAAAACAACTTGGCGGAGAACTGTGGAAGCTGAGATGCAAAGAATGAACCAGAGTTGGGGCACTCTACGAAGGATGGCCGCCGACCGAGCAAAGTGGAATCAATTTGTTGCTGCCCTACAAGACGCCACCAGGCGTGATGGCCGCTGACTGCTTCGACGGTTGGTGGTTATGGATCAAAGAAGAAGAAGACTTTACTGATCACGCTAAAGTACCATGAGCTATAGGTATAAAAATTTTTATGAACCTGCTCCCTAAGACTTGAAGATTATTTCAAGGATTCTTCCATGATAAAAAAGTTAGACCAGGGGTTCACAGCATTTTTTTGCTCATCCCCCCCCCCAGCTTCATTTACTTCTGTCCTCCCCTCTCATAGTCGATGATAGCAGACAGTAGTGATACGTCAAACTACAGCTAGGATTGATTAATCCAACTACAGCTAGGAGTGATAAGTCAAACTACAGCTAGGAGTGATAAGTCAAGCTAAGTCAGTAATGGTAAGTCAAGCCTTGCTAGGAGTGGTAAGTCAAGCTTTTTAGAGACAGTCAAAACAAAGATGAGAGCAGACCCCATAAACGCAATATCAACAGCTACGCCCATATGTACTGCACACAAGCTACTAATTTGGAAACAACAGTGCTTCCCTGAAATGATAGAAAACGTTCCTGGTATTGAGAGAAAGAACAGCCAAAATGAGATAGAAAGGAGAGTCCTAACCACAAAATATATAGAGAAATATTATCCAAGCAACACCTGGATCCATGCATACACAGATGGAAAAAGCAACTAATTGCAACTTGAAGATGTTGAGGCAGTCTGATTGTAGCAAAGCAATGGCAGGCAAAAAAAAGATAGCAGTCGAAGAGGGAAAAATTTTCAAGTCCCAGAGCAAAACGCCTTAAAAACTGCATCAGACATTCTGATGACAGAAGAAAGCTCAGAGAGACCAGTAGCTATCTTCTCAGATGCGCTGTCAGTGATTACAACGCCGAAAAGTCAAAGTAATGCTGAACTGGATGACCTAAGAGTTACACTTCACAGACTATGTCAGCAATACTAAAGAGACGTGATACAGTGGATCCCTTCTCACTGCAACATCCCTGGAAATGAAGAGGCTGACAGATTGGCAAAGGAAGGGGGAAAGCTTCCTCAACTTGACACAAACATAATTTATGAGGAGGCCAAGAGTTTTATCAAGCGCAGGTACAGGCACAAGTGGGAAGAAGAGCATTCAGGCCACACAAAAAATGATCCGTATTACCAACTCAGCAGAAGTGAACAAGTGGTAATCTTCAGACTTCGCACAGGTCATAACAGATTGAGATACCATCTATTCAACAAATTAAAGATAGGAACTACTGATGAGTGTGACTGTGACACCGATAAAATGACTGCCGAACATCTGCTTCAAAGGTGCCCAACATATGAGGAACAGAGAAAACACATATGGCCATCACCAGTACCATTCCTGGAGAAAATCTACGGAGATATCAACAGCCTCAGGCTGACCACTGCTTTCTTTCAACTTATTCAAGTTGACATCTGAGAGTGAACGAAGAAGAAGAAGAAGATACAGCTATGAGTGATAAGTCAACATGCAGACAATAATGATCAGTCAAGCTACAGTCAGTAGTGATACGTCAAGCTACATCCAGGAGTGATAAGTCAAGCTACAGCCAGGAGTAATAAGTCTAACTATTGTCAGTAGTGATAAGTCATGCTACAGCTAACAGTGATAAGTCAAACTACAGTTAAGAGTGAAACGTCAACTTGCAGACAGTAGTGAAGTCAAGCCTCAGCCAGGAGTGATAAGCCAAGCTGCAGCCAGGAGTGATAAGTCAAGCTACAGCCTAAGTGATAAGTCATGCTACAGCCAGGAGTGATAAGTCAAGCTGCAGCCAGGAGTAATAAGTCTAGCTATTGTCAGTAGTGATAAGTCAAGCTACAGCGAACAGTGATAAGTCAAACTACAGTTAGAAATGATACGTCAACCTGCAGACGTATAATGGAAATATAGCTTACAGTAATCTGAAAGCCGTTGATTTCCCATCTAGTCTCTACCATTTGCTAAGCCAAACCACGCAATTTTCTGTCTGTATGTCTCACTTTTGAATCCACGCCCTTTTTCTGGGAACAAAACAACAGAGTTGTTTACCAACTTTTCGCAACCTGCCAGTCTTAACAGGGGAGCGAATCACGTTTGCTTACCTGAGTTTCTCACGCAATGCCCGATCTGCCAATTATCGGTCATTAGACAGATGCACGTGGAAATAACGGACTGTGTATAGAGATATAGGGGCGATAATATTTTCCCGACCACCTTTGATGTTCGTACGTTCAGGAGAGGTAAATTGTTTAATCTGTGAAAGGGGACGAAATCTAAGAGAGGCCCGTTGCACGGCCAAGTCTTCTGATGTCGGTCAGCATTGCTGAGTAGAGCGAACGAATAAAACCTTTCATCTGGGAAACGCAGTTTCCCGATTTCTCTGCTGCGCAGAATGTGTGAATTATAACATCCTCTAGAGATAATAGTAAATTAATATGAAATAAATATGAAGGTATGTTATCAGGCACTCGTAGGAAATAAAGAAGTAGAACACTAGACAACAGAAAAACAACAGACATGAGTGGCTTACTGTCACGTAGACAGTGACTTAATTTATTTTTCCATCTCGTCTCAATGTTATTACTCTTTAATGTTCTATTTTCCCAGACATTTTGTTTCTCTTTGCTTTGCTACCTGTGTGGCCCAATTGTTTTCTCCTTCTCAAACCCCACCCGAGGTTGTTTACGTTCGAGCCTGCAGCTGTCAGCGAACGATAATGTTACGTCAGAACACCTGGCCTGATCAGAAGAACGTCTGTTACGCTTAAAGTGTTAGCCACTAGCGGCTAGTACCCTTTGAGGCCTGGGTAACGAGTTTGATCTGTTTCAGGGGGAGATAACAATCGCGGTCAGTTTGTGGGTTGTTTGCCCTTAGATGAGCAAAGAGCACATAATATTATGATTGTCTCTCTGGGGGAATTTTCGCAAAGTTGTTGCTTCTGAAACCTTTGTCTTACCCGGTATTACGATTACGCCGATACCTCTGAAGAAATATGCAGGCCAGGTGTCCGGGGGGAGCGTCCTTGTAATCTATAAGAGTAGACGGGTTTAATAAGACAAAGACATTCGTGAATATTCCTGGCCCGTAGATGACCATCATGAGATAAGGCAAACTTTAACACAGTACTAGAATGTGTTTGCCTATGTTCTAGTCATTTTCGGGGTGAGTTGACACATCTTATTATAATATGATATATTCATGTTAGCTTTTATATATCTGTTAGGAAAGTGACTTACTTCATTTTTGAGGAATTCATCTAGTAATTTTAATTCAGTGATAAGATTACACTGCCTACGGCCTTAATTAAGTGGTGCTTAAACTGTTACGGTTTATCATGGGTTAAATGTTAAACTTACAATAACAGATATTAGGCGTAGAATCAGTCCACAGATGCTTATCATGGGTTAAGAATAGGCTAAATTAACTGTCATTTCTGTAAGATAATGTCAGGTGTGGATTGTTCACTTAAAACTGAATAGTGAGATGCAGGCAATAACTCTGGATTATAGGAGATAGTCACTTATTCCTTTTTGATAGATATTTTTAGTGGCAAGGGAGAATCATTTTATGCTTACTTGTGTGGCTAGGCACTAGTCCATAACTTTCACAGAAAGCAGTCACCAGGCATAGATATAATTCTATTTTATGATTTAGCCACAACTGTATTATTATAGCAAGAACATTGCATTTTCTTTGTACTCATTTTGTGGAATATTAATATATTTCCCCAAAGGGACATATGATTTATTTGTGTAATGTCAAATTCTGTAATCTGTTTATGTAAATTCATTTAATGTTGTAAGATGAATAAGCATATTCATTTAACTGTAACTACAGGTTAGGTTTCCTGTATGTTGAGATTGGGAGAAGAGGAGTAGATTGTTGCTGTCAGAACAGTTACTGACAGGTACCTGGGTGTGCAAAAGATATTAAGCCTATGCGGGCGCGTGTTGACAATTGATATTTTTAAAGAACAGGAGACATGGTTAAAGACAGCCCTAAACTATCATAGCAATAACTACAATAAATTTAATCCCATAGTGGAGCGAAACAATCTGTATAAAGTTAGTGTGATTTATTATTTGCTTGATGTGAAAGGGTGTCTCTTTTTGGGTCTCAGTTTCAGGGATACCGAATTGCTAGAGTCAAGTCTCCAGTCAGGCGAAGAATGTCACATTCTCTTCGTTCTAGAGGGATTCTGAGTACATCTAGCATCACGAGTCGTCAAACCCCATTCCTGAACCTAAACCTTTTTGTCAACGCCAAGTTAAGCTCACGCAATGCAACGAGCCAACGCTAAATCTGGAAACATCGAATGCAGTAGTAGTTCTCTACTCGCCTATTGGATTACCAGTCAGAGCATTGCGGCTTCCAGAATATCCAAAACCGCCCAGCATGTCTATAGCAGAATCTGATAGCACCAAGCCTTTGTGTGCCTAAACGGGGCACTCAGCCAAGCCACGATCAAGCAAGCCCAACCAGGATTTACTGCCTAGTACGAAAGGTCAAAAGCGCCGGATAAGAGCGCTAGGGACTGCCTTGTCCTCAAGTAACTTCGTCTGGTGTATTTCTGGGTCTATGTAGAACTTCGCACGTATGAGCAGCCATCTATGGACAGAGTTCCAGCCCCCTCACGCCATTAGAGGTCACCAACGTTTAGCACCAACAAAGAAAGTTTTGTAGGCTAGTCCCTCACGAAGTATCTACAAGTAATACACTTTCTGGAGCTAGCATTTGGTCCCACGACCGCGGACAGGCTGTCGCTCAGTTCGGTTATTTGGCCAGCAAGAAAGATAGACAGAGTTCCAGCCCCCCTCACGCCATTAGAGGTCACCAACGTTTAGCACCAACAAGGAAAGTTTTGTAGGCTAGTCCCTCACGAAGGATCTACATGTAATACACTTTCTGGAGCTAGCTTTGGTCCCACGACCGCGGACAGGCTGTCGCTCAGTTTGTTTATTCGATCAGCAGGAGATAAATAGAGTCTTCCAGACCACCTCGCGCAATTAGGGAGGAATCACCAATGATAGCGCCTATACAGTGATTTTATTCAGGTTAATTCCATCACCCATGGAGGATATGTACGAAAAAACCACTTACTGGAGCTATTTCATATGGTCCCCGAAAACAGACGGACTGACACTCGATTTATTTATCTCTCTGTGTTCTACAGGTTTTATGAATAGTGATCTGTGTGTGGTTGTTGGTGTATATGATTATTGATGACTATTGATGATTATTTGATTATTGATGTAATTTTATGTTGTTGTGATGATATGCATTATTTTCATGTTTTTCTTCATTTAATAAAGTTTACACCTTTATTAATACGCTGTTCACGACCTTTCCATCCATAAGTAACTTGTTTTTAGCTCTTTACTATAATCTCTATGTATGATAAGAGAAAAGAGTGAGAGCAGGAGTGTTGAAGGACTTTCGTGTGGGGTTACTGGTTGTGTTGCCTGAATTCTGATCGTGCTAATGTTCTTACGCGAATGGGGTGAACCTCACCTTCGGTTTGTCGTAATGCCTGAACTTGGCATCAAGATGTAAACAACTGTTCATCTTATTAACTCAGCAACTTGACATAAAATACGTAATTCATAAGGTTGAATGGTGTAACGTGATTCAACGAATAATGCCTCCGGTTCGAGTCCTTCACAATTTAATATGGATTACACACATACATAAACAGTTCAATTCACACATGAGGTACATGCATCAATCAATCAATAGCGTAGACTGCTGTTTTACGTGTCAATGTCCGTTTAAGGATACAATGCAGTAATTGTCGTCAGAACATCACAGCTATATGCACGCGCAGATAGAATGGCTACCTGCCGACAGTGAGACTGTGAGTCTAATTACTTCGTATAAAGTAGACGATTATCTTTCTCCTTCCAAGGATTTAGTTAATCACTAACCTCCATAAGTTTCCTCTCTCGTAGAGTTCTAGGACTGACCCTGGTCCTGCATAAATACACATATAAATGGCTATATCATGCCATTAATTTGGAAGGCTAGAAAAACGCAGCTATTCAGCTTGACGGTCAAAGTAACAAAGGGTAGCGTCTCTTAGTTACCAACTGTGACCCAAACAACGCTAGACACGTCATAATCGATCGTGTATGGAGCGTTCAATAATTGAAACATCTATCGCAATATATTAAATGTCTTAACCTTTAAAAATGCACGTCTGCTAACCTTTAGCAGACGGCGTTAATAACATATACCGTAACAAGGAGGTGCTTAGACAGACATAAGTGAGTTGAGGCTTGGAGAGAGAGATCATTTTGATAAATCTTCTTCCAGGTTGTCTCAAGTCCATCTCCTATTTACACCTTTCTGTGTGTTTAATCTATAACTCTGTCAGTCCACTATCCCTTGTCGATTTCACTACTGTTGTCCAACTCGACAAATACTCTACACTCAAACTCAACCACGACACTTACCCAGGATTTGAACCCTGGACCTTCCGTGCGACAACCCCGCCTAGCCATGCAAGCGAATCACACTATCCTCCCTGCCATCTACGCATCACAAAAAAATAATGTTTCAATGACAGGTCATTAGTGCGAATCGCAATATACGACACCGGAAGTCCACCATGGGCAGTTTTAGCCTATTAATGACGCAATCACTTCTGTTGTTTCCCTGTCATGCAGTATAGGCCAGTCCAACATGACAAGGACCTTAATACTGTGTCCAGTAAATGATAGTAGACTTAGAACAGTGAGAACCGGACAGAAGGTAGGTTTGGTATTGTATAAACATTTATTACACATAAGGAAGGGAAACCCGAGGCCTGTAAACAGTAAATTAATATGAAATGAATATAAAGGTATGTTATCAGGCACTCGTAGGAAATAAAGAAGTAGAACACTAGACAACAGAAAAACAACAGACATGAATGGCTTACCCAGGATTTGAACCCTGGACGTTCCGTGCGACAACCGCGTCTAGCCATGCAAGCGAATTACACTATCCTCCCTGCCATCTACGCATCACCAAAAAATGATGTTTCAATGACAGGTCATTAGTGCGAACCGCAGTACACGACATCGGAATATTTGTTTCATATTAATTTACTGTTTACAGGCCTCGGGTTTCCCCTATGTGTAATAAATGTTTATACAATACCAAACCTACCCTCTGTCCTGTTCTCACTGTTCTAAGTCTACTATCATTTACTGGACACAGTATTAAGGTCCTCGTCTTGTTGGACTGGCCTATACTGCATGATAGGGAAACAACAGAAGTGATTGCGTCATTAGTAGGCTAAAAATGCCTATGGTGGACTTCCGGTGTCGTGTATTGCGGTTCGCACTAATGACCTGTCATTGAAACATCCTTTTTTGGTGATGCGTAGATGGCAGGGAGGATAGTGTGATTCGCTTGCATGGCTAGGCGGGGTTATCGCACGGAAGGTCCAGGGTTCAAATCCTGGGTAAGCCACTCATGTCTGTTGTTTTTCTGTTGTCTAGTGTTTTTTTCTTTATTTCCTACGAGTGCCTGATAACATACCTTCATATTTGTTTCATATTAATTTACTGTTTACAGGCCTCGGATTTCCCTTCCTTATGTGTAATAAATTTCTAGAGATAATAACACCAAGATCTGTATATTTACTGCGTTCTCTCCAGATCAGTTATCAGAGTTGCTCAGAAATTTTTGGATCATCTAAACTCGCCAGACTAGAACCATTCTTCGCTAAATGTGTTAAATTGTCTCGTGGGGATTTCATTTTCTGATTTGTGGTAATAGAAATTGTGCTTAAGAGTTAAAGTGTGTTAAGTTTACCATTTTAATTCACTGTGATTCCCTAGTGTTAAAACTAGGGAAATAACATAACGCGGAGATATTTTCTTGCCAGTTGTTCAGTTTAATGTAAATTCCATCACCCTACTTTCTTACACAAGAAGATACGGTTTAGCTGACTGGAATTAGTACGCGTGACGCATGAGTGACAGAATAGAATTCGCATTATATTTCATTGTGTGAAATTATATAAGTGACTAGTGTTAATGGGAGCCGCGCTGGTGTAATGGCTTCGGCGTTGTACTGGCGACCAGGTGTTCATGGTTCAAACCCGGGCGTCGGCGTTTGAAGAAATGTTTACGGCCGGAAATTTGACTGAATAGCCTGAACGGCTCCTGTGATAAACCCTCTGTGGATGGGAAGGAGCGAAGCTCCTGACCGGGTTGGAAGGAAAGTCCTCAGGTTCCCCAGCCTCGCAATGACATGTCATTGGGCCGAAGGGCTGAAAGCCCAAGTGCCGCTGGTTAAGAAAAAAAAAAAAAAACTAGTGTTAATAGCAAGTGACAAAACAACAGACGCCGACAATCAAATAGCTAGTAGTGACAGGCGATTTTTGTTTAAGTGCGCGTATGGATAAATTAAATAATAATTGACTTTGTGCACTGTTCATTTTCTCGCGGGCAATAACGGGGGAGGGTGCATACCCTTTTTCCCGACATGCCATAGCGGAAAACGTACGTGTGGATAGGATAGTAGCTTTTAATTTTTTAATAAATGTTCTTTTCTTCCTAAATAGTACCTGATCAAAAAACCAGCGGCCAGCGGTCTTAATTTGGGTCTTCGACTTAGGGCTAGTTCGGTCCTCTTTCTTCATTCAGTGAAGGATTAATAGTGTCTTCTTCTCGGCTTACAAGTCCCAAGTTCTTCGTGAACCGGTTGGGCCAAAGAGACAAATAAACATTAATATTAAATCTTAACTGGACTGTGCCTTACCCAGAATTATTTATTCAATTTTTCCAGCCAACTGGGCATACGAAAGAACATATATTCCTGACGTTTGACAGCCGTATCAACGGAGTGATCCAGAAAGTTACGCTGTTTCAAAATCGGCACTCACCATAGAGCCAGCAGATAGGATTTACCATCGTAATTTTTTTCATATTGTAACATTTTTCTTAGCAACCAGATGTTTCGCAATACTGGAATTATTTTTCTCCTTTTGCAACTGTGAACGCCCAGAGTACGTCTTGCTTCAGTAACTATACGCGGTGACCTCTGTTTCATCCAGGGAAAATTAAACCACCAAATTTGGCGTCCACCTTGTAATTATTATTCGATATATAGGCTGGACTGGGGCTAATTTGGCAACACACCTAACAGGTTCAGGAACTATTGTAATTTTTTTCAAGAGATATCAACACCACGATTGGGTAAGCGAGATTGTTTGTGGCCACGTATGACAGAGAGAGAGAGAGAGAGAGAGAGAGAGAGAGAGAGAGAGAGAGAATATTTTCCTTTGTTACATACATTGTACTAACGTCTTTTTGTTATTTCGCTAAACTTGTGTACTTTACTGAGTAGAAATTTAGTGGGAACTTGTTCTTCACAGTCTATTCTGGAACCTAGTGCTAATCTTTGACCTTTGGGTTATTAACTTCTTTTGAGATCCTTTCTCAACAAGGGGGACGACACTTATTCGGTTATTTTCATATGTCTGTAAACATGATTTTTATTGATTTCTCTATATGTTTGATGTTGCAAAGTTTAATGATAATTGTCACAGTGTGATTAACACAGCTGTGGACTGGCGGTGCTCCGCTGGGGGCGGGTACATAATGTCAGTCGGGTGTGAGAGGTGTTCTCATACACTTAACGTAACAACACGAAACTGCGAGGTCAGCAGGTCAGGGGTGAACGCAAGGGGCGTTCTGATTGGGCAGTGAAGAAGAGAGAGGAAAGCGAGCGAAGAGGTTCTGGGGTGATGATGGCCGACTTGTATTGTCGAATGCAAGAGGATATTTAGTTGTGAGAAGATAAGGCATTCGGTTATCTGAGATTTTCATCAATGTGTTACACTTCGCTAACTACATATATTGTTGTGATTTTGTGGTGATAATTATTTGAATACATTAGACAGAGTTGGGAACATTGCTAGCGTTCGTTATTATTTGAATGTGTTCCACTCCACCCCTCTGTCTCTCATGTGTAGTATTTCGAGGACTAAGGCATATGTGTATTTAATACAAAATACTCTGTGTCAATAATAAACAACAAAAAGGACTTAACTTTGTGTGTTGGTCAGACCCATACCCTTTAACCATAGTTTTTCCCGTTTGTGCGTCTTGTTGTCACATGATTGTGTGTTTGTGTTTAGTTTAACTTATATTTCTAGATATAAGTAGGTACTAGATTGTCTTATACTAAAATTTAGTCGTATAGATAGGCTGGACTAGAGAAACTACTCATTCTAGAGACATATCTTTTCCTTAAACTATTCACTCGTGAAACCTATTTCTTACACCTTTATTCTCACATATTTACCACTTTCACCTCTGCTCAGACGGGACCATAAATATCTTCTAACCTATCTAAAATTTACGACACACAGACAGGAGTGATAAGCCAAGCTGCAGCCAGGAGTGACAAGTCAAGCTGCAGCATGATTGATAAGTCAAGCTACAGCCAGGAGTGATATGTCAAGCTACAGTCAGAAGTGATAAGTTAAGCTTTAGCCAGAAATGATAAGTCAAGCTACAGCCAGGAGGGATAAGTCAAGCTACAGTCAGTAATGATAAGTCAAGCTAGAGCCAGGAATGATTAGAAGCTACAGCCAGTAGTGATAAAATCAAGGTACAGCCAGGAGCGATATGTCAACCTACAGCAAGTAGTGATAAGTCAAGCTACAGCAGGAGTGAAAAGTTAAGCCACAGCCAGGAGTGATAAATCAAGCTACAGCAGGAGTGATAAGTCAAGCAACAGCCAGGAGTATTAAGTCAAGCTACAGCAGGAGTGATAAATCAAGCTACAGCTAGGAGTCGTAAGACAAGCTACAGCACGAGTGATAAGTAAAGCCACAGCCAGGAGTGATAAGTCAGCTACAGCCAGGAGTGATAAGTCAAGCTACAGTCAGGAGTGATAAGTTAAGCTACAGCCAGGAGTGATAAGTCAAGCCACAGCCAGGAGTGATAAGTCAAGCTACAGCAGGAGTGAAAAGTTAAGCCACAGCCAGGAGTGATAAGTCAGCTACAGCCAGGAGTGATAAGTCAAGCTACAGTCAGGAGTGATAAATCAAGCTACAGCAGGAGTGATAAGTCAAGCAACAGCCAGGAGTGTTAAGTCAAGCTACAGCAGGAGTGATAAATCAAGCTACAGCTAGGAGTGGTAAGACAAACTAAAGCCAGGTGTGATAAGCCAAGCTACAGCCAGTAGTGCTTAGTCAAGCAACAACCAGGAGTGATAACTCAAACTACAGTTGGAGTTATAAGTTAAACTAGAGCCAGGATTGAAAAGTCAAACTACAGCCAGGAGTGATAAGTCAAACTACAGCCAGGAGTGATAAGTCAAACTACAGCCAGGAGTGATAAGTCAAACTACAGCCAGGAGTGATAAGTCAAACTACAGCCAGGAGTGATGTCAAACTACAGCTAGGAGTGATAAGTCAAACTAGAGCCAGGAGTGAAAAGTCAAACTACAGCCAGGAGTGATAAGTCAAACTGGAACCAGGAGTGATAAGTCAAACTACAGTTGGAGTGATAAGTCAAACTAGAGCCAGGAGCGATAAGTCAAACTACAGCCAGGAATAATAAGTCAATCTACAGCCTGGAGTGAAAAGTCAAGCTACAGCCAGGAGTGATGTCAAACTACAGCTAGCAATCTGTTTTAAATGATGAGATTTGCAGCCCCACGCATAGCTTCATATTAGTCACCTTGTACGACATACCTGAAGCTGTAGTAGTTATATTCTATCTTTGACTCACCAGAGACCCCCAGGGCTAAACAAATGATCGTTACCCTTAAACTTTGAAACTAAATAACCTGTAAATATTATTAAGATTCCAATTTAAAAGAAAAGAAAAATTCAGTGAATCTAATAATAGAACTGCTGTGATAGATTTTCATCAATTTAGCTGCAACTAGGTGTCATACGTGATAACTAGCAGCAAATATCTATTACAGCGTCATGCTTTTTACTCTTTTGTAATTTTTGTGTCAAAAAATTTTTGGCAAACCCATTTCCTTATTAGAGAAAGAGTTATCGGTAATGTTAGTCCCACCTTTGCCCACCAAAGTTGCAATATTTTTATGGCGTATTTCTACTGAAGAGCTAAATTGCTCAAATTTGTTAAAACAAAGCGCATTTCTTCTCAATATACTTAATTAGCGTGAATTTTTTTTTTAAAGAAATATTCCTGCCACTTAAATTTCCTCCATTTATTTTAAGTACTTCAGGTAAGCATGAATAAGTTTTTCCATCATATATATATATATATATATATATATATATATTTATATATATATATATATATATATATATATATATGTATATATATATATATATATATATATATTTATATATATATATATATATATATATATATATATATATATATATATATATATGTAGTCACTGAAGCCTCATTGCTCATCATCGATGAATCTTCTATGCTTTCGTGCCACTGTTTCCATGTTTTCGTCCGTCGAAAAGCAAAATGGGAATGAATGAAATGACCACAGGGGAACTAGTGCCGTCATTAGGGCATGCAGCAGACAGAGCACAAGATAATTATTTCTCGCCATGTTTTGGCGGGTCTCTTACTCATAACAATGTAGCTAATACATCACAAATGGTAAAAGTTTACTAGCTGTTCTGTCTGCTATAGTGAAGACAGAGCCTAACTGACTAACTCATAACAAAGAGAGTGAAACACTAAAACACTTTGTTTGGAGAGATGTGTCACAGGAGATATAAAATCAGTTTTTTTTTCTCTTTTGTGGATTGGACAGAGACATTTTTGGTTTTTCAAGACAGGTTTAGGTATCCATCTTTATTGGTAGGAAAATATTCTTAAAAAAAGATTAACAACTTTCTGATGTGTTTTGTTATTGCTTATAAGCGCATGGAAGTAAGCCGTAAGGGATTCAGTGCAAGAGGTACCCAGGGGTACAAGCAGCCATGGCTGAGAACCGCGTCTGTAAGCTAAACCGGATATAACTTTTCAAGCTACAGACAGATGTAATTATTTAAGCTATAACAAGATATAACAATTTAAGCTACAGCCTAGGGTACCCATTTAAGCTACAGACAGACGTAAATATTCTAGACACAGTCAAACGTAACCATTAAAGTTACAGCCTAGCGTAACCATTTAAGTTACAGACGGATATCAACATTCAATATATAGGCAAACGTAACCATTTAAGTTACAGCCGCGCGTAAATGTTCAAGATCCAGCCAAACGTAATTTAAGTTACAGCCTCGGGTAAACGTTCAAGATACAGTCAAACGTAACCATTTAAGGTTACAGCCTCGGGTTAACGTTCAAGATACAGCCAGACGTAAAAATTTAAGTTACATCGTAGCTCAGCCATTAAAGTTACAGCCTAGCGTAACTATTTAAGCTCCATCCAGATATAATCATGCAAGATGCCGCCAAACGTAACCATTCAAGCTACAGTCATATGTAACGTTTTAAAATGCAGTGTAGCTCAGCCATTAAAGTTACAGAAATTAAAGTTGCCAGCATAATGCACATCCTAGCGTAATCATTCAAGCTACTGACAGATGTAAACATCGAAGATACAGCCAGATGTAACAATTCAAGCTGCAGACATATGTAACCATTAAAATTACAGAGTAGCTCAGCCATTACAGTTAGAGCCTATCGTAATCATTTAAGCTACTGACAGATGTAAACATCCAAGATACAGTCAGACGTAACTATTCAAGCTGCAACCACATGTAACCATTTAAATTATAGCGCAGCTCAGCCATTTACAGTTACAGCCTAGCGTAACTATTTAAGCTACAGATGGATGTAAACATTAAAGATACAGCTAGACGTAACCATGTAAGTAGCAGACAGATGTAAACATCCAAGATACAGCCAGACGTAACCATGTAAGTAGCAGACATATGTAAACATCCAAGATACAGACAGAAGTAACCATACAAGCTAAAACTAGACGTAAATCATCCAAGCTATAATCACAACCTTCTTATTTCACTTTTCTACTCCCAAAGGAGCATAGGCTTCTAACAAACGTATGCCACGTCTTCCTGTCCTGTACCATCAGTTCAAAGTCTGTCCATGTCTTCTTCATGTCTTTCATGTCTGCCTCTAGTTCTCTTCTCCGTGTGTTCTTTAGTCTTCCTAAACCTCTTTTACCTTGGAAATTCTACAACAAGGACTGTCTTGTAATGCTATCAACAAGTTTTCTCAATGTGTTTCCTATCCATCTCCATCGTCGTCTTCTTATGTCTCGTTCCACTGGCACGTTTCGTACTGTTGTCATCAGTTCCACATTAAGACATCAGATTAAGCTGGGAGAACAGGTCCTGGAGCAGGTCGACCACTTTAAATACCTCGGAGCTATTATAGACCGAAAGGGAGGCATCACAGAAGAGTTGGCCACTCGAAAAGCAGCAGCTGGGAGAATTTTTCAGGCCATAAATCGAGGATTCCTCAGCACGAGAGAGGTTGGTAAGAAAACGAAGATGGCTGTATACCGCTCCACCTATGTCCCAGTCTTGACATATGGGTGCGAGTCATGGGCAATGACTACAACCCACAAAAGCCAGATCCAAACGTCAGAAATTAGGTATCTGAGGAAGGGGGTTGAAGTAACAAGAAGAGATATGGTCCGCAACCAGACGATATGCCAAGGCCTAAAATCCCACCCCCTGCAGACCCAAGTAGAACAGTCCCAACTAAGATGGTTTGGCCATGTCTGCAGAATGGGAGAAGATCGTCTACCACGACAAGCACGGGAAACAAAGAGCCAGGGATCCAGACCCCCAGGACGACCCAGAGTCCGTTGGGAGGACAACGTTAAACAATCTTTGAAGGACCGAGGACTAGAATGGAACCAGACCAGGAGGAAGACAGCCGATAGGATAGTCTGGCGCTCTCTCTTCCAAACCTCTACACCTCACGGTAGAAGGGGAACGACTAAGTAAGTAAGTTCCACATTAGTGATCTTGTCCTTCGAGCACAACTTCTTGTCCTTCTTGTCACTTCAGTCCTTCGATCACAACCTTACAACAGGTAAAACATATTTTAAAAAGGTGATACAAAACGCAAAAGAGAGAACATCTTGCACATGAACACAACAATTTTGGACAAATCCAACAACAGTATTTACGAACAACACGAGGAAGCAGAAGTTGTGAAGCGGCACCGTCAGCCAATTTGTTGTTGTTTTTGTTTTGATGAGGTGATGGGTGGAGAGCGGACACTTAACAGCTGACCGTTATTGCCTCTTCTCGTTCCATCTTGGTCTACCCTGTTCAACCTGAAATTTGGTTATAATTGGGGTATTTAGTGTCATTTTATTTTTTAATTTTGTATTTAATTTAAATAGCTATTGTCTTTAGCAGTTGCTGATTTTAATTTATATTAGTATTTGTCCATTTTATTTTCTCTTTTGTATTGCTTCTTGATAACTATTGTCCTTTACACTTGGTTTTACTTTGTATTAGTATTTTTTTTTTTTTTTGAGTTGTTTTTTGTTTTTTATTTAATATCTTGTTGTCTTTCCTTGTCCTATGAGTAGTTAGTAAGTTTTTTTTTTAAATTTGAGTGTTTTGTTTTGTTTTTGTTACTAACTTTATATGTTTTCCTTTGTTTTATGTATATATCTTTTAAGTATTGCTTGGGCATGTCTTGGAGCATCTATACTTAAAACCTTATCACCTGTCAAGTCTATATTGTGATTTCTATCATCAGCCAATGTAGTTCGCCACAACATTTATAGAGAAGAGTTGTGGGGCTGGGAGAAAGAAGCTAAAAAAAAAAATAAAAGTAGAATTTGCCACCAAGAGAGAACAAGACTGGGATGATAAGACCGAGAGACCCCACAATTTATCAACATGATCGAAAGCTTCTGTCAGTTTAGTCCAGAAGTGGGTGTGCTGTACAGTGGGCAAAAAACTACCAGGGGTTAATCTCGCGGATCTGGCATTGCCGATAAAGTGTTAACCCCATAAATCTCAAGAGCTTCTTCAATTGAACACTAAATTTTTTACTTCACTCATGTTTCTAAGACTGAATACGTGTTTTAGAATGTAACTTTTAAAAAATTAACTTGAAAGCCGCTGACTTGCTAATGAGCTTATGGGATAACGTATATTTTATCCTGTGGGTATTAATACGTGTTTTATTATAAAATACTCACACAAACGCACACTTACACACATATATAAATGTATATACATTTTATCTGGACACAGAAATTGATTACCGCATTGGCAGAGCTGCAACCATCTACGCCCGCCTCATAACGCGTGTTTGAGGAAACTCCAAACTCACAGTGAAGACCAAAGCTGCGGTATATAATGCCTGCGTCACCTCAAAGATATTTTCTACAGACAAATGTCATATGGTAAAAGAACAGTTGGGCGACCGCAGCTAAGGTTCAAAGATGTTTGCAAGAGAGACAAGAAGGCTATGGATATAAATCCATTAACCTAGGAGGATAAAGTTGTTATTAGCACCCAGTGAAGATTCTCAGTACGGCGCAACCTCAGATGGGACAAAAAGAAGCTCTCACAACAAGCAGGAGAAAAGAACGCGCTGAAATGAACACCAGACACAAAAAAGTAGCTGAGGAATATCACCTCAGTGGTGCATTCCCAAATTCAGTCATGACTGAATGGGGCTACTAAATGTATATATACACTATTGGTCATAAATGGGCCGCTGGGCTCTAAGGGGCTTTGATGACACATTGGATGTGGAATCACTTGACGGTTGTATATGCTGTTATGTGGCACGTTTAATTGTCTTCTATTGTGACTGTGGCTGACGAAGGGTTAAACTCCGAAACGTCCTATGTTCATGTTGCAATGTTCTATTGTAAAACTGATTCCATACATCATCGTCATTTTCCTTCGCGCTGTTTGCAGAGCATAAGGTTCATACTGTAGCAGGGCACTTACAGGAAGCCTGCATCAAAGCTGTCACATGCTTTTGAAGCAGTAGTTTCTCTGACTATTTCTTTTACACGATGAGATCGCCCGCATAATGCACATCCTCACATAATTCGCCATGTACGACATGCTTGAGTGTGTAGTAGTCTTATTCTTTCTTTGTCTCTTCAGAGACCCCGGGGACTAGACGAGGCTGACGTCATACATATTTTGTATCTTTTTTCTTTAAACTATTTAAAAAAAAAAATTATTAACAGGGCTGCGATGTCTGAGTCGGAAGTCGGTGTCTGTTACAGAATGGATTGGGGCGACACCTTCTTCTTCCTAATCTCTGTTTAACTACGGCAGTAATCGGTACATTTGTGGTACGGATTTTATTGCGTGCTTTCAATTGTCGCACTTTCTTTCTTTCTCTGCTAAGTAGCAGATATTTGACATTGTCAAATCATTTTGACACTCCTTGTTGGTGATAATACATCGCGTTTGCCAGGGTGTGGCAAAGCTATGCTAAGATTAATCGTCTGTGCGACACATTCTGGACAGTCAGGCATGACATACTCGTTTCTGGTACACCTTGTTACAAAAAGATTACTTTTTGATAAAGTATTCATTTGTTACATCTGAAACAAAGTTTACAAATGTGTCTGTGAGTTCGTCTGCCAGCCAATCGGATGTTTACAGCCCATTTTCAGGAAAGTAATGTTTGAAATTTTGCACTAGATGAGTCATGCAAAATATTCAAATCAGATTGGCTGATCATTTGAGTCCCATAACAAACAGAGCGGGGGAAGACAGTGAATATAACCTGACGCTTCAGTCAGTCTAGTTCACTGTGAGATTCACGCTGCCAAAGAAACCAGACTTGCCATTAGTTAGAAGTCAGAATTTCCATTTGTCAGACCGGACACCTTTTATTGGAGTATTCACCAGGACTTACAATTCAACCCAGGAAATCTCTAACATTTTAAATAATGAAAACCGGAATATCTGAGGAAAATGAAACACACGGAGTCAGAGAGGGAATTATCTTATTAAATTAACGACCCCAAGTACACGTGTAATATGGCATCTCCCAGTGCCTTTTATTCATCTGAGCAAAAAGTATATGAGCCAGGATTGGCGTAAGTTGTGATTTTACATTCCGTATTTTATTACTAACATGTGAACTAACATTTATATGTATATGGCCATGTAAATTTTAATATGTGAAAATCGCTAGTGGATGTCCTAGTTATTTGAGGCTGGCAACTTCAGCGTATAGAATGATGATTTCGTGAACCATCACTGCCAAGGGGTGGTGATTGCTTTATTGCTAGTTTCGTAAAGAGAACTAAAAGCATAACGTAGTCACAGGTTCCAAATGGAACAGGGAGGAAAATATGAAGAAATGATTTACATTTTAATTATAATACTTACAGTTTCAAACCAGTGTAAATGTCGATGTTAACATATGCACTTTAAAAGTAACGGAAGTTTCAAACTTTTCAAATCAGTGTAAACGTAAATGAAAACATATTCAATTTACATAGTGAACACTTTTCAATCAGTGGAAATGTAAATGTAAACATTTTCTATCTGTCCTATTAACCTTTTCATTTAAATGTAATGTAAAGCTAAAGCTATCCAGTTTAAATGTAAAGAAAGTTTTATCCCGAGGGATTAAATTTACATCTCATCGAGGGTAAATTCTGAGATAAATGGAATGGTAGAATAGAAGAAAAAGGACACATAAGTATGTGTAGGGAAACGCAATACTCAGAAGAGCGTTTCGTTTCTATTCTTTATCATAGTTATTGGTGGTACTAGCAGAAAGTACTATCTCTGGAACAAGGAGGGAACAGTGGCCTAAGCTTTAAGACGAGGGACCAACTTTGTAGACTCTCCTTGACATTTCTGGGAAAGGAGCTACACCCGACAACCTTGACCAGCGACGAGCGGGAGCAGTGTAAAAACAACCCACCAGCGGGAGCAGAACTACCATTGACAAAAAGTTAGTTGCTTATCCTTTACAGGACGTGGCAATCACCCCCAGCGTTTATTGGTTGTTTTGTGATTTTTCTAGGCAATTTTTTCATTCAGTAGTTTGCCATTGCTTTCTGAACGGTACGGCACTTATACCATTGTTAAAAATCCACACAAAGCGATCTGATACCAAACCGCCTGCAGCAGGTTTCGAACTTGGTAAATCTGGATTATGAAACTGCGTTCATATCCAGTAGGCCACAGACAAGCTAAGTGCAAAATCTACGCTGCCAAAGTGAACTTTTTCCCCATCGAATCTGTGGTAAAGTGGGATGATATAAATATTTATAGGGGACTTAGTGTACTGACTGAGATCAGCTGTGAAAGTATCTGTATCTAATAAGTGTGGTGTATTACAGATGACCTTACTTTGCTACCACATTTATACCTCAGTCAGAATTATTCTGGAATATTGTGATGACTACGTTGAATGTCTAGGGTTATGAAAGTGATGAAGTGAATGTTCACAACAACCAACAGACAGATAAACAATTTAGTTTAATCCACAACTCTTTACAACACTGTGACACTCACACACATAGAACACTCTATAAGACTATCTTAATAAGTCAAGTTTTACCTTAAAAATATGTATTAATTCCTTTCAATAATAGATATCCTGATTCAACTACAAAGTGAACCAGGAATCACAATCAAATGTAATTACAAGTTGTATGTACACAATTTATATATATGATCTTTGTATTGACATATATTATTATTATTCTTATCATATGTGTGTAAGTTGTGATGTAGTACTATGAGGTAATACTGGCTTTTTCAAGCTAGGTGGTTGTTTGTCATCATGACTTCAAGTGTTTGCTTCGGGTGGAAATAGTATTGGGAAAAGTTCACAGTTCCTGTCCTTTGAAATAATTAATTGTCCCTCTTTATTTAATATACTGTCAATTTTTGAGGGGGGTACATAAGATTGAGCTGCTCTGGCCAACGACTCTATCTTCTGTGAGGGCGGCAGGAAACAGTCTCCTCTGCTCGCTTGCTTCACCGTGTTCTTGAGAAACAATAATGGTCGCTATCTTGACCAAGGAGTAAGCTACCAGCCTCTGGATTCAGCAAAACTCAGACCAGGTGCTGCTTCAATAAGTTAGGACCACTGTCCCTGAAACAAGAAGGTTGTACCTCCTACTTCAGAACTAATTTATAATCTATTTCCACGCTGAGCACAATACATAACAAACACTGAGTTCAGCGCGGTAGGCCAACTGTTAGCTTCTCATGTAATAATATTCACCAGTATTCCTCTCCCTAATGGTTACTACGCCTCTGCAATTTCAGCTGTAATTCCTTCTATACAATAAGATAGGTGTCACAGTACTATTTGGCAATTCCATGCAGTTATACTTTTCTCCGACAAGTTTTGTTCAGGTTGGAGCAATATCTAGGCTTTGCCTCATGTTTGCTACTGAACCACACACATATACAGACATAAATTATCAATTCACATTCAATTTTCATCAAAAAGATATCAAATATGTCAATCTTACCACAATTCATGGAAATAATAAACAAATACGTTGACTGGCGATGAATTATGGCACAATTCCGATCTGCCTCTGTCCCAGGCTTTTATTTAGAAAAATATGAGCTGGATCTCAACGCACTTGCTTCTCAGTAAGTTTATTTTAAAATGTGGCACTGAACTGACGCTCCTAATTGACTATATTAACTGGTCTGGCCAATGGGACCATGTTTACAAAAACATTTGAAAAAATAAGTACCCTTTCTATCGTTCCTATTAACAACCAAAATAGTATTTGCAATCGACTAATCATGTGTAGCCTTACATATTATTCTAGCCAATCAAATAGGATTTAACTTGTTGGCCTATTTCCCGTAAAATAGTGGTTTCAAAACATGCCACTGAGCAATTATGATTTGGTGCTGTCAGACAACCTCACTATTTTATTATGGCTATAATTTGTCAATTATTAGACTAATTGCTTAACACCTAACATATTCTTTGTCAGCAAGTCCTAAGGCACCCAAATATATAAGTTTTAAGGGAGCTAAGTGGCTGCGTTCATAATATGTATTTTCTTCTAGGATAGTCGTGCTGTTACCACCTCCTCACTTCCATACTATGGGGTGTCTTCTGTACTGTCAGACTAATGTCAGGATTTCAGACATAAAACAGTAGAATGTCATGTTTCCTAATAAGCATTAAACATGTTTTCAAAAACCTAACCGTGTATTGGTAGAGTTTTTTATCACTGTCTATTTGAAAAAAAGTTAGTGCTTCATGCCTTACGCGGGGAGGGTGGCATTAATTTTATATCGCGAGACGGCGTGTTAGTGTTGAATGCGTTCCTTCGTACATCGCTCTCTCTCTCTCTCTATCCTAAGTCCATCTGTCTTTTCATTACGCAGTGTATAAAATGAAATTAATGCTAGTATTAATCTAGGTCATTAAGCAGCTTGCGTATCTCAAGGTTTTCTAAGAAACACAGTACACGTTTTATTTTTAGAAAGGCGTGTATGCTGCTGTAGGCTTTACCATCAAACGTGAAAGCGTTACAATTATGCAGACGAAGTAGAAAAATGGGATTTTTGTACGCCATTGTGACAGCACTGGTCTTCCACCATTCTTCTTTCCTTTTATTGAATTAATTCGTTAGGCTTTACATTTACTTTTTAATTTAGATATGTGGATTTAGAATGTTTCACGACAAATTCTCCCCACTTAAAACAGACGTTATATGTCAGTCTATAATTCTATATACACATAGAGAAATTAAATATTATTCCTGGGGCTTTTGGTGATTTTCATCACACGGATGGCGGCTTAGAAAATCCGCTCCCAGATTTGTTTTTCCAGAAATATACTCAATGCTGAACTCAAATGGCTGCAAAAGTAAGGACCATCTGAGTAACCTCGAATTTTCATGCCTAGCCTGCGCTAGAAACGACAAGGGTTTGTGATCCGTTTGCAATTTAAATGCCTTCCCATACAGATAAATATTGAATTTTTTGATTGCCCATATTACAGCAAGACATTCTTTTTCGCTAGTTGAATAATTGGTTTCAGCTTTATTCAACTTTCTGCTAGCATATGCCACTGGGGTTAATTCCCCATTCAGTGCATCTGATTTCTGTAACAGGGTCGCGCCCAACCCGATATTACTGGCATCCGTTCTCACAATGAATTCTTGACTTAAGTCAGGTAATTTCAAAATAGGTTTGCTTGTGAGCTTTTCCTTCAATTCCTGGTAGGCCAATTCACATTGTGCTGTCCATGTAATTCGAGCTGGATTTCCTTTACGTGTCAAATCAGTTAACGGTGCACATATGGAATTAAAGTTTTTGATATACTTTTGGTAGAAACCACATAATGAGACAAAGAATCTCACGTCTTTCTTGGTTTGTGGTCTCGGGGCTTTCTTTAGTTTCTCTAAATTCTTGGGGTCAGGGGTCATGTTTCCCTGATGGACTGTGTGTCCCAAGAATTCTAATTCTTTACATCCAACGCAACATTTGGTTGGTCGGGCTGTTAAATTTGCTTCTCTAAGTCGATTAAACAGCATGTTCAGAGAGTCAATGTGTTCCTCAAATGTTTCTGTTGCTATAAGGATATCATCCATGAAATTTGTGATGCATGGATTATTCAGAGGATCCAACAATTTTCTCATCATTCTAGAGAAGACACTAGGCGCATTCTTCAATCCAAATGGCAATCTGTTAAACTCATAGTGTCCCTCTGAGGTACTAAAAGCTAGGTACGGTCTAACCTCAGGCTTTACTGGAATCTGATAGTTTCCTTTACTCAGATCCACTTTTGAAAAATATTTAGCTTTATTTAGCCTGGCAAACAACTGATTTGTATCCGGTAATGGATCCACCTGTCCTTCTGTGATAGCATTCAGTTTCCTGTAATCTATACAGAGTCTATGTTCTCCAGAGGGTTTCCTTAAGAGCACCACACTGGAACTATACGAAGATTCACTGTGTGAAATTATTCCCTCCTTCAACAAATAGTCTATCTCTTCCTTCAAAGCTTTCTCCTTAGCAAAAGGAATCGAATAGGGTTTCATACAGACAGGTGTGGGGTCTATCAGTTTCATATCATATTCCAATAAGTTTGTATGCCCCGGTCGGTCTGTTAACACCTCTGTATGATCATCTAGAACCTGTTGCACTCTCTTCTTCTGATCTTTCGTTAAATGTGTACTGATTTTCACCTGTGCCGCTGTCTCACAGGGATGTAATGGATATTCAGATGATGAAAGTGGTTCCTTTTTCATCTCCATTGCAATGGACAAGGTCAACAAGTGTGTCTCTTCCTGATTTCCTCTTTCCAAATATTTCTTCAGGAGATTCACATGATAGATTTTTTCTTTCCCTTTCTTATTGTAAAGTTCTGTGTATAAAGTCATCTGTGTAAATTGGGGTGTATGGTGTTACTGAGATCTCTTTCTTCTGTAAAGCTCCACTATCAATCACTGTAGCATGTTGTTTGTGGTGCCACTACTGTATATGTCCATTGTAGTGTACAGAGTTGTTGAGATCAGGCATGCTCCAGTCTACCCAGCTGTAAATGGGTAACTCACCCTAGTCCTGAGTTAGGGAAGGCAAAGGCAGCTGTAAACAGTAGTTTCCCTCTAAGGCTCCAGGGGAAGCAGGCCCCTAAACTTGGTCACTTCAACCGACGCAGGATGGTGTATATATATGGAGTAGAAGTGTAGAGTGTGATTAACGCGAATGGTGTACTGTTCGTGTTCTGACCAATCTAAGCACTCATTCACTTGTGTCTACAAGGCACTAATGCAGACTGCTGGAATCTTTGTTTACACAGTTTATTTAGACGCACACACTGGGACATAACGAGTAAATCATGGGTATGTTGACACATCAATTTGCAGGCATACATAGTAGATCCCATGTCATGACACATTCATTAATAATAGGTAGTACATCAATAGTTTCCAATGTCATGATACATAATGGCCGCATCCCCTATCTGACTAAGCGCCTCAGTGAAGGCGGATCGGTAAGTAACTAAAATTGCTTTAAGTTCACAGTTTATATCATATTATGAAACCTTGGAAGGCGTTTCTATCAAAATTGAGATCTCCTTGCCCCTGTCAGAATAGTAAGATACATGCCCCGTTCTTTGGACAGTGATTCAAAAATACGATGACAGGAATGTAACATGGCCGCCTTCCTGAGTTGTCGCTCACTCGCTCACAGGAAGGTATATATATAAGCCAAAGTTAATTCGAAATACATATGAATGATTTCCTAAAGTTTCTCCATACAGTTCTACAGTAATCCAGTTACTTCACGTAGACATAATTGTTGTATGGAAGCCCGTCATCTTTGTCGATACAACCATGACCCTAGCGTTGCGAAGCACAAAATTCCAGCTAGGTCTAACCGACATGAGATCATCAAAAATAGGGACTGGCATTACCTGGAGTCCGAATCATACATGGTACCGTACATTAGGAGAGTCTCTAACACAAGCTCTAGTAGAGACACAATCTCCTACAGAAGAAAAACCACTTCGTAAATCATTTTTACTGAAGAATATACCAGCCCTGGAAAATGCGTAACCGCCATTGTAAACGGTACCTCGGAACTCATCACGACTTGTCAAGACAACTCATACTTCCGCTAGAGCGGCATAACAAGAATATAGTCCTGCCTACCCATCAAAAATATACAATATAGGACTGATTCTACTTGTACTAATAATATGTAATACATATGAATTCAGGCCATAAACATAATAAGCAAATTAATATATTTTCTGGCCCTAACAAATAAGTACGGACATGGGTGTCATATCCATGCGCCGAATCAATATCAAGAACGATTACTCCTATGATCAAAAGTGTAAATCAATCATGAGTTATCTAGCTTTACTATAGACAGCATTTTCATACACAAATGAATGAATGTCTATATCTTTTCCATATTAAATAGCCATATCGATTTTTGTAATATGTGCGTCAAAATATGCACGCAACACTTATCTATCTTATAATTGGTTCTAGACACCTTCTCTAGAACTGTATATGGACCTTGCCGTCCAATTTGTAATTTATTCTGACTACCGGGTAGAAGAAGCAGTACCTTCTCTCCCACAGCCAAATCTCTGTCTTTAGCTTTCCTGTTGTAATAGGCAGCATGTTTTTTCCTGTCTTGTCTCAAATTTTCATTGGCAAGTTTCCAGCCAGTTTTTAAACGAGTGGTCAGCTCATTCACATATTGGTATGAGGATGTAATATTTTCCTCTGCTTTTTCATCAGTCCACGTTCTTAACAGAGTTACATATGGACTTTTAAATTCGGAAACTTATTTTTCCTGGCACATGTCAGGTCCTTTGCACTCGAAGCTCTGTTGTGATGACTTTTCTTCCCCGAAACATCATGCACAAATCGACCGCTACCAATTTTTCTCTTGGGGCTTTCTCCCCACTTAGAATTCTTGATGAGAGATTTCCTCTCTACATCTTCTTCGTCCAGTTTGCATAAGTCCGATTTAGGGATTTTCGGCTTTTTCTGGGGTAAGACATCTTTTTGCACTATCTGCATTGTGGCCATTGTAAAACAGTCAATCGAAGATTGTCCGTGAAAAGGGGCTTCCCATTTCACTTGGTCCACTTTATTATTCTTTCTATTGTCAGGCCTAAGTTTGCCCCGTGGCGTGTCCAGGTCCTGATCAATGTTCCCACCTGTGGGTGTTCCCTCATGTGCTATGCTACACCTTTCTACAAAATTCACAATGTCCCACCTTGCCTTGGGCCAATAATAATTTTGAGCTACCTTTTGGATGATGGTACCTATCTTCTCATGGTCCCCATCTTTTCTCACATGTAAGCTCCTTATTAAGTCTGTCCTATACCTTTTTGGAAGTACCAGCTGTCCCTGACCTTTGGATCTAGTTCCAGTCTTCCGGTATATCAGTTTGTTCTTCATATAGAAGTCTCCTTTTCCTGGAGGTGTGTGACAATGGGACAAATTCCTAAAACAAGGCTTGAGGGTCTTATCCCCAGCCTGTGCCTTCCTCAATTCTTCTGGAGTGGTATTTAACATAATATCCTCCTCCTTTCTTGAGGTCGACCTGACCTGAAGGGTGGCCATTACTATAGGATTCCTTCTGCAACGGTCAGTGTCATGATTGTTCATCTTACAATTTTTACACCACCTCCTTCCTTGGTTGAAAGATTTTCTTTCATCAAATTTCCTTTCATCGAATTGTGGGGTTTTATTTTTATTGTCATACCGTGGCCTATCAAACTGGTGCTTACCCTTGTTCTGATCTCTAGGATCAAATTTATTAAAGTTCTGTGGTGCCTTAAAATTATCTACCTGTTTCTTTTTATTACTGTCACGTGACCGATAATGTATTTTACCATCTTGTCCATAATTGATTACTCCTTTAAATGTTCTGTTTTCCAAGACATTTGTATTTTCTTTTTCTTTCATTTTCTACCTTCGTGGCCAAACTTTTTCACCTTCTCAAACCCCACCCGAGGTTTGGTTACGTTCCGGCCTGTAGCGGTCAGCGAACGATAATATTATCTAAGCCGCACCTGGTCTGACCAGGGGGAATTTCTCTGGTCGCGCTAAGCCTTTGATCACGAGCGAAAGGGTCCCTGTGTTTGGCTTCCAGAACGCTGCTTCGGATCATAATATTATGCATCCTGGAAACAGGGGGAGACAAACCCGCGGTCAGTCTTTGGGTTTTTGCCCTTAGACAAGATAGAGCATAATGTTATGCATTTCTCTACCTGGGGAACTTTCGCACGATTTCTGTTGTCTTACTCTAGATTACGTCTTTCGCCGAACTTCTGTAGAAATATGCAGGCCAGGTGTCCGGGGGGAGCGTCCTTTGTGATCTATAAGAGTAGACTGGTTTTAATAGACAAAGACATTCGTAAATTTTCCTGGCCCGTAGATGACCATCATGAGATAAGGCAAACTTTAACACAGTACTAGAATGTGTTTGCCTATGTTCTAGTCATTTTCGGGTTTCATGGAGACCGAATCGCTAGAGCAGATTCCAGTCAGGCGAAGAACGAAATATTCTCTTCGATCTAGAGGGTCTCTGAATACAGCTAGCTTCACGAATCGTCAACCCCGTTCCTGAATCAAAACCCCTTTTTGTCAACGCCAAGTTAAGCTCACGCAGTGCAACGGAGCCAACGCTAAATCTGGAATCATCAAATGTAGTAGTAGTTCTCTACTCGCCTATTGGATTACCAGATAGAGCATTGCGGCCTCCAGAATATCAAAACCGCACAGCATGCCTATAGCAGAATTCCATATCACCCGCCTTTTTTGTGCCTAAACGGGGCACTCAGCAAACCACAGCCAAACCAGTTTAAACAGGATTTACAGCCAAGCAGAGCCTAGCGCCGGATAAGCGCGCCTGGGACTCTTTGTCCTCAAGTGACTTCTTCTGGTGTATTTTCTGGATACTTAAAACCTCGCACATATGAGCAGCCATCTATGGACAGAGTTCCAGCCCCACTCGCGCCAGTAGGGGGAGTCACCAACGATAGCGCCTATACAGTGATTTTATTCAGGTTAATTCCATCACCGATGGCGGATATATACGAAAAAACCACTTACTGGAGCTATTCCATTGGTCCCCGAAAGCGGACAGGCTGTCGCTAAGTTCATTCAGTTGGTCAGCAGGAGATAAACAGCGTCCCCCCAGCCCACCTCGCGTCAGTAGGGGAGAGTCACCAACGTTTAGTACCAACAAGGACAGTTTTGTAGGCTTAGTCCCTCACGAAGGATCTACATATGAGACACTGTCTGGACTATTTCATCTGGTCCCCGAAAGCGGAAGGACTGACACGCAGTTTATTCATTTTGGTAAACAGGAGGTAAATAGAGTCTTCCAGCCCAACTCGCGCCAGTAGGGGGGAGTCACCAACGATAGCGCCTATACAGTGATTTTATTCAGGTTAATTCCATCACCGATGGAGGATATATACGAAAAAACCACTTACTGGAGCTATTTCATCTGGTCCCCGAAAACGGAAGGACTGCCACTCGATTATTTATCTCTCTGTGTTCTACAGGTTCATGTCGGTGGTCTGTGTGTGTGTTTGTTGGTGTAATTTGCGTATCTGATGACTATTGATGATTATTTGATTATTGATGTAATTTTATGTTGTGGTGATGATATGCATTGTTTTCATGTTTTTCTTCATTTAATAAAGTTTACACCTTTATTAATACGCTGTTCCCGACCCTTTCATCCATAATTAACTTGTTTAGCTCTTTACTATAATCTCTATGTTTGATAAGAGACAAGAGAGAGAGCAGGAGGTGCTTAGACAGACATAAGTGAGTTGAGGCTTGGAGAGAGAGATCATTTTGGTAAATCTTCTTCCAGGTTGTCTCAAGTCCATCTCCTATTTACACCTTTCTGTGTGTGTAATCTATAACTCTGTCAGTCCACTATCCCTTGTCGATTTCACTACTATTGTCCAACTCGACAAATACTCTACACTTTACTCAACCACGACAATTACTTGTTACCTCTGCCTGAGCTGCTTGATACCTTTCAGCTACATTCAGTAACTCACCCAGTCTCTCTGCACCTTGTTCCATGAGAAACTTTCTCAGGTCTGGAGCGATGGACTCTCTTAATTGTTCTATAAGGATCATTTCCTTAAGATCTTGGGTTTTCCCCAGAGAAGTCCATTTCTCCAAGTATGTCTCTAACCGTGCAGAGAACTGGTGATAGGTTTCACCTGACAGTAGTTTAGCATTCCTAAATTTTTTTCTATAAAAGTCTCCATTCTTTTCATATCTTAACAAAAGAGCCTGCTTTAGCATGTCATAATTTTCTTGATCATCTCTGCTCATTTTGGCAAAAACTTCATAAGCTGCACCACGAAGCCCTTGAGATAACTTTAAGCTCCACCTTTCTCTCTCTAACCCATACGTGGTAGCTAATAGTTCATATCTATTTAGATAGCTCTCGATATCATCTTCTTTCTCAACAAAATGATCTAAATGAAAATTCATAGCTGAGGTTGAGGCTCCCTGACTAGTAGTAGCATCGGAGGTAAAGGGACTGGCACCATTTTCAGGAGCATGGCCTTGAAATTCCAACTCCCTTAGTCGTAACTCATGTTCCCTTTGTAATCTCTTCTCCTCCTTTTCTGCTTCCCTCTCTGCTGCCTGTCTTCTTTCTTCTGCTTCTCTTTCTGCAGCTAATCTCTTTTCTTTCCTTTCGGCAGTCAATCTTTTTTCTTCTCTTTCTGCCTCCAATGCCTTAGCTTCAGCCTCAATCTGCAACCTCTTAATTTCTTTTTCAGCCTCTAATTTTCTTTCTGCTTCAAACTTTCTTTCTTCACGTTCAATATATTTGTCACATTCAGTAGTGACATAGGCAATCATAACTTGCCCGTCCATTCCTAACTCTTTAGCAGTCTGCACAGCAGCAGATCGAAATTTTGCCAAGTCGGCCATTTTCTAACAGGCAAATGTAAACAATTCAATCTATCAATAATTATCTAAGGACAACCACAGGCACTGAGAGCTCAACCTTATTTTTCCACCCAAGAATACCTTTTTAATTTTTATAATTTCCCGCAGTGAATTACTCCCAATATATATGCTAGGGGAAGGTTCAATATCCCGGGAGCGAGACCCCAATATATGTGGTAAAGTGGGATGATATAAATATTTATAGGGGACTTAGTGTACTGACTGAGATCAGCTGTGAAGGTATCTCTATCTAATAAGTGTGGTGTATTACAGATGACCTTACTTTGCTACCACATTTATACCTCAGTCAGAATTATTCTGGAATATTGTGATGACTACGTTGAATGTCTAGGGTTATGAAAGTGATGAAGTGTATGTTCACAACAACCAACAGACAGATAAACAATTTAGTTTAATCCACAACTCTTTACAACACTATGACACTCACACACATAGAACACTCTATAAGACTATCTTAATAAGTCAAGTTTTACCTTAAAAATATGTATTAATTCCTTTCAATAATAGATATCCTGATTCAACTACAAAGTGAACCAGGAATCACAATCAAATGTAATTACAAGTTGTATGTACACAATTTATAGATATGATCTTTGTATTGACATATATTATTATTATTATCATTTGTCTGTAAGTTGTGATTTAGTACTATGAGGTAATACTGGCTTTTTCAAGCTAGGTGGTTGTTTGTCATCATGACTTCAAGTGTTTGCTTCGGGTGGAAATAGTATTGGGAAAAGTTCACAGTTCCTGTCCTTTGAAACAATTAATTGTCCCTCTTTATTTAATATACTGTCAATTTTTGAGGGGGGTACATAAGATTGAGCTGCTCTGGCCAACGACTCTTATCTTCTGTGAGGGCGGCAGGAAACAGTCTCCTCTGCTCGCTTGCTTCACCGTGTTCTTGAGAAACAATAATGGTCGCTATCTTGACCAAGGAGTAAGCTACTAGCCTCTGGATTCAGCAAAACTCAGACCAGGTGCTGCTTCAATAAGTTAAGACCACTGTCCCTGAAACAAGAAGGTTGTACCTCCTACTTCAGAACTAATTTATAATCTATTTCCACACTGAGCACAATACATAACAAACACTGAGTTCAGCGCGGTAGGCCAACTGTTAGCTTCTCATGTAATAATATTCACCAGTATTCCTCTCCCTAATGGTTACTACGCCTCTGCAATTTCAGCTGTAATTCCTTCTATACAATAAGATAGGTGTCACAGTACTATTTGGCAATTCCATGCAGTTATACTTTTCTCCGACAAGTTTTGTTCAGGTTGGAGCAATATCTAGGCTTTGCCTCATGTTTGCTACTGAACCACACACATATACAGACATAAATTATCAATTCACATTCAATTTTCATCAAAAAGATATCAAATATGTCAATCTTACCACAATTCATGGAAATAATAAACAAATACGTTGACTGGCGATGAATTATGGCACAATTCCGATCTGCCTCTGTCCCAGGCTTTTATTTAGAAAAATATGAGCTGGATCTCAACGCACTTGCTTCTCAGTAAGTTTATTTTTAAAATGTGGCACTGAACTGACGCTCCTAATTGACTATATTAACTGGTCTGGCCAATGGGACCATGTTTACAAAAACATTTGAAAAAATAAGTACCCTTTCTATCGTTCCTATTAACAACCAAAATAGTATTTGCAATCGACTAATCATGTGTAGCCTTACATATTATTCTAGCCAATCAAATAGGATTTAACTTGTTGGCCTATTTCCCGTAAAATAGTGGTTTCAAAACATGCCACTGAGCAATTATGATTTGGTGCTGTCAGACAACCTCACTATTTTATTATGGCTATAATTTGTCAATTATTAGACTAATTGCTTAACACCTAACATATTCTTTGTCAGCAAGTCCTAAGGCACCCAAATATAAAAGTTTTAAGGGAGCTAAGTGGCTGCGTTCAAAATATGTATTTTCTTCTAGGATAGTCGTGATGTTACCAACTCCTCACTTCCATACTATGGGGTGTCTTCTGTACTGTCAGACTAATGTCAGGATTTCAGACATAAAACAGTAGAATGTCATGTTTCCTAATAAGCATTAAACAGGTTTTCAAAACCTAACCGTGTATTGGTAGTGTTTTTTATCACTGTCTATTTGAAAAAAAAGTTAGTGCTTCATGCCTTACGCGGGGAGGGTGGCATTAATTTTATATCGCGAGACGGCGTGTTAGTGTTGCATGCGTTCCTTCGTACATCGCTCTCTCTCTCTATCCTAAGTCCATCTGTCTTTTCATGACGCAGTGTATAAAATAAAATTAATGCTAGTATTAATCTAGGTCATTAAGCAGCTTGTGTATCTCAAGGTTTTCTAAGAAACACAGTACACGTTTTATTTTTAGAAAGGCGTGTATGCTGCTGTAGGCTTTACCATCAAACGTGAAAGCGTTACAATTATGCAGACGAAGTAGAAAAAGGGGATTTTTGTACGCCATTGTGACAGCACTGGTCTTCCACCATTCTTCTTTCCTTTTATTGAATTAATTCGTTAGGCTTTACATTTACTTTTTAATTTAGATATGTGGATTTAGAATGTTTCACGACAGAATCTACTATAAATCAATGACGAAACTTTTTTCTTCTAAACTATTCAATTATTTTCAAACTGTTAAAACTTAAGTGATTATTAAATTTTGTTATTTGTAATTTTACAAATTAAACTTCGATTTAATCATTTTAAATGTACTGCATGTTTGTCTCAGTCAATTTACTACACACACTCTAAACAGAGCTATAACAGAATAATAAGAATGCCACTGATAAACTCAGAGGTGGAGGCTTAACAAGCTAAAACTAATCATTGCTTAATTCTTCATAAAAGTGGTCGGCAGATTCTAGAATTAACGTGCTCAGCCACAAGCAGCATTGTTTTCGCTTATCTGAATATCTTGTGAAGACTCACTTTGTGATAGAAGTGTCATTACCCTTCTACCTACACCTCTGCCAAGAGTAATCTTGTGCGAAGGTAGACACCTTTGAAGCCCATATTAGATACTCTTGAGTTTTGGCCACTGTTGGACCACTATTGCAAAGCAGGGGAGGCAATACCGTCATAGCGTCGTGGAGTCGGTGGTTTTTCTAGTTGGAGTCTAAATGGGTAACAAAATTCTAGATTTTATGCCATTTAACTATTAAAAAACTTCAGTCCGGAGTCGGGAGTCGGACTTCTAAAATTTCTTGAGTCGGAAAATTTTTTGGCCGACTCTACAACCCTATCATTACTCATCAAGTTCTAAGTGTCTTCATTGTCTTTGTATACTTGCTTGCTGAACAAACAGTAGCAAGAATTAACATGGCTGAAGATGAACAAAATTCAACAGATAAAAACTAAGACAGATGGAGAGGAAGAAATATAGCAAGCCCGTAGCAGACATTCAAACTTTGCGACTCGATTCCGCATCCCCCCCCCCCCCCCCCCCCCCCCCCCCCCCCCCCCCCCTCCCCCCCCCCCCCCCCCCACCCGAAAGTAATCCACCATCCTGATGCAAGAGTCCAGGATTTTCTATCCAGTTCCTTGTTCGTTGCCGTGTTCTTAATTCTGTTGGTTTTCTTGTACCATACAAAAATTATTCAAATATCTTCATATTGTTGTCTAACTGAAAAGTCATATAACAACCAAAGAAAACATCTCACCAGCTTTTCGGGAAAATTTGGAATATGCACGCATTGTAGTGAAAATTCAATTGAACATCCATTAAAAATGCGCATGCCTTGCAATCTTTGCATGGTACACTTTCGGGAAAATACGGAAACGGCACGCATTACACAGTGAAAGCTGAATTGTACACCCAAAAGTGATAAAATTAGATGATTCTAAATCATATAGTGTCATGCTCCAGCCTACCCAGCTATTCTGGGCTTTTGATTCTGTTCTGCGCTAGGAAAGGCAAAGGCAGCAAGGAAAAAGACCAGTCACCCCCACCTAATAAATCTGAGATCTAGTATAGTGAAGACTCTAGCATGTCACAACCGTACAGCTAAACTGAACACCCATTAAATGAGCGCGCAGACCTTTCAACTTTTTTTTTGTTTAAATGAAGCAATAACCATAAGTCTGAACTAGTGTAACTACAAAGATGCTTTGGTTTGGTTTTTGGTTTAAGTACTATCTTCATTGCACACGGACAACTCCATCAGTGCTCCGATCTCCTCCTTTGGATCACACAAGGATGATCCCAGTACAGTGCACAAACTCTGTAGCACCGGCGAGAATCCCAATGTGTGTATATAAGAATCACACATTCTATAAATATTTTTGTGGTGGGTAGGTTTCTAATTTTTAAATTTTGCCAAGGCAGCGGCCTTATGGCCCACTCTTTACGATTTCCAACTGCCTTGGATTTTTAACGTGCGCAACTTGCGCACAGGACTTCCTATTTTTTCGCTCTTATCCAAGAAGGCTACGCATTCGATCTGACTACTCAGGAGAGCAGGGGGGAGTACGGCATCAATAGGACCACTATTTCTGAACAAAAAATGTCCATAAACTACATTCCCTCTACTGGGAGTCGAACCCGATTCATTTCAAATCGATCATTACTAATATGCAATTTAAAAAATTTTTTTTTTTTTTTTTTTTTTTTTTTTTTTTAACGTACGCGCGCTATTACTCGAGGCGAAATCTCCGGTTAATGTGTTTAACCTGAGACTGATTTTACGTGAGTATCCCTTTTTTCCCTGTACAATGACAGGTGTCCTCTCGCCATTCAGGCAGATACTCGCCGATTTCGGAGGTACCCATTAGCGCTGGGTCGGCTCAGGAGCCGTTCAGGTTATTCCAGTCTCTGGTCGACGAAACTGCTTCAAATGTCTTCGCCAGGGCTCGAATTATTCCAGTCCAAGTCCCGGTCGTCGATACTTCATAAAATGTCCTCGCCAGGGCTCGAACCTGGATCACCCGATCGCCAGCGCAGCGTGGTAACCATTACACTAAATTAATATGAAACAAATATAAAGGTATGTTATCAGGTCATTAGTGCGAACCGCAATACACGACAAAGGAAGTCCACCATGGGCAGTTTAGCCTGTTAATGGCGGTTCGCACTAATGACCTGTCATTGAAACATCATTTTTTGGTGATGCGTAGATGGCAGGGAGGATAGTGTGATTCGCTTGCATGGCTAGGCGGGGTTGTCGCACGGAAGGTCCAGGGTTCAAATCCTGGGTAAGCCACTCACGTCTGTTGTTTTTCTGTTGTCTAGTGTTCTACTTCTTTATTTCCTACGAGTGCCTGATAACATATCTTATATTTGTTTCATTTTAATTTACTGTTTACAGGCCTCGGGTTTCCCTTCCTTATGTGTAATAACCATTACACCACCGCGGCTCCCTAATAATATGCAATGAAGTTGAAATAGTATAGAAAAGAAAGAAATAACCACAGGAGAATTAGGGCCGTCATCAAGGCCTACAGCAGAAACAGCACACTGTAATAGTTTCTCATACTGTTTTGGCGGGTTACTTGCACGTAATATTATTTCCTTTTTGTTGTTATAGGTTGTTAGTAACATGCTTGAGCGTCCGATTGACAGAGTTGTTAGAGCCGTGGTCTCTCATGGCAAAAGGTGCTGAGTTCGACACGCTTCAGTCTACCCAGCTATAAATGTGTACCTGACTCTGCTCTTTGAGTTAGGGAAGGAAAAGGCTGCGAGGAAGAATACTACCCCCCCCCCACCTCTCGATGCTGGATCGAGTATGGTGAAGTCTCTAACATTTCACTCCGCCCCCAAACTCAGTAAACACATAATATGGAGCTGCTCTCCCAATACTTGTTAGTAAAGCTTCTTTCCGTGGTCCCCAAATCGTGAGGTCATCGTCACCTTGACCTTGACCTTTCAACTCCCTATTGAGCATAGATCTGCAACAAACTTATGCCTAGTCAGGCGGCCGGAGTGACTAAGAGGTATGGCATCCGCCTCTAATTCTAAAGGTACCGGGTTCGGTTCCCAGTACAGGGAATATATTCTATCGATATTTTTGTCAGAACAAGTTGGTCCTAATGATGTCATACTCCCCAATCCCCTCCCTCCGCAACTACTGGGTAGGGCAATCGGATGCCTAGCCTTCTCGGATAAGGGCGAAACAAATAGGAGGTGCCATGTGCAAGTTGCGCACGTTAAAGATCTCTGGGCAGTTGGAAATCGTAAAGAGTAGGTCATACAGCCGCTGCCCTTGCAAAATTTATAAATTAGGAAAACCACAAAAATATTAATAGAATTTGTGATTCTTGTATACACACATTGGGATCCTCACCGGTGCTACGGAGTTCCTGCACTGTGCTGGATCCTCCTTGTGTGATCTAAGGGAGGATATCGGAGCACGGATGGAGTTGTCTGTTTACAAATGAACATGATCCTTAAAAAAAAAAAAAAAAAAAAAAAAATCAAACCAAAGTAAGTGTCCACATAATGTTGTCTTATTTATCTTATCAGTTCGTGATCTTATAATATTATTGTGTTGTAATAGTCCATTAGTTAGATTTGTAGCTGCATACTGTATGCATAGTCCTGTGTAGTTTCCGGGGGGGGGGGGGGGGCGTCTTTGCGGTGACAAACAATGAACATTACTGCTGCTTCCTCAAACATGTTGTCAGAGGTTTAACTAAATTTATGTTATCTGTTGTGTGATAGCTTTCAGTGCTTCTCTATAGTGCGGAATGCTAGAGCGTAACCGAGTAGGAAATATCGAAATTGTCCTCTTTCCACACAATCTGCATAAGTAAAATTCTCCGAATCTTTTGGCCGAAGACCACCATCAACCAAGAACTGTTTACCGGGAGCAACCAAGAGGACATGCACATCATCTTAGTTGATGACCCAGCTGGCAGACGCTGGAGTTGGGTTGGCTACGTCTTCAGAAGAGACCCTGATGCCATCACAAGAACCGATATGCTATGGACCCCTGAAGGAAAGCGAAAGAGAGGCCGATCAAAAATACCTTGGTGGAGAACTGTGGAGGCCGAGATGCGAAGAACTCTACCAGTGCTGGGGCATTGTACGAAGGATGGCCGCCGACCAAGCAAAGTGGAAGCAGTTTGTTGCTGCCCTACAAGACGCCACCAGGCGTGATGGCCACTGACTGCGTTGACAGTCGGCGGCTAAGGATCAAAGAAGAAGAAGAAGAAGGTAGGATGGAAGTATTGAAGTGCAGTGGCAAGATCATTCATGTGGATGTGATAACAAGAACCAGGCAAGTGCCAGTGGAACAAGAGATGAGAAGACAAAAGTGGCGATGGATAGGGCACACACTGAGAAAACCTGTTAATAATTTTATTAGACAGTACAGCCTGTTCTGGAATACCCAGAGTAAGTGAGGTAGAGGAAGACCAAAGAACACATGGAGAAGAGAACTGGAGTTAGACATAAAGGGGATGAAGAAGGCAACGTAAGACCTTGATCTGATGGCACGGGACAGGAAGTCTTGGCATAAGATTGTTGAAAGCCTATGCTCCTTTGGGACATGAGCTTGCGCATTGAGCTGCTAACACAATTTGCCATATAAACCGCTATTGCAAGAGCAAATAAATCTATTAGTGTAGCATTCCTGCATGGAGACTAGTAGGTAATGTTAAGGGAAATGATGTTGTTGTTGTTGATGATGGCGATGATGATGATTGTATTGCTTAGTGATATCCTCAAAAACTTTGACGGGAAAACAGTCAAAATTAATTAAAAGCACACATACATACCACCACATACTGCTATCCTCGTGAGAGTTTAAGATTTCCTATTCCTTTTATCACAATTTCTTTAACCCCGACGACCTGTAAACAATGAAGCCTTTTCTCTTCGCTACCCATCTTCCCCCCCCCCCCCCCCCTTTCCTTAAATGCCAGCTAACTTCTTGTGAAGCGTCATACTATCTGTCAAACACCCGACTCCTGTGTGAGAACCCATTTGTCTAATGAAGGCCAACGTAGATCTGTCAGAAACTTTAAAATTATGACTAGAACAATCGAAACTAGCGGGGAAAACCGTCTCATTGTGTGACACAGACACGCTGGTCCATTAGGCAAGTGAGGGAAATAATTGGGTACTTGAAGATAAGATGTAGTGGAGAATTCTATTCTGGTGAATAGGCAGGTAGACAGGCGTACAAACAGGCATACATCCTGGAATACGGAGAAACAGGTATGCTGGCACTCAAACCTGGCATTCTAGACGATGTTCGGGTTGATTTATGCGTGACCCATTGATACGCCATTTTGGTTGCAGACTAGTTCCTTGGAATCTATAAATGAAGGCGCCTGTGTGAACACGATATTAGAGTCTGATAAAAAATGAAATTGGTTTTCAAGCACATGTAAAAATCTCGAAACAAATATTTCTCTTCATCTATCCGCTTCCTGTTGCGCAATGGCGTGCAATCAGTTTTTTTTTCCCCAAGCCTTTTTATCTTATGCGGTTCATCAACGTTTTTATAAGACACACACACTAAACAAAGCTATTTTACGTCTGTCTTTAGTTTCCTTCACAATCAGTTTTTTTTTCGTCCCTGAGGGTCAAGTGTCAGAATGGCCAGAGCGCCACAAGAAGGCAAAACCCGCAAGAAAACAAAAAAAAAAATTTTTTTTTTTCCATTTCCAACCAAGCATCGCAGATCCTCGTCGGTGCTACGGAGTTCGCGCACTGTGCTGAAATTTTCCATGTGTGATCTAAGGGAGGAGATCGGAGCACTGATGGAGTTGTCCATGTGTGATGAAGATGGTCGTTAAAACCAAACCAAACCAGTCGCAGACAAAAAAGTCGACAGTGTGAAGGCCTACATGTATTCACAAAGTATATCCATAGGATATAAAAGTCCACGAACAGCTTTATTTTGCCCGATTTATTCCCACAGCGGCTGCTAGGGTTGTAAGCCCTCAAGAGATTTTACAACCTCTGTCGAAAGATCCCAAGTTTAGATTTGTTGGGGCATGGGTTTTTTGGCTGATATAAGACTGCCGCGGCGACAGCGCAACACAACAAATTTTCGACGTCTATCCTCTTCTATCTACTCAGGATCACTACTCAACCTTTCGACCACCCTATCACACTAAACATCTCTAAAAAAATCGGCTTAAAAATAACGTTTCTTGAAATTTAACAATTGAACTCACAAATGTCTAAGCCACTCCAAATCAAGGCAGACCCCGGACAATCTATTTTGTGCCTCCTCTAGCTCGTGTTCTAATCGTAACGACATCTGTACCTGTCTGCCAGGATCACAGGACTAGGATCCGAACTAAATGACATCACTGCTGACCTTGTATGTGTCATGTCAGATCTATCTGTAGCATCGCTGATGCTTAGACCTCGAAGCGCATCATTGCCAACTTCTCTTCCCGTCCCAGATTTGAATCTGACACACTGTTAAGCTTGTCTCCTGCAATGTAAAAATACTCTTTTGTTACTCAAAGTTAACTCTTAAAGTATGCAGTTGTTTTCCCATGTTTAATGCAAGGAATTTTCTGTCGCCTTGAGTTTTCATATAGTGTTAAAGGTCAGTTCTTTTTTAGTTTTGTTTTTTAAAGGAAGGTAAAGTTTTAGTTTTGTTCAGTTTTAAGGACCATCTTCATTGCACACGGACTACTCTATCACTGCTCCGATCTCCTCCTTTAGATCACACAAGGAGGGTCTCAGCACAGTGCACTAACTCCGTAGCACCGACGAGGATCCTAATGTGTGTATACATGAATCACACATTCTGTAAATATTTTTTTGTGGTGAGTAGATTTCCTAATTTTTAAATTTTGCCAAGGCAGAGACCGAAAAACCAACTCTTTACGATTTCCAATAGCCGATGGATTTTTGACGTGCGCAATTTGCCCACGGGATCTCTTATATTTTTCGCCCGTAACTGAGGAGGCTAGGCATCCGATCTCACTGCTCGGGAGATCAGCGGGAGTATGATTTCACGAAGGATAACTGGTTCTGAAAAATTGTCCATCAATTATATTCCATGTACTGGGAGAGAACCCTGTACCTTTAGAATTAGAGGCAGACACCATACCTCATAGCCACTCCAACCCCCAAAATTATACATATATATGCAAAAGAAACCGAATGAACATTAATAAAATATACCATTTGGACCAAACGAAACAAAAATGTACCAGTCCAGAAAACAAACCTTCCGTCCTGACTGCCTGGGCAAATCGGCCCTGAATACAGGCCTCTCATCTCTCAAGAGTTAAGGGAATAAAAACGACATGGAAAGAGGTTTAGCCGATAGCACTGGACAGAAAGACTTGGTGTGTAGTTGTTGAAGGAATGTAGTTCGCCGAGAGATGGAAAATAAAGACTCGTACTTACTTACTCACTTATTAGTCGTTCCTCTTCCACCGTGAGGTGTAGAGTTTTGGAAGAGAGAGCACCATACTTTCCTATCGGCTGACTTCCTCCTGGCCTGGTTCCATTCTAGTCCTCTGTCCTTCAGAGATTGTCTAATGTTGTCCTACCAGCGGACTCTGGGTCGTCCTGGGGGTCTGGATCCCTGGTTCTTGGTTTCTCATACCTGCCGTGTTAACCGACCTTCTCCCATTCTGCAGACATGGCCAAACCATCTTAGGAAAATAAAGATAATGATAATAATTCACTCTTTCACTTGTGTTCGTGTGTGCGTGTGTGTGTGTGTGTGTGCGCGCGCGCGCGTGTGTGTGTGTGTGGTGTGTGTGTAGATGTGTGTATAACTTTACCATAAACAAATGAATATTTACACTGGTGTGTCTGAAATACTTATACATTGTGTGTGAGTGTGTGAGTGTGCGTGCGTGTGTGTGTGCGTGCATGCGTGTGTGCGTGTGAGTGTGTGTGTGCGTGTGTGTGTGCGTGTGTGTGTGCGCGTGTGTGTACATGTGTGTAGAACTTTACCATAAACAAATGAATATTTACACTGTTGTGTTGAAGTAAAAAATTAGTGCCGCCATCAGTGCATGCAAGTAGTAGTGGATGCGCAAAACAGGTATCATTCAGGTGGTGCGCAGGTGGCGCGCAGGTGGCGCGTGACTTTTATATAGCAAAAACGCCAGGTGGCGCGTGCAAAACTCGATCGATTTCAGGCGTTAGATTTCAGGCGGAGGCGCAGGCGGATGCGCGTGACTTTTATATAGCGATATATTTTAGCCGGGGGACTTCCTCTGACGATCAAAAGCATGACTTGTTATATAGCAATAAATTTGTTCGATAATGACGGGCGTGTTGTTTACTAAGGGGAGATAAGTAGGTTGTTGATTGTACAGGTGGAGCATCATTCGTTGGTGCATGACTTTTTATATAAGGAAATACTCATTGTGCAGGTGGAGCATCAGGAGTTGGTGCATGACTTTTTATATAAGGAAATACTCATTGCGCAGGTGGAGCATCAGGCGTTGGTGCATGACTTTTTATATAAGGAATTGAGGAGGAGCGCAGGCGGAGCGGGGTGACTTTTTATATAGTAATATATTAGTGTTGATTTCTAGATAACAAGAAGACGTTATTTATAGATATATATTTAGATAACAAGAAGGAAAATGTGGAGGCGCGTTGCAGGTGCAAGATGGCGGGATGATTTTTATATAAGGAAAATGTGGCGGAGCGCCAGCGGAGCTCAGGAGCGGATGACTTTTTATATAGTAATATGTGTTTATTTTTAGATAACAAGAAGACGTTATGTATAGACATATATTAATTCTGCAGGAGTGATGCAGGGGCAAGATGGCGGGATGACTTTTTATATAAGGAAAATGTGGAGGCGTAAGATGGCGGACTTGAGATAACAAGAAGGTGGGTATATGGCGCAAGATGGCGGGATGACGTGTTATATAAGGAATATGTGCAGGCCCGGTGGAGCTCAGGAGGAGGGGATGACTTTTTATATAGTAATATATTATTGTTGTTGTATGTGTTGTTTTTAGTATATCATAGCCAACTTAGGCAGTATTCTGGAGGTGGGATGAAGGCGCAAGATGGCGGGGTGACTTTTTATATAAGGAAAATGTGCAGGCGCGGTGGAGGCGCAAGATGGGTTTTTTTTAGATAACAAGAAGAGGTTATATTTAGACGCTTTTTAGATAACAAGAAGAGGATAATAGTTAGACGACTTTTAGATAACAAGAAGACGATATTTATTGAGATATACATTTAGACATACGAACAGTTATACGAATAGTTAGACGATATATTTAGATAACAGTTAGACAATATATATTTAGACATACAAAAAGTAGACATACAGGATAACAGTTAGACGTTATATTTAGACAACGAGAAGACGATATATTTAGACAACAAGAAGACGATATTTATTGAGATATACATTTAGACATACGAACAGTTATACGAATAGTTAGACGATATATTTAGATAACAGTTAGACAATATATATTTAGACATACAAAAAGTAGACATACAGGATAACAGTTAGACGTTATATTTAGACAACGAGAAGACGATATATTTAGACAACAAGAAGACTTTTAGATAACAGGAAGAGGATATAGATGCTAAACATTACATGAGTATTACAATTGACAAATAACACATAGTGACATTATATATAGTACTTTGTTATATACATATTTTTGTATTGGAAGATGGGGAGGTGTATTACAATTGACAAATAACACATAGTGACATGTACTTTTATATACACAGTGGGAAGTAACATTATCACAGTAAGAAATATAATATAACACCGGGGTACAGTTCCAGGCCAGACCTTGAGGTGTGTCGTCACGTCGTAAGAAATAGAGAGGTGTTGTGTGTGTGATATGGTGTTTGGGGCGGTAGAGAGATAGTATTTGGGTAGGGAGATGTATTGTGTGTTGGAGTGAAAGACAGTTTAGACGTTGAGGGGCGAGGTGGTGACGTTGTCGGGGTGTACCTGTCTTTTGATGTAGAAGTAAGATAGGGCGTTGCGGTGTTGTTCGTAGGTGTAGATGGAGGATTTGTGTGCACGGAAACCAATATTTTTCCCGCCCTGTGGTTGTTATGTGTTGAGGACGTCTAAAAATGTGTGTTTGTCTACTTTGTCGTGGTGTTTGTTGAGTCCTTTGGTGGTTGTTTTGTCATATTTCCCAAAACAGTGATAAGTCTTGCTGCACAGCGAAATCATCCCGCTGCCTTCGTATTCTAATTTTTAAAAAGGCCCGGTGTGCGTTTGTCGAATAATTTTTGAGCGCGGCATTTTTGACAAAGGGCGCGCGTTTTACCCTCGCTAGCTACAAAGTCGGGTCTATGGTCGGGACATACTTCGGCGGGGAACCATTGGTGGTAGCAGCTATAAAATTCGCGTCGCATAGCGGGCTTAACAACGTCCGCTAAGTTATTCGCGCTAAGGGTCAAGTAAAGGCTGTCTGTGTCCGTCTCACATAACTACAGAATCTTTTTCCCCACATAACTTCCGATCAACGTCCGCCTGGTGGTAGTCAGAAGTTTATGTTTGTCGGCGTATTCCCGCATGAAAGACCCAATATCTTCTCTCATGACGTCGACGTTCTTAAAAATGAGCGTCATTTCCGAGAAAGGGTCTTTCAGGGAGTCAGGAACATGAATGTCACACTCGACTAGCCCAAACAAGGTCTCGTCTAACACAGAGGCGAGAATCTGTTTTTCTGTTAATGGGTACCGATGTATCGTTACTCTTGTTAAATTCTATTCCTCTATATTTATTTTATTCCTATCATCGATGACTTACAATTAGTATTTATGCTCTATCTATCTCCAAAGCTAAATTAACACATAACAAGTTATTAATATTGTCTTAATATATAAACTTAAAATTATCTTTAGATACCAACAGTTAAAAGCTAGATATACTACGCTAACACATGTGAATTAAATTTAAGTTTGCTTGCACGCGCGCTCACGGGTCCATGAAAGATGTTGATATGTTGTTGTAATGCCTCAGGTCCTGCAAAGGACAGACACGACAGGGGTGTGTCTATTCAGCGTGGACTGTGCGCGTATGTCTGGATAGATCACGACTCCTCGTAAACGAATGACTGCAGATCGAACAAGCATAGCCTTGAATTGATGACATCTGTTGAATAGAAACAAGAAAACATAAAACTCACACATAAAATTAAATACATATATATCAAGCAGTTAAATAAGACAAACTGATAGAGAGAAAGAGAGAAAGAGGGAGAAAGAAAGAGAGAGAGAAAGAAAAAGAGAGAGAGAATGAAAGAGAGAGAGAGAGTGAGAAAGAAAGAAAGAAAGAGAGAGAGTGAGAGAGAAAGAGAGAGAGAGAGAGAGAGAGAGCGAGAGAGAGAGAGAATAAACAGGTAAATAAAACAGTCTTGTTTTTTTATTCTATGTGAAAGAAATCCCCCGCGCGCGCTGTGTGTTGTGGAAGCAAAGATAAAGATATTGATTTAAAAACCACCCGCTCGCGAGACAAGTCTCGCGAGCGGGTGGTTTTTAAATCAATATCTTTATCGATGTAAGTCATCGATGATAGGAATAAAATAAATATAGAGGAATAGAATTTAACAAGAGTAACGATACATCGGTACCCATTAACAGAAAAACAGATTCTCGCCTCTGTGTTAGACGAGACCTTGTTTGGGCTAGTCGAGTGTGACATTCATGTTCCTGACTCCCTGAAAGACCCTTTCTCGGAAATGACGCCCATTTTTAAGAACGTCGACGTCATGAGAGAAGATATTGGGTCTTTCATGCGGGAATACGCCGACAAACATAAACTTCTGACGCCCTATCGTTTAAGATAATGGCGATTTATTAACTTTCGTTTGTACCATAGCAAGGTGACTTAATGTAATATGTTGTTTGTATTTATACTATATTATATCTATCTTTTTCCATGTATAGTTCAGTATTGTTTTAAAAACCAAAATACGCTATTTTTCTAAGCTAGTATGCTTTTAATTTTCACTGACTGGTTAGGTAGTTTGTAGTGACTCGGGTCCTTATTTATTTTGTATATGTTAGGTTTATAGTAATATAGTGTTTATTATCTTTTCTTATGTGATAAGTTTTAAACTAAGGAACTTTTTTTTTTTTTCAGAACCAAGACTTTTTTCCTAGTACATAAAAAATAACTCGATTAAGTCTTAACTTAGCTAAACCATACACACATGTCAGGATTTAACATAACACACAGATAAAAATAACAAGTAACGATCTGCGTTAACAGCTTAACAAACAAATATTAAAATACCAGCTAGACTAATTTGAAACAGCCTTTAGCAACACTGGCTAGTGCACAGACATATCTTTTAAATAGAAAACAGATATTTAATACAACACACGAATACACAATCAACTAAAAACTTTTTATAATTTTATTAAATAGAGACATGAGATGTAGATATTTTAACAGCCTAACACAGAGTACCGAAAAAACAGATATTTTTAAAGTTATTTAGGGTATCCTAACGAAAACAGCTATATAAAAATTCTATATAACGTGTAAAATATTTTAACTTCCTATTATAGGGAAAAAACGAATACACACACAATTAGACCTTTGTGTAGACCTCACCGTGTCTGAAAATATTCCGAACAACAAACGGTCAGATATTTAGATAAATATATTTAACAGACGAATAAAAAAAAAAATACATACGCTGTAACAGTCAATTGATATGAGAAGACAAAACAAGTGGTTCTTTTTTCAGAAGGCTTCAAAAACGTTTGTTTCAGAGAGATGTGTCCGGTTCGGGGGTTGTCGTTTGAATGAGATGTCTAAAGCCTATGTTTCATTATATCGAGGTTTTGAGACAAACACGCGTGTTTCACGCGTAACATAACGGCCTTCGACGGACCAAATGTTTACCCACCTGTTCGCCTGCTCGCAAACAGTTTGTTGTAAATTGGCACGTACCGATAACGGGATCGATAGAGGGTGTTTAAGAACTGTCACAACAATGTTTAATTACTGTGCAGGTGTAATCGACATCTGTTCTGAAAAAGAGTTTTTTGCATTGTAATAAAATAATTAGACAAATAATGCTGTTGATTATTCGTGTCCAAATGGACATCCAGTCACGTACGACAATTGATCCACATCGAAAAGTCGTTAGCAATTATTTACTTACAGACAGATGCGAATAATTTGAATCACCTTGTACAACGTTCCATCATAGCGATCTTTATTTGTGAGACGCGCAGGTGTGTTGACGAGAAAGAAAAAACATTACACACATTTTAACAATTGTTTATAAAAAATAAATAATATATTCTTTAGACTTTTTCGTAGCGAAAGACACACATGTTTTTTAGACTAAATATCTAAAACATATATATTAAAGAGAAACGATAAATCAGCCATTCTTTAAAAATGATATGTAGGACTTTAACGAAAAAAAATCCCCAGAGATATTTATGTTATTCGGAAAACATACAGTTTTATATATTAGTTAAATAGGGATTCTTACATTGTTTTACACCAAAGGTTCCCACATTGTAGAACAGTGATTCTCAATACATGCTGGAAACAGGGATTCTCGTGATTATTAGCATGATTCACACATTGTAGAACAGTGATTCTCACGTTTTTTAGCACGAATCTTACGTTCTTGAAAAGGGGTTATCACATTGTTTTGCACGATTCCCACATTGTTTTACACCAAAGGTTCCCACATTGTAGAACAGGGGTTCTCACAATGTTTGCACGATTCTTACGTTGGGAACAGGGTTCTTGTTTTAGATATAAAATAACTGGTTGTAAGTGTGATCTATCATTATTAAATATGGATCCGCGTTGGGTTCATCCGTTCACTTGTTTAATTAGCGGCCCTACTGGTTCTGGTAAAACTGTTTTTGTCCAGCGTTTTTTGACACATATCAAAGATATGGTAACAGCCGTACCCGATGAAATTATATGGTGTTATGGTGAATATCAACCCCTATACAATTCCATAACTGGAGTTCAGTTTATTGAAGGACTGCCCGATATTGAGCAGTGGACAGGTGATAAGAAACGTTTATTAATTATCGATGACCGCATGAACGAAACAGATGAGCGAGTAACTAAATTATTAACAAAATCATCTCATCATCGCAATCTAAGAGTATTTTATCTTGTGCAAAATTTATTTGGCAAGAACAAAGAACACAGAACCATTAGTTTGAATTCTCATTATATAGTGCTTTTCAAAAATCCACGCGATGGGTCGCAGATTGTTAATCTAGCCAAACAGATGTACCCAGGTCAAACTGCCTATGTCCAAGAGAGTTTTAAAGACGCGACGTCGACCCCACATGACTATTTGGTAATCGACCTTCGCCAAGACACACCAGACAATTTGAGACTTCGTTCGCACATCTTCCCAGAGGAACAACAAATTTTTTACGTACCCAAGTAACGAGATGGGAGAAAAAGTAAAAAGACATGCTGACATGTTAAAATTTCTAGGTACGGCCAAACCACCAGTCATCAAGGCTGTTATGAAAACAGCATCACCCGATCTGGTAGGAACACTGTGAATGTTGTCACAACGTTTTAAAAGGTAACGTTACACTGACACTCCCTCAGAAGAGACGTATGTGTCGTTACAAAAAAACCCTGCGAGCGCTAGTAAGAAAAAATTGTCGCTTAAAAGACGAAAACAATTTTTACAAACTGGAGGATTCTTGGGTGCGTTGTTAACCCCAATACTAACTGTACTAAGAACGAACGAACGAACGAACGAACTTTATTTTCGAAGGGTTGAGAATTGGGCGCGCAGGCCCGTCTAACATTCTGCCCTTTCACTCTCATTAATCTTGCATACTATATCCTTTTGTTCCCACGTATTACTTTAAGCATTAATTTAAAGGCATGCAACATTATAAAGTTAACATAACAGCATTCATTTACAGTATACAATCATAATAAAAAATGAGTAGGTTTTTTTCTTTTTAAAAATAAACAAGATAGTGACTGAAGAAAAATAATAATAATAAAAATAAAATAATATAAACAAAACAATAAATAAATAAGTTATATATACCGACACTCACTTATGCGGTCAAAACGTCTAATCTGTAGTATTTTTGGATGTGTCATCAATCCTCAATAAAAAAATTACAAAAAACACATTCTCGCTTACATCCATACATTCTTGGCGGAAATTGAAATAATAATAATAACACTTTCTTGCGCACTTCTGTAGCAGAAAAAGTCTTTCAGCAGTTTAAAAAAAAAAAAAAAAAAAAAAAAAAAAAAAAAAAAATTATATCTGCATGTACATGACCCATTTAAGCAAACGGAAACATTCACATCTCTAAAGTACAGTGGTATGCGGGTACATTCTCACATACATTACATTATATAATAGTAGTACATGGATATAAAACAAATTATTCCCATTAAAAACGAGCGGAAGAGGAAAAGAAATGTTGACCTATGGATGAGATGTTGACAGGCAAATGATGTTTCTATGGGGGTAGATAATCAGTGTTTAGGAAGTGTTTGAAAAGTGCTTTGTTAAATGAATATTGTGTAGGTAGGCTTTTTAGGTGGTGTGGAAGGCTGTTCCATAAGTAGGCTCCAGAGTAGGCTAGACTCTGTTTGAACAGGTCGATCCTAGGTTTGGGCAGACGTAACTGATGTAATTGTAGTCCCTCTCTTCTACTGGTTTGAAACAATGATCGTAGGTACGGCGGAGCATTGTTTGATAGAATTGCGTGAGTCAGCTTGGCTTTGTTGTAGAGAAGACGTTTTTTCAGGGACAGTATTGTGGGTTCTTTTCCTGTCCTTGTGTGTGATATCGTGCGATTATCGGTGATCAGACGTATTGCTCTCTTATGCAGGGAGTGCAGTCTCTTTGAGGTGGAAGCAGGGCAACCATCCCATAGTGTAGAGCAGTAATCTAGATGTGTCTGTATATGTGAGGTGTAGAACAATAGTCTAGTGTCTGCGTCTAAGAAGTGTTTTATTTTGGCTAGCTGGTACGTCTTTTGAGCCAAGTGTTTGGTTAAATTCCGTACATGGGAGTTCCACGTTAAGTGCTGATCAATCGTGATTCCTAGAACTTTGTGTTCTGTTACATGTTCAATTTGTATTGATTCCGCGTGTACCTGTAGCGATCTTTTGGTGCAGTTTAGGAGTTTCTGTCTGGTGGTAATCAACATAGATTTCGTTTTTGCTGTGTTTAATGGCATACGATTCATATTACTCCATTTTGTTAGATTTTCTACATCGCATTGAAGAGTCATTTCAAGTGCCACGCAGTCATTGTCACTAGTGTAGATAGTACAATCATCTGCAAAGAGGTCACATGTTGAATATTTTAGATGTAGTGGTAGGTCGTTGATGAACATTGCGAAGAGTAGGGGCCCAAGAATAGAACCCTGCGGTACTCCTGTATCTATCTTCGAGAAATCTGATGTCGAGTTGTTGTGAAGCACTAACTGTTGTCGATCTCCCAGGAATGATTTGATGATGTTTAGTGGATTAGGGCCTATTCTGAGGGTGTCCAACTTTTGAACCAAGATAGTGTGGTCAATCATGTCAAATGCTTTTTTGAAGTCAACAAAAACAGCACCACCTAATTTTCCATCATTTACGTTCGACAGCCAGTTATCTGCCATTTTGGTGAGAGCTGTGTGACAGGAATGTTTGGGCCTGAAACCTGACTGGCTCTCAATGAGCAGTTTGTTTGTTGTTAAGTGTTGAAATGTGGTGTTGTAAATGTGTTTCTCTAGTGGTTTTGAAAGAGATGATAGAAGGGATATTGGTCTGTAACTGTTGGGATCGCTATGTGAGCCAGATTTATAGAGAGGATACACTTTGGCGGATTTAAATGCTGTGGGAAAGTAGTTGTGTGCAATACATTGATTGTACACATAGGTTAAGGAGTCGCAAATGATGGGTGCAGCGTAACGTAGAATCTTATTGCTGATACCATCAAGACCAGATGAATTGTTGTTTTTTTAATGCCAAGATATATTTGAGAACTTCGTGTACTGTTAGAAAAGGAATATCTCTAAGATCTGTTATGGTATGTTCAGTGTTGCAGAAGGCGGTCAATTTAGTAATATCGCAGTCCATTGGCTTTAGTGTCGATTTGAGATGGTTAATTTCTGTTTTGAAGTGGTTACTAAAATGAGTAGCCGTGAGGGAGCAGCTTTTTGCTAAAGAGTTTAGTGACTTTGTTTTGTGTGTTAGTGTTCTAATGGCTGCCCAGACTTCTTTACTGTTTGCTTTGTCTTGAATCATCTTTCTGAAATGTAGTTTCTTTTCCTGACGAATGAGGTATTGTACTTTGTTTCTAAGCATCCGATACCTGCTGAAATCTTTGAGCTTATGTGCTTCGTCCCGTTCTCTCATTGTTGATAATATTTCGTTTGTTATCCATGGGGTCTTTCTGATATTTTTAACACGAACTTGCTTTATAGGAACATGTTTATCGAATACATTGTTAAAAGTTTGTGTCCAGTATGTTATGGCTTCTTCTGGATGGGGAAGTTGGTACACGTATGAGAGAGGGGATATTTGTAGGTCTTGTAGGAATAATTGAAGGTTAAAGTTTTTGAAATTCCTGTAATGGACTGTGATATGTTCCGTTTTAGGTGCTTTGAACCCTTTTCTCGTCCAGGTACAGCAAATGGGATAGTGGTCACTTAATGCTGTCCGTGTAACTGTGCATTCTACAATGTTTTATGGGCAGGTCGTATAGATATGATCAATTAGTGTAGATGATGAATCTGTTACTCTCGTGGGTTGATTGACTAACTGTGTGAGGTTGTATGAGATGGTGATATCATTCCACGTGTTGTTCGATTTGTGAAGGTCAATATTGAAATCCCCCAGTAGAATAATTTCATTCGAAGAAGCCCAAACGTTGTCCATCATTCGTGAGAATGTGTCAAACCATATAGCAGAAGATCTAGGGTTTCGGTACAGGTAACCAATTAAAACGGGGGTCAGGTTGGGGAGTTTTATTTCCAGCCATATACATTCAATGCCAGTATGTTCTAGATCATCACAGCGTCTGTACTGAAGAGATGTTGAGATGTATATGACTAGCCCAGTTTCATGTTGTCTGTTAGAATCTTTGCGAATGGTGGTGAATCCATTAATCCTAATTTCTTCATCTGTAATTTTGTCATTGAGACGGGTTTCAGAAAAACCAAATATGTGGAAGTTTTGTTGGAGAGAGGTGGAGACTTCAGGAAGCTTACCTAGCAGGTGGTAAATGTTTAAATGACCAATTTTAAGCCCTGATAGATTAAGCCATGAATTAGTGATATTGCCTATATTTTGATTTGAGTTTTTGCAATCGGACATGATAATAGTCAATAGGAAAGAAAGAATGAGGGGAGTAGGAATGAGTAAGAAGCAATAAAATTAGTACATAATGGTTAATACAAAATTGTAAACAAGTTATAAAATATACACTGCAATAGATTTCTCAAAAGTCCGTGGACACTGTTTACCGTATCTTAATCTTGTTAGATGGCTAAGAAAATTATTTTGATGGATCCTCGTTTGTTAGAGGCTCAAAAACCTTATAGACCACCCGACGCTCTAAGAGATAACTTGGGAGAACTGGATACTCAAATGCAACTAGTCTTGGCAAGAGAAGATTTGCCAATGACTGACAAAGCACGACTTTATCAACAAACATTACAGCGTAATTTGAATCGACTAGAACAGTACAGTCACGTACTTCTAGGTCTCGTGGATATTAAATAACCACCACCATTACAAACCAACGAACAACCTACTGTACTTAAAGAGGAGGTCGTGGACAAAAAGCCTCAGTCCCCACCCGTCAAACCCACTAATCGAACAAAGGTGGTGACCAGTAAATTGCGAGAATCATCGTCGTATTCGCTCAGAAAAAGGAAAAAGACACCAAAGTGGGAAGCATGGCCAAAGAAGTGAATAAGCTTTTAAAACAACATTACTACGATCCAAAACGCCCTGTCGTTTCTTATCACCTGTCCACTGCTCAATATCGGGCAGTCCTTCAATAAACTGAACTCCAGTCATGGAATTGTATAGGGGTTGATATTCACCATAACACCATATAATTTCATCGGGTACGGCTGTTACCATATCTTTGATATGTGTCAAAAAACGCTGGACAAAAACAGTTTTACCAGAACCAGTAGGGCCGCTAATTAAACAAGTGAACGGATGAACCCAACGCGGATCCATATTTAATAATGATAGATCACACTTACAACCAGTTATTTTATATCTAAAACAAGAACCCCTGTTCCCAACGTAAGAATCGTGCAAACATTGTGAGAACCCCTGTTCTACAATGTGGGAACCTTTGGTGTAAAACAATGTGGGAATCGTGCAAAACAATGTGATAACCCCTTTTCAAGAACGTAAGATTCGTGCTAAAAAACGTGAGAATCACTGTTCTACAATGTGTGAATCATGCTAATAATCACGAGAATCCCTGTTTCCAGCATGTATTGAGAATCACTGTTCTACAATGTGGGAACCTTTGGTGTAAAACAATGTAAGAATCTCTATTTAACTAATATATAAAACTGTATGTTTTCCGAATAACATAAATATCTCTGGGGATTTTTTTTTCGTTAAAGTCCTACATATCATTTTTAAAGAATGGCTGATTTATCGTTTCTCTTTAATATATATGTTTTAGATATTTAGTCTAAAAAACATGTGTGTCTTTCGCTACGAAAAAGTCTAAAGAATATATTATTTTTTTTTTGTAAACATTTGTTAAAATGTGTCTAATGCCTTTTCTTTCTCGTCAACACACCTGCGCGTCTCACAAATAAAGATCGCTATGATGGAACGTTGTACAAGGTGATTCAAATTATTCGCATCTGTCTGTAAGTAAATAATTGCTAACGACTTTTCGATGTGGATCAATTGTCGTACGTGACTGGATGTCTATTTGGACACGAATAATCAACAGCATTATTTGTCTAATTATTTTATTACAATGCGAAAAACTCTTTTTCAGAACAGATGGCGATTACACCTGCACAGTAATTAAACATTGTTGTGACAGTTCTTAAACACCCTCTATCGATCCCGTTATCGGTACGTGCCAATTTACAACAAACTGTTTGCGAGCAGGCGAACAGGTGGGTAAACATTTGGTCCGTCGAAGGCCGTTATGTTACGCGTGAAACACGCGTGTTTGTCTCAAAACCTCGATATAATGAAACATACGCTTTAGACATCTCATTCAAACGACAACCCCCGAACCGGACACATCTCTCTGAAACAAACGTTTTTGAAGCCTTCTGAAAAAAGAACCACTTGTTTTGTCTTCTCATATCAATTGACTGTTACAGCGTATGTATTTTTTTTTTTTAATATTCGTCTGTTAAATATATTTATCTAAATATCTGACCGTTTGTTGTTCGGAATATTTTCATACACGGTGAGGTCTACACAAAGGTCTAAATATGTGTGTATTCGTTTTTTCCCTATAATAGGAAGTTAAAATATTTTACACGTTATATAGAATTTTTATATAGCTGTTTTCGTTAGGATACCCTAAATAACTTTAAAAATATCTGTTTTTTCGGTACTCTGTGTTAGGCTGTTAAAATATCTACATCTCATGTCTCTATTTAATAAAATTATAAAAAGTTTTTAGTTGATTGTGTATTCGTGTGTTGTATTAAATATCTGTTTTCTATTTAAAAGATATGTCTGTGCACTAGCCAGTGTTGCTAAAGGCTGTTTCAAATTAGTCTAGCTGGTATTTTAATATTTGTTTGTTAAGCTGTTAACGCAGATCGTCACTTGTTATTTTTATCTGTGTGTTATGTTAAATCCTGACATGTGTGTATGGTTTAGCTAAGTTAAGACTTAATCGAGTTATTTTTTATGTACTAGGAAAAAAGTCTTGGTTCTGAAAAAAAAAAAAAGTTCCTTAGTTTAAAATTTATCACATAAGAAAAGATAATAAACACTATATTACTATAAACCTAACATATACAAAATAAATAAGGACCCGAGTCACTACAAACTACCTAACCAGTCAGTGAAAATTAAAAGCATACTAGCTTAGAAAAATAGCGTATTTTGGTTTTTAAAACAATACTGAACTATACATGGAAAAAGATAGAGATAATATAGTATAAATACAAACAACATATTACATTAAGTCACCTTGCTATGGTACAAACGAAAGTTAATAAATCGCCATTATCTTAAACGATAGGGCGTCACTTGTCTCGCGAGCGGGTGGTTTTTAAATCAATATCTTTATCTTTGCTTCCACAACACACAGCGCGCGCGGGAGATTTCTTTCACATAGAATAAAAAAACAAGACTGTGTTTTATTTACCTGTTTATTCTCTCTCTCTCTCTCTCTCTCTCTCTCTCTCTCTTTCTCTCTCCCTCTCTCTCTCTCTCTCTCTCTCTCTCTCTCTTTCTTTCTCCCTCTTTCTCTATTTCTCTCTTTCTCTCTATCAGTTTGTCTTATTTAACTGTTTGATATATATGTATTTAATTTTATGTGTGAGTAATGTTTTCTTGTTTCTATTCAACAGATGTCATCAATTCAAGGCTATGCTTGTTCGATCTGCAGTCATTCGTTTACGAGGAGTCGTGATCTATCCAGACATACGCGCACAGTCCACGCTGAACCGACACACCCCTGTCGTGTCTGTCCTCAACACTTTGCAGGACCTGAGGCATTACAACAACATATCAACATCTTTCATGGACCCGTGAGCGCGCGTGCAAGCAAACTTAAATTTAATTCACATGTGTTAGCGTAGTATATCTAGCTTTTAACTGTTGGTATCTAAAGATAATTTTAAGTTTATATATTAAGACAATATTAATAACTTGTTATGTGTTAATTTAGCTTTGGAGATAGATAGAGCATAAATACTAATTGTAAGTCATCGATGATAGGAATAAAATAAATATAGAGGAATAGAATTTAACAAGAGTAACGATACATCGGTACCCATTAACAGAAAAACAGATTCTCGCCTCTGTGTTAGACGAGACCTTGTTTGGGCTAGTCGAGTGTGACATTCATGTCCCTGACTCCCTGAAAGACCCTTTCTCGGAAATGACGCCCATTTTTAAGAACGTCGACGTCATGAGAGAAGATATTGGGTCTCTCATGCGGGAATACGCCGACAAACATAAACTTCTGACTACCGCCAGGCGGACGTTGATCGGAAGTTATGTGGGGAAAAAGATTCTGTAGTTATGTAAGACGGACACAGACAGCCTTCACTTGACCCTTAGCGCGAATAACTTAGCGGACGTTGTTAAGCCCGCTATGCGACGCGAATTTTATAGCTGCTACCACCAATGGTTCCCCGCCGAAGTATGTCCCGACCATAGACCCGACTTTGTAGCTAGCGAGGGTAAAACGCGCGCCCTTTGTCAAAAATGCCGCGCTCAAAAATTATTCGACAAACGCACACCGGGCCTTTTTAAAAATTAGAATACGAAGGCAGCGGGATGATTTCGCTGTGCAGCAAGACTTATCACTGTTTTGGGGAATATGACAAAACAACCACCAAAGGACTCAACAAACACCACGACAAAGTAGACAAACACACATTCTTAGAAGTCCTCAACACACAACAAGCACAGGGCGGGAAAAATATTGGTTTCCGTGCACACAAATCCTCCATCTACACCTACGAACAACACCGCAACGCCCTATCTTACTTCTACATCAAACGACAGGTACACCCCGACAACGTCACCACCTCGCCCCTCAACGTCTAAACTGTCTTTCACTCCAACACACAATACATCTCCCTACCCAAATACTATCTCTCTACCGCCCCAAACACCATATCACACACACAACACCTCTCTATTTCTTACGACGTGACGACACACCTCAAGGTCTGGCCTGGAACTGTACCCCGGTGTTATATTATATTTCTTACTGTGATAATGTTACTACTGTAACACCTCCCATCTTCCAATATAAATATGTATATAACAAAGTACATGTCACTATGTGTTATTTGTCAATTGTACATACTCATGTAATGTTAAAAAATACTATATATGTACTCCTATATATTACCATATATGCTCCTATATGTTTTGTTACTACAAAACAGTATTTGAAAAATAAAAATATATTAACTAACATTCATTTTTTGTTACCTATATATAACTGTTCGTATAACTGTTGTAAAATATGTATATAAATATATGTCTAAATATATCTTCCTATTATCTAAATATAGCATCTAAATATATCGTCTTCTTGTTATGTAAATATAGCATCTAAATATATCCTCTTCCTGTTATCTAAAAGTCTTCTTGTTGTCTAAATATATCGTCTTCTCGTTGTCTAAATATAACGTCTAACTGTTATCCTGTATGTCTACTTTTTGTATGTCTAAATATATATTGTCTAACTGTTATCTAAATATATCGTCTAACTATTCGTATAACTGTTCGTATGTCTAAATGTATATCTCAATAAATATCGTCTTCTTGTTGTCTAAATATATCGTCTTCTCGTTGTCTAAATATAACGTCTAACTGTTATCCTGTATGTCTACTTTTTGTATGTCTAAATATATATTGTCTAACTGTTATCTAAATATATCGTCTAACTATTCGTATGACTGTTCGTATGTCTAAATGTATATCTCAATAAATATCGTCTTCTTGTTATCTAAAAATCGTCTAACTATTATCCTCTTCTTGTTATCTAAAAAGCGTCTAAATATAACCTCTTCTTGTTATCTAAAAAAACCCCATCTTGCGCCTCCACCGCGCCTGCACATTTTCCTTATATAGAAAGTCACCCCGCCATCTTGCGCCTTCATCCCACCTCCAGAATACTGCCTAAGTTGGCTATGATATACTAAAAACAACACATACAACAACAATAATATATTACTATATAAAAAGTCATCCCCTCCTCCTGAGCTCCACCGGGCCTGCACATTTTCCTTATATAACACGTCATCCCGCCATCTTGCGCCATATACCCACCTTCTTGTTATCTCAAGTCCGCCATCTTACGCCTCCACATTTTCCTTATATAAAAAGTCATCCCGCCATCTTGCCCCTGCATCACTCCTGCAGAATTAATATATGTCTATACATAACGTCTTCTTGTTATCTAAAAATAAACACATATTACTATATAAAAAGTCATCCGCTCCTGAGCTCCGCTGGCGCTCCGCCACATTTTCCTTATATAAAAATCATCCCGCCATCTTGCACCTGCAACGCGCCTCCACATTTTCCTTCTTGTTATCTAAATATATATCTATAAATAACGTCTTCTTGTTATCTAAAAATCAACACTAATATATTACTATATAAAAAGTCACCCCGCTCCGCCTGCGCTCCTCCTCAATTCCTTATATAAAAAGTCATGCACCAACGCCTGATGCTCCACCTGCGCAATGAGTATTTCCTTATATAAAAAGTCATGTACCAACGCCTGATGCTCCACCTGCGCAATGAGTATTTCCTTATATAAAAAGTCATGTACCAACGCCTGATGCTCCACCTGCGCAATGGGTATTTCCTTATATAAAAAGTCATGGACCAATGCCTGATGCTCCACCTGCGCAATGAGTATTTCCTTATATAAAAAGTCATGCACCAACGCCTGATGCTCCACCTGCACAATGAGTATTTCCTTATATAAAAAGTCATGCACCAACGAATAATGCTCCACCTGTACAATCAACAACCTACTTATCTCCCCTTAGTAAACAACACGCCCGTCATTATCGAACAAATTTATTGCTATATAACAAGTCATGCTTTTGATCGTCAGAGGAAGTCCCCCGGCTAAAATATATCGCTATATAAAAGTCACGCGCATCCGCCTGCGCCTCCGCCTGAAATCTAACGCCTGAAATCGATCGAGTTTTGCACGCGCCACCTGGCGTTTTTGCTATATAAAAGTCACGCGCCACCTGCCGCGCCATTCTGTGTAAAACGTTACCAGAAAACAAAAATATTTATATTTATACTTTTTTTTGTAATCGTGGGATCTTGTTTAGTTTCTTGCGAATGCTTATCGTTCAGATCTTATCCGAAGATAAACAAACTTAAGAGTTCTCAACTTTGTCGTAATTGTGTCTGAAGTGACACTCGTTCATTCGTTTTATTTATCTCAGGAAAGCTGAAGACAACTGTTTCTCTTTAAATGCAGTGAAATAAAATTTGTCACATTTTGAAATTTAAAAACAATCTTTGATATCTTATAGAACATATTTAATACCTCTCATGAAAATCCGGAATTAAATTTGGAATCGTAATTACTAGGCTTAGTCACTTTATTTGGATCTTACATTTTAGGGAATATAAATGCAAACAGTAACTCTGCAAAATGAACTTCACTCTTGCAAGAATTTTCAAAAAAAAATTAAACATAACTAAAACTAGAATAATTCATTCGAGTGTGTACTTATAATTCATTATGTTTAAAAATGTTTTAAAACATTGTTACTGTAATTAAACCGCCTTTCATAGCCTCGTGCAGATCAATTAAGATTAGCTGTACAGCCGATAATAGTCGCTCTACACTAATTTGAATTTTGTTACCCAAAGTTAAATTAACCCTGAAAATGTATGAAATTTTTTTTATTACCTATGGTTTTGAATATCATATTTATTAAACATTTTATTTGAGTTTTATGCATTTAGTATAAGATCCTTCTTTTAGGATTGAACATGGATGAAATACACTGGAGCGGTCAAGAGTTTCTGTGATCCGGCTCCACTCCAGCTCCGGGGAAAAAATATGCTGCTCCGCGCTCCAGCTCCAAGCTACGCTCCAAAGCCCTGTTAGATATACAATCTTGTTCTCTCTTGAAAAAGATCTTTGACAGGAGCGCAAGGTTCACATTGTTGAGTTTGAAACTTTAACATCGCCATTTTTCTTTGCGCTCCTTGTCGAGCAGGAAGCCACCACTGTAGTGGCCACTCAGCAGGTAAGGTCAATGATCCCGTTACACGCCCATTGAGGTATATTGGGAATATGGTGTTTGGCCCATATTTTCTTGACCGTCGGCACACTAGGGGTGATGTGATCAACATCACGCCGGCCGCCTTAACCTTCCCAGAGTTGCTTTGGTACCCAATTCATGAGACTGGGTCGACCCCGGAGCCGTTTGCGGTCTAAAAAAATTCCACTTCAACTAAGTTATCGAACCATGGACCACCGAGCTAGAAAGCCAGTGCGCTACCACGGCTCCCACTCAGCAGGAAGCCTGACCCAAAACATTCACATGCTCCTGTACCGGTGGTTTCTGTATTTTTTTTTATTTTTTATTTATTTAAAAAAAAAAAAGAGTTTTGCCTCGTTTTGGCGAGGCGCGTCCCGTTCAACCCAGTCGGTTATATTAGGGCGCATGTCCAAATATAAAAGACCCGTAGGTCTGAGGTTAGTGGTTTCTGTAGTAATTTATTGTACATGATGACATTGCCAGTCGGCCACATGCGCAACCTCATTTTAGTCGCCTTGTAGGATAAACCTGATAGTGCGGTAACTATTCTTTATCAGCCTCTTCACAGACCGCGGGGAATTACATAGCGCGAGTTTGAAACAGATTGTCAGATATCTCATATTATCTTTTCCGGATATCTCATACTATTTTTTCCTGATTTTTCGGACCTTTCAGATCTGTTCTCAACGTGTTTTCATGTTATATTCACGATCATTCTTCAGTGACCTTTTCTGAACTTATATTTACCATTTCTGAGCTCTTCTCGACGTATTCATATAATATTCACGTTCATTCTTCAGTGACGTATCTGAACTTAAATGACCATTTCTGAGCTCATCTCGATCTGTATTCATATAATATTCACGGTCATTCTTCAGTGACGTTTCTGAACTTTTGTTGACCATTTCAGATCTTTTCTCGGCCTGTATTCATATCATATTCGTGTTCATTCTTCAGTGACGTTTCTGAACTTTTGGCGACCAACATTCATAATTTAATCATGTGTATTTGCTAGTGACATTTCAGATCTCTTCTCGACCTGTATTCATATTCACGTTCATTCTTCAGTGACGTTTACGACCTTTTGTTGACCATTTCTGAGCTCTTCTAGGCCTGTATTCATATAATATTCATGTTCATTCTTCAGTGACGTTTCTGAACTTCTGTTGACCAGAATTAATAATTTTAATCATGTGTATTTGCCAGTGACATTTCAGATCTCTTTTCAACCTGTATTCATATTCATGTTCATTCTACAGTGTCGTTTATGAACTTTTGTTGACCATGTCTGAGCTCTTCTCTATATGTGTTCATGTTATATTAACGTTCATTCTTCAGTGACGTTTCTGAACTTTTGTTGACCATTTCTGAACTTTTCTCGACCTGTATACTGGCATGAAGGCTTATGGCAAATAATGAGAAAATTTAATTTTGATACCAACATCATAGATATCATTGAAGCACTATACAAGGACGCAAGCAGTGCTGTTTTTGCAAGCAATGACATTGGAGAATTTTTCAAAACAACTGTAGGAGTTCGCCAGGGATGTATCCTGTCTCCAGTACTCTTTAATATATATCTAGAACATATTATGCAGGAGGCTCTCTACGATTATAAAACAACCATATCGATTGGAGGCCGACCTCTTTGCAATCTACGTTTTGCTGATGATATCGATCTGATAGCTGGAACAGAATCAGAACTTCAAGACCTTACCTCTAGACTGGAGAAAGTAACAAGAACGTATGGGATGGAAATTAATATAGAAAAAAAGCAAGATATTGGTGAATAGCCATAAGAAACATGTTCCGACCAACATTATGTTAAATGGGCAAACGTTAGAAGAAGTTAACACCTTTAAATATCTCGGGTCCACTATATGTAGTGATGGAAGATCAAGTAAAGAAATCAAGACAAGACTTGAGAGGGCCTCAGCTGCCATGACAAGGCTGAATGTGATCTGGAAAAGTAACATCAGTTTTCCTGTGAAGATCAAATTATACAAATCACTTGTATTATCTATTCTCTTGTATGGGTGTGAGGGCTGGACACTCACTGCAGATATGGAGCGAAGGATTCAGACTTTCGAGCATAAATGTTATAGAAGAATTTTGCGCATTTGCTATAAAGAGCACAAAACAAATGTCTATGTTAGAGAGAAGATAAACACCTATGCAGGCCACCAAGAACCACTTTTGTCAGTAGTGAAACGTCGAAAGCTTGCCTGGTTTGGGCATGTAACTCGTCATGACTCCTTTTCGAAAACGATCCTCCAGGGAACAGTCGAAGGTAAACGGAGAAGAGGAAGGCAAAGAAAATCCTGGGCTGATAACATCAAAGAATGGGCAGGACACGGTTTTTCCACACTTGTACGCATTGCTGAAGATAGAGAGCAGTAGAGGACCCTGTCTGCTGATACTTCCACCATGGCACCCCTACGACCCATGACGGGTTACGGGTTGAGATGATGATGATGATACTTAGCCATTTTCACAGACGTTTTGTGTGAGCGTCATGTACCATTGATCTGGGCGGAGCGCACACTGGATGGCAGGTGTAGTTTATATTTTGTGAGTATCATGTGATTTAATTCGACTCTTGTTGTTTACTGAGTGTATTAGGTAGTGTTGAGATTGAGAACATTTTGTAGTATAGGTCTCGTGGGTCTGATTTGGTCATGTGATGTAAAAGAGAAAGGATAATTGGTTGGTAAGAATAAGATGTCTGGAAGTGTAGGCAAATGTGTCGCTAATTGGATTTTAAAATCTTGTTTGATCTAATGGCGCATAACAGGAGGACTTGGCCTTTTTTCTTTGAAGGCATATGCTCATTGGGGAACTAAAGGTTATTGATTGCTTGACTGACTGACTAGGTGGTTGGCTATGGAAAGAACAAAGATTGTTTTATCAATCCCCGACTAAGGATCTATGAAGAAGATGTTACGGGATAGGCAGCCAACTACATGTCCTAAATTCTTCACATGACTTGCCTGGTAGACGGCAGGGACCTTTGAAGAATCATAAAATGATAGACACGTGCCACAATGCTGCCTGAGTGCCCATCGATACGTTGGCCATCTCACTTTACATCTAACGCTAACTTTAACCTTAACCCAATGTTGAGGATTGCTTCATGTCTGCAGCATGGCGCATTCCTCAAATGATATATCTCCGCGACCGATGTCGATGATTGTTGCATGTGTGCATGCATTTGAGTTTTGATCACACTCGGATTGCTGCACCATGGAACATCGCAATTGAATATATATTAACGACGTAGTATGCATATCACTATGCATGACGCGTATGTCTTTATAACGTCATTCGACTTGTGGGTTTTGACCCAAACGGCAGTGTGTTTCAGAAGTGTGGCCATTGCCACTGATATTGTGTGGTACAACCACTTATTAATTGTGTGGCTGGGAAGCCAATTGAGCAGTGTATTTCTTGAACCAAACGTAAGTCGTCGTATGAATAACGCAGTTTGCATAATTATGGCAGATTAGCCTGGCGTGGTATGCCAAAGGAACATTACGGTACTAGCAATAGTGTAAGACTAGTATAGATGGATATTGTACAGCTAGCGGCAAGCGTAAGCCTAGTGTAACGGATAGTAGACGACTAGCAGTAGACGTAAGCCTAGCATAATAAGTGTATTGCAGAACTAGCAGGATAGTTAAGTCTAGTGCAAAAGGCTATTGTATAAACTAGCGACGGGAGTCAGTCTAGTTAGCCTCTGAATCTATGCAAAAGGACATTGGCCGTTAAAAAGAACTGACCTTGAACCAGAACTCTAGATAGAGATTGTGAACATGTGTTATTGAAATAATGAGAACTCTTACAGATCGTACATGAATGTGATGTGACTTTTGTTCCCATGTAGTTGGTGTCTGCTCATGGTATGAAATTACTAATTAAATATTTTGAGTCGTCAAATTCACGGTCTTATCAACTGTCGTATTCGGAGTTGAGTTAAATGCTGTTAATATTCAACTGATCATGACCAGTGATGATTAATATCTTAACACGCTGCATCTCACACTGCTAATATAATCAATAAGACAAGAGACTAATACAGGTCAGTCAAGGGTCGAATATTTAATATGAAACATGTTCAGCACATAATGTATCACAAGGGTTAAAGCAGACATTATCGATACCAATGGACAGTATTACGGAATCCTACAAAAGTGATAAGAACCCGAGGGACTTTGACTCTATAAACTGAATACGCATATAATAACTTGGTCATCCTCAAATACTAGAAGTCATCGAAGCACCCAGAACATACTGGGGTCCCGAGGCCCGTAACATACTGGTGTCAGAAAGTGTCTGGATTTCGTGAATACTGGATCCCCCCTTCAAGTATCGAAGAAAGTTAAACTGATGATGAACGTTTTGAAGGCAAAATCATTCATTCAAGCCTAACTGGCAACTGAAATGCGCAGGACAGAAAGTGACGTCACTATATCGATGCCGTCAACGTTAGCAGACAACTTGGCCTGAGGGAATTCGAATTTTCTTCCACCACAAGAGACTGATTCACGCAGATAGAACGGTAATTTTCCACTCGAGAACCTGAACCAGTGGAGAATGTATATCTTCATCAAATTCATCTGAGGCTGCGACGCAGGTCGATTGAAGAAACTACGTTCGAAGACCGAAGCAATACTTTCAAACGGTTACTGCGAAGGTCAAGGTCTTCAATCAATGGACTACAGCTGTTGAAGACACGGTTCGGATCTAGGATTAGAATTACATGCACTCATGTATTTCTCAGAGGGACAGCTAAACAGATAAGTTCTTGATTTTACTTGGGCGCTTGAACATTATCATATTGTCCTTGCATTAGCTTTGGTCTACAGTTCATCGTCACTTTGCTTACTTTTGTACTCATCATCTGTGTTTCCCCATTCATGTTTATTCGTATATTCGTATATTCGTCGTGTTTAATATTGACTGGAATTTTCCCAGGAAAACTTCAGTGAATGTTAACTTCTATTAGATTTGCATGCTTATATTCGCTGACTGAGGATCTGACTGATTATATTTTTTCTTTCGAGTCAGGATATAAATGTTTCCTCAGTTCGCAATATAACCATATTTTGTGTACTTAGCAGTTTCGTCAAGTGAATTACGTCCTCTTTATTTACGTAACCTAATTTCAGTACTGTTGACAATTGTTGTCGTGTGTGATCTAAAACTTCTTTGTCTACACGTTTCGTTTAAGACGACTTGTCTTGTTATATTTTTGTGATGTAAATTCTTTTCTTTCTTTTACTGATTACTGAGTATAAGTCTCCTTTATTTACTTTATAAGTGTAAAGTGTTGTCGTATAACTGAAAAATCATTTCATTGTAACTCATTTGATTGTTTTCACTGTCTTTGTCACATGTTCTCCGAACTTGTTTGTATTGATTGTTGTTCGTCCATCACGGGTGATGAAGACCACTCTGTTCATCCAATTATTTAAGAATATGTTAGGTTAGTCTATGGGTACGAAGGTGACTGAAGAGCCCGATGCGGGCCTGGAAAGATCTTGGACAGTGTGGGCAGGGATTGTATTGATTAATATATTCATGTACATATTATAGTGAGTTCTATAATCCTGGTGTATATTATAGACTATTGAAGGTACTCAGAAACCTATTATCATGTCTACACTACAGGAATTCATTGATATTGGAAAAAGTTATGGAAAATCAGGAGCGGAACTACAAAGTTTTGCAGATACGAAATATGATGAATATTTATCGCGTCTGGAAAGAATGGAACAGCGCGAAATGACTAAACGAGCTGATGAGCTTAGGAGGTTTGAATTAACCCAAGAGAGGGAAATGAAAGAAAAAGAGATGGCTCAGAAGGATAAAGAAATATCCATGAAAATGGAATTAGAACGACTGACTATAGCTCAACAAGAAAAAGCCAGAGAATTTGAGAAGGAAAGAATGGCACAACGAGATAAAGAAATGGAATTAAGGAGAATGGAACTTATGCAACTGGATCAAGCCCATAAAAATGCCATGGAAATGGAAGCTTTAAAACTTCATGCAGAAAAAGAAAAATCTTTAGAATTAGCTAAAGTGCAGTCTGAACAGACCAAGACTGCGGCTAGTACAAATATTTTCTATCCTAAGTTAAAAATGCCACATTTTGACCAAACTCGCGATTGTGTTGACTCTTTCATATCTAGATTCATCATCAAGGTCACAGCTCTGAACATACCCAAGGAGAGATGGAGCAGTCTTTTACTTGATTTTTTGACTGGTGACTCACTTAAATGTTTCATGAGTCTTGATGAAAAGAGCAGAAGCGATTTCGATGTCGTAAAAGAGGTATTACTAAGACGTTTCCAGTTAACTGAGTCTGGATTCAGAGATCGTTTTCATGCGGCTAAGCCAAGCAAGGATGCAGATTTTGGTGAATTCATTGCATCTATTAAACATTTCCTTAGCAGATGGATTGATCTATCTGGTATAAATAAAACATATGAAGGTGTTATAGATCTCATGCTGCGAGATAAAGTTTTATCCGCATGCAGCACTGACTTAGAAGCATTTTTACAAGAAAGACATCCTAATTCTATCGATGAGTATGAAAAACTCGGAAGACAGTATCAGACCGCACATCAGAATAAAGATCTTCATAGATCGACTTTTCGAGATCCTATGCCTGTGTGCGCGGCACAACATGATCAGAGACCTCGATCGAAGAGCTTTGATGGACGTTGTCGTTCAGATTATTATCAATCCGACAGAGGTTTTTATAACTTCCGTCGTCATCGCTCTCCTTCGAATTCATATCGACGAGGTTATAGAGGATATTCACCTCATGATCGTGGGTATCACAGAGGCAGGGATTATGATGGTTCACATCAGAAAGGATACTATAAACAGAGATCATCTTATGGTAGAGATGCCAGGAAGGATGACTCCACTGATTTTTATTATAGCAATAAAAAGTCAGATAATAATAACAAAGGTAATGCCAGATCTCCGTCGAGAGACAAAAATAAACATAGACATGCAAATAGTTGCAGTGTCAAAAAGGAGAAAGGTAATGATGATAATGATCATGCGAACGCATGTATGGTAATGAATGATACATGTTATGAGTGTCAGTCGAAGAACAGATTAAAGTCTACAATTACACTGGATTGTGGTCATTGTATGCCTACAATGTCGGCATGTGTAAATGTTGGTTATCTTACATTTCATCCCGGAATATTGGATGGTAAGGTAGTGAGAGTTTTGCGTGACACTGGGTCCTCAACGATAGGCATAAAGCACTCGCTTATCGAGCCCTCTGCTTTTACAGGCAAATCAGTTAAGTGTGTCACATTTGGTGGGAATATAGAAACTTTCCCTGTGGCACGAGTATACATTGATACTCCTTTTTACACAGGCACTGTCTATGCCTGCGGCTTGAGAGCACCCATAACTGAAATTATAATAGGAAACATACCAGGAGTTAAAGATTGCACTCCTGAGGAGATTGCAATGTGGGTTGAATCTCACCCACAGGTGGCAAATGCTGTTGTAACGAGAGCACAACAGTTAGCTACGGACATGGCTACACCACCTCTTCCTATCTTCTTCTTCTTCTTCCATCCTTAGCCATCAACCGGCAAAGCAGTATGTGGCCAGTACGCCTAGTGGCGTCTTAGGGCAACAACAAATTGATCAATCTATCGCTGTTTCCACCACGCCTAGTGGCGTCTTTAGGGAACAAAAACAGACCAAACAATCTATCATTGTTTCCGTAATCAGATTGGTTGGCAAGCAGGTGATCAGCCCACTGTGCGAAGTTTTTACGGGATGGGGTAAACAGCCCCATGCCCATACCCTCCTTAGTCGCTTTTTACGACATGCGTGGTAGGGTGCAGTGTTACTATTCTTTGCTCCCCTTTCGGGCCCCGGTAACACACGGGTGACCTCTTCCTATAATAGATACAATTATGTCTCAAGTTGGCACTGTTACACCTTCTGTTTTTGCAGAAAAACAGAAGAGTGACCCAACTTTACAAGGATTGTTTAGCCGAGCAGAACAAAAAAAGATTAAATACACAAGAGGGGCTAAACAATGGTTCAAGATAAAGAAATCAATACTCACTAGATATTATGATGATGGCAAAACAATTATACATCAAGTGATAGTACCTAAAGAATACAGACCATTGGTCCTACAAACAGGTCATGACTCCCCTATGGCAGGGCATATGGGGATCAAAAGAACATTGTTTCGTGTTACGTCACAATTTTATTGGCCTGGGGTTAATAAAGATACAAAGTTATACTGCAAATCATGTACAACATGCCAAGGTATAGCACGTAAGGGCAGGTTCCATACGGCACCCTTACAGATTACAGACGTGCCTGAAAGATCTTTCAAAAAGATTGCAGTAGATATAGTGGGTCCGTTATCAATTGTTTCAAATAATGGATTTCGTTATATTTTAACTTGCGTAGATCTTTGCACGCGTTGGCCAGAGGCCATACCGTTGAAAACCATCACAACTGCATCTGTGTCTGATGCATTATTTTCGATATTTTGTCGAATCGGTTTTCCGGAGGATATATTGTCAGATCAAGGATCACAATTTCATTCATTCATAACCCTCCACTCCCAAAGGAGCATAGGCCTTCAACAAACACATGCCAAGTCCTCCTGTCCCGTGCCATCATCTCAAGTTCTTTCCATGTTCTCCTCATCATTTTCACCTCTGTTTCCAACTCTCTTCTCCATGTACTTCTTGGTCTTCCTCTGCCTCTCTTGCCCTGGGGGTTCCAGAACAAGGACTGCCTTGTAATGCTATCAACCGGTTTCCTCAGTGTGTGTCCTATCCATCGCCATCGTCTTCTTCTCATCTCTTGTTCCACTGGCACTTGTCTAGTTCTTGTCATCAGTTCCACGTTGGTAACCTTGTCATACCATTTTAATCCCTCTATTCTACGCAAGCACCCATTTATGAAAGTCTGTAGCTTTTTGGTTGTTGTCTTTGTTGTTCTCCATGTCTCCGAGCCATACAATAAGACTGACTTCACATTTGAGTTGAAGATTCTTATTTTCGTGTTGGATCCGATTTCTCTTGATCTCCATATATTTCCCAATGCAATGAAAGCTCCTCTTGCCTTTTGTATTCTTATTTTGATATCGCTGTCTGTCCCTCCAACTTTGTCTATATTACTGCCAAGATATGTGTATGATTCTACATCTTGAATTGGTGTTTCTTCAAGTTCAACCCTGTTATCATTACCTGCATTTATTCTCATTATTTTTGTCTTTTCCCTGTGTATTTTCAGACCCAATTGCTGTGACCTCTCATCGAGTGTTTTCAATTTGTCCTGCATCTGATTACGGTTATGGGACAGAAGAGCCAAGTCATCAGCAAAATCCAGATCATCCAACTGCTTAGTCAGAGTCCACTGGATTCCATTTCTGTTGTGTGTTGTCGATGATCTCATAACCCAATCTATTGCCAGCAAGAAAAGAAATGGAGACAAGAGGCATCCCTGTCGCACTCCTGTTCTTATCCCAAACGGTTCTGTAAGCTGTCCTTCGTGAAGAACTCTGCATGTCATGTCTTCATATGTTTTCTTTATTAAATTAATGATCTTCAGGGGAACTCCATAATGCCTCATCAATTTCCAAAGTGATTCTCTGTCTACACTGTCAAATGCCTTTTCGTAGTCCACAAATCCGATGTATAGTGGTGAATTCCATTCCAGACTTTGTTCAACTATTATTCTCAAAGTGGCTATCTGGTCTGTACATGATCTGTTTTGTCGAAAACCTGCTTGTTCATCTCTCAGTTTCTTGTCTATGGACTCTTTTAATCTCTCAAGGATAATCCTGTTTAATACTTTTCCTGGCACTGATAGTAACATTATTCCTCTATAATTTGTGCACTCTTGTAAATTTCCCTTCTTAGACAACTTAACCAGATATCCTTCCTTCCATTCTGCTGGTATCTCTTCCTTTTCCCAGACTTTACCAAGTAATTTATATAACATCTCTGTAGCCGTGTCGATATCTGCTTTGATGGCCTCTGCTGGAATGCCATCAGGTCCAGACGCTTTTCCCTCTCTTAGAAGCTTTATGGCTTTCTTTATTTCTTCCTTCGTTGGTCTTTCACCGTTAATTTGTAGCTCTTCTTCTGCTGGCTGGATGTCCGGCGGGTTTTGTGGAGCTGGTCTATTGAGAAGGTCCCCAAAATATTCTGTCCACCTCTTCATTTGCTCTTGTATATTGCTGAGCAGTTTCCCATTCTTGTCTTTTATGAGGCAACTTGTTTGCTTGTATTTCCCTGTTAGCTTCTTTGTGCTGCTATACAGTTCTCTCATATTTCCTTTGGCTGCAGCATCTTCTGCCTCTCTTGCCAACTCCTCAATATACTTCCTCTTGTCTCTTTTGATACTTCTTTTTACTTCTTTGTTTGCTTCTGTGTACACTTCTTGAGCCTTGGCTTTGGAGCTTCTAGTTTTGCTTGTGTTTAACTCTGCTTTCTTGTTTTTTCTGTCTTTTATCTTATTGATGGTTTCTGTTGTTATCCATGCTTTTTGTTGTCTTTCCCTTTTCCCCAGTATTTCTTCACATGTCTCCTTCCATACTGTTTTGACCTGCTGCCAATAGTCTTCTGTATTCTCTACATCTTCCAGCTGTTGGAGCACTTGGAATTTGTTGGATACTGTGACCGCAAATTTGTCTCTTGTTTCTTGATTTCTTAGCTGTCCTACATTAAACTGTTGTCTATAATTTTGCATTGTTGCATATCTCTTGAGTTTCATTTTTATTTTGGCTATCAGAAGATGGTGATCTGATGCCACATCTGCTCCTCTATATACCTTTACATCCTGAAATGATGATCTAAACTTCTTGTTTATGCATATATGATCAATCTGATTTTCTGTTCTATGGTCTGGTGATATCCATGTTGCCTTGTGTATTCTCTTATGTGGAAACATGCTTCCTCCTATAGCCAGTTGATATGAAGCACAGAAGTTTGCGAATAGCTCTCCATTTTCATTCATTACTCCTAGCCCATGTTTTCCCATGACTTCTTCAAATCCAGTGTTGACTGTACCTATCTTTGCATTCATGTCACCCATCAAAATTGTGATGTCTCTTCTTTTTACTTCTTTTTACATCACAATTTACTTCCAACATTATGAGGGATTTAGAATCCATGTTATCTGTTCACCACTCGTTTTGTAGTGCGTATAGGCCCCAATCAAACGGTGTGTTCGAGCGCTACAACAGCACTCTAAAACAGATGTTATCTAAGATAACTGAAGAATGCCCTCGTGAATGGGACAGGCTTCTGCCGGCGGCCCTCTTCGCTTTTCGTGAAGTGGCTCACGAAAGCACGGGATGGTCTCCGTTCGAATTGGTTTATGGTTCGAATCCTCGCGGACCAATGATGATACTCAAGGATTTGTTGATTGGAGCATCAATTGATACTGCCACTCGAAACAGCTACGAGTTAGTTATTGATCTCCGACAACGAATCATTGATGCGTGCACGTATGCATCCCAGAGTATAAAATCAGCCACTCAACGATCAAGATTATTACATAATCAAAAGAGAATATTAAGATCCTTCAAACCAGGGGAAAAAGTTTGGTTGTTGCTACCTCATAACGATAACAAATTACTGATATCATGGCAAGGTCCATTTGATGTTATCAAACAAGTCACAGATGTTGACTACTCAGTGAACGTTAGAGGTAAAATCAAAACCTTCCATGTCAACATGCTAAAATTAGCAGTTGAAAGACCACAGGAATTAATTCCTGTTATTAACTCTATTGATGATTCTTCACATCATACTGCTTCTTTTGCAGTTGTTCATGAAGAAGATACCACTTCGTCTATCCCTTTACAATTCCAATTACCTTCTTTGCAATCATCGGAGTCTTGGAAAGACGTGACTATTTCTTCTTCACTATCTTCTTCACAACAAGATCAAGTTCGGGATATTCTTATTTCTTTCAATGATGTTCTCACCGACCTTCCAGGTCAGACATCGCTTATATCCCATGATATTACTCTTACTGATTATAAACCTATCAAACTTAGACCCTATCCTATATCTTTACACCACAAAGATAGGGTAGAAAAAGATATAAAAGAGATGATACGTTTAGGTGTGATATCTCCTTCGGAATCACCATATGCATTCCCAATGGTGATAGTTAAAAAGAAGGATGATTCTTTACGTATTTGTATTGATTTTAGGCGATTGAACAAAATTACAATCACAGACGGTGAGCCTATGCCTCTTTTAGATGATCTTTTGTCAGAATTATCTAATACTACTTTCTTTAGCAAACTAGATCTCTCTAAAGGCTACTGGCAAATTCCTCTTGCCGAAAATGCCAAACCTTACACAGCTTTCACAACTCCATTTGGGCTCTACCAATGGAATTATATGTGTTTTGGGTTAGTGAATGCGCCAGCGACGTTTGTGCGCATGATGCGCCGCCTTCTTGGCGATCGTAAAGATGTCATCACGTACATCGATGACATCTGCCTATTTCATGACTCGTGGGAAGACCATATTGATGGTTTAACTTCTCTTCTACATATGTTACGTATGCATGGTTTGACTGTGCGACCTTCAAAGGTCCAAATAGGTTGTCAGGAAATTTCTTTTCTTGGTCACCGCATAGGTAACCACAAACTGTATCCTGACGACAATACAGTCAAAAGAATTCTAGAGATTTCTACCCCTTCAACTAAGAAAGAAGTTAGAAGCCTTTTAGGCTTGATAAACTATTACCATAAGTTCATCCCGCATTTCGCACAACTATCAACACCTTTGTCCGCACTGTTGACCAAAGGTAGTCCTAATAAGGTACGTTGGGACAAAGATTGCGAAAGCGCTTTAGTAACAATTAAGAAATTATTTAGCAATGCACCTATTTTGTTATTACCGAATATACATATTCCATTCATACTTCAATCAGATGCCTCGAGTTACTCCATGGGTGGCTGTTTGCTGCAATGTTACAAGGAAACACTCCATCCATGTTTCTATGTGTCGAGGAAACCTACTCCGGCTGAACAAAAGTATGCGACAGGTGAACGTGAGCTCCTGTCGATGGTCTGGTGCCTGGAGAAGCTGTCAAGATATCTCATCGGCACGCACTTTTACATTATGACAGACCATAGTCCTCTTACTTACATAACAGCTAGAACAATGCGTAACGCTTGTGGTAAAGTGGGATATTATAAATATTTATAGGGGACTTAGTGTACTGACTGAGATCAGCTGTGAAGGTATCTGTATCTCATAAGGGTAGTGTATTACAGATGACCTTACTTGCTACCACATATTTATACCTCAGTCAGAATTATTCTGGAATATTGTGATGACTACGTTGAATGTCTAGGGTATGTATATGATGAAGTGTAAGTCACAACAACAACAGACAGATAAACAATTTAATTTATTCTACCACACGTGACAACACTGTGACACTCACACACATTTAACACTCTATAAGACTATTCTTAAATGAGGCACTGATGAATTTTCAAATATAAATATGTATTAATTACTGTCACTAATATATATGTGTCCTGATTCAAATACAAAGTGAACCAGGAATCACAATCAATTTTAATTACAAGTTATATGTACAGAATTTATCAATATGAATCTTGTAGTGACATATTTTTTAATTTTAATACTATCCTATGTGTGTCAGTTGTGTAGTAGTAATATGAGGTAATACTGGTTTTGTTTTTTCAAGCTATGTTGTTATTTGTCATCATGACTTCAAGTGTTTGTTTCTGTTGGAACTAGTATTGGAGATGTTCTCAGTTCCGTTCATTAAAACAATTAATTTCCCCTCTTATTTTTATACAATGTCAGTTTAAGATGGGGTTACATAATGTTGAGCTCCGCTGGCCACATAGGCTTATCTTTCGTGATGGCGGCAGGAAAAGACTCCTCTGCTCGATTGCTCCCCTGTGTTCTGGAGACACCTCACTGTTTGCTATATGGACCAAGGAGTATGCTGTCCCCTCTGGATTCAGCAAAGCTCTGACCAGGTGCTGCTCAATAACTTTAGGACCATAGTCCCTGAAACAAGAAGGTTGTACCTCCTACTTCAGAACTAATTTATACTCTATTTCTACACTGAGCACAATACATAACAAACACTGAGTTCAGAGCGGTAGGCCAACTGCTATCTTCATCTGAAACAATTTTCACCAGTATATTCCTCCCTAATGGTTATTACGCCTCTGCAATTCCAGCATTATTTCTTTCTAGTCGATAAGATAGGTGTCAGTGTACTGTGTGGCAATTCCATGCAGTTTTACTTTCCTCCGACACCTTCTGTTCAGGCTGGAGCATTATATAGGCTTTACCTCATGTTCGCTACTGAACCACACATATATACAGACATAAATTATATCAATTTACATTCAATTTTCATTAAAAAGATATCAAATATTTCAAGCTTACCACAATTCATGGAAATAATACAGAATTACGTTGACTGGCAATGAATATAGCACAATTTCGATCTGCCGATGTCCCAGGCTTTTATTTAGAAAAATATGCACTGGCGCTCAACGCACTGGTTCTGTAGTAAGTTTATTTGCAAATGTGGTGCTGACCTGACGCCTCTGATTGACTATATTGGCAGGTCTAACCAATCATGCCATGTTTACACAGCTTTTCAAAAAAGTACTCCTACTCACGTTTCCCCTAACAACAAAGAAGTAGTATTTATAGTCCGACTAATCGTGTTTAGCCTTACATTTATTTTCCGCCAATCAAATAGGAGGTAACATGTCAGCCTATTTCCCGTACAATGGTGTGTTGAAAATCTGCCACTGAGCGATTCTGATTTGGGTGTTGTCTGACATCCCTCACTATTTCTTTTGGCTATAATTTGTTATTTCCTAGACTATTTGCGTAACGTTTAACATATTATTTGTCAGCAAGTCCTAAGGAACCCAAATATACAAATTTAAAGGAGCTAAGTGGCGGCGTTCAAAATATGTATTTTCTTCTAGGATAGTCGTGCTGTTGCCACCTCCTCACTTCCAAACTTTAGGGTGTCTGCTGTACTGTCATACTAATGTCAGGATTTCAGACATAAAACAGTAGAATGTCATGTTTCCTAATAAGCGTTTTGTAAGTTTTTTTTAAACCTAACTCTCGTTTTATCACTGTCGATTTGAAAAAAAAAGCTAGTGCTTGTGGCCTTACACGCGTGATGGCAGCAATTGTGTATCGCGCGACTGTGGTAGTATTGCCTGCGTTCCGGCTTTCAGACTCTCCCTTTCTTTCTATCTTTAGTCCATCTGTCTTTCGTTTTTTTTTTTGGTAACGTAGTGTATAAAATGACATGAATGGAATTTTAAATCTAGGTCAGCTGCGTATCTCAAGGTTTTTCTTAGAAAGGCAGTACACGTTTTATCGTAGAAAGCGGGTATTGAAGCAGTAGGCTTTTACTATCAACGTGAAACGTTACAATTTGCAGACGAATTAGAAAACAAGGGGGATTTCGAGTACAGTCATTGTGACAGCACTGTTCTTTACCATTCTTCTTTCCTTTTATTGAAGTTATTTGTTAGGCTTTACATTTACGTTTTAATTTATATATGTGGATTAGAATATTTCACGACATCTCCCCTCTTAAAACAGACATCTTATGTCAGTCCTTTATTCTATATACACATAGATAAATGTAAGTCAACTTGACTTTACTCTGCTATTGTGCTATCATGGTTTTATGTGGTTGGGTCCATTCAGAGTAAGCACTACTCATGAAATCTGCCTCAGACCTCTACAACCAATAATATTTTTCGTTTATGTTACTGAACAGCCGCAAGTGTGACTGCTTGTCTTAATGCTGCTTCACAACCCGTATTCACCATTTTTCTTCTCTGAGTCTGCGCAATGACATGTCCAGAGAACATTAGATTTTCCTCAAAATGTACGTTATGAGGAGATAACATATACTTGGTGATAGCAGAGTTTTCGTAGGGGATCCCATAATCTTCTTATTAGCCTGTATGAAACATTCGGAATATCCTCAATCAAAGAGGCAACTCAGGGATTCATTACGTTCCTCCGAATTTTTTACATCCAACAATTTTGTCTGATCTCAGGTTTTACTGGAATCTGCTAGTAGCCTTTACTCAGATCCACTTTTGAGAAATATTTAGCTTTATTTAGCCTGGTGTTACGGTATATGTTATTAACGCCGTCTGCTAAAGGTTAGCAGACGTGCAATTGTAAAGGTTAAGACATTTAATATATTGCGATAGATGTTTCAATTATTGAACGCTCCATACACGATCGATTATGACGTGTCTAGTGTTGTTTGGGTCACAGTCGGTAACTAGGAGACGCTACCCTTTGTTACTTGACCGTCAAGCTGAATAGCTGCGTTTTTCTAGCCTTCCAAATTAATGGCATGATATAGCCATTTATATGTGTATTTATGCAGGACCAGGGTCAGTCCTAGAACTCTACGAGAGAGGAAACTTATGGAGGTTAGTGATTAACTAAATCCTTGGAAGGAGAAAGATAATCGTCTACTTTATACGAAGTAATTAGACTCACAGTCTCACTGTCGGCAGGTAGCCATTCTATCTGCGCGTGCATATAGCTGTGATGTTCTGACGACAATTACTGCATTGTATCCTTAAACGGACATTGACACGTAAAACAGCAGTCTACGCTATTGATTGATTGATGCATGTACCTCATGTGTGAATTGAACTGTTTATGTATGTGTGTAATCCATATTAAATTGTGAAGGACTCGAACCGGAGGCATTATTCGTTGAATCACGTTACACCATTCAACCTTATGAATTACGTATTTTATGTCAAGTTGCTGAGTTAATAAGATGAACAGTTGTTTACATCTTGATGCCAAGTTCAGGCATTACGACAAACCGAAGGTGAGGTTCACCCCATTCGCGTAAGAACATTAGCACGATCAGAATTCAGGCAACACAACCAGTAACCCCACACGAAAGTCCTTCAACAAAACTGGCGGCCGATTGCGGGGATCGACAGAAGAGAAAAAAAATTTTTTCTGTGTTCCACACGCCTCCACGATATTTACGTTTGAATGAAAATCACATGACCATTACGAAGCTGACGTGACGCACGTGATCATGAATAGCAACATGACGTCACTGTTGCATTGTCGCCGTGAAGAAGACATCTTTTCAACGCCTTTCTAGTTCGCTTCAAATTTATCAAGATGCACAATATGGACTACCGTTGCCTGCCCATCAGGAGCAGACAGTCAAAGGCACAGGCCTAGCCGTCGACGACAACGAGCATCAAGTGAAGCAGCAAATAAAGATAAGTTTAGCTCAATAACTATTGTCGTTAACGTGACAGTGCTAACTGAGTCCATGCCTTCTGCCTACATAGGCATGTTTTTACCTATGTTTAATGTACTTTTTGTTGTTTTAAGGTGTTGTTAACTAGTGGGCGGTAGGTAGGATGAACCGAAATTAGATTCTGTGGCTCTCACGATGCCTGAATTGATTTCGGTCGTTTCTTAGGGCAGTTAAACGATCGCACTTTTTGGGAGCTCCATCGAAGATTCTGCCGAATGGACTGCCTGTCCAAATCTGCTGTCGTTTGACGATTGTGTTAGCTGTACCGTTCCGTAGATAACTGGTGTATTTTATTTGTACTAAGTTCACATTTTTATTCAGTTTTGTATCATGTTCGTTAACTATTTCGTCCAGTCTACTCTTACTATCATTTATTTGATGATTGTTAAATGTTCGTCCGTTATGAGTCCTGTGATGTCATCATTTTTTGCAGTCATTTTTTTTTGTGTACTTTGCATATTCAGTTGACCTCGGGTCAATCTTTGACCCTTCGTTTTCCGTGTGACACTTCCGCTTGTTTTATTTAATTCATAAATTCATTTTTAATTGTGAAAATGTCTTGTTTGCGTCTTGACATTGTTTGTACCCTTTAGTTGCATCATTGTTTTGTTTGTACTCATGATATATATTAAATACTACATTAATAATATGACATTATATTCAATAATACACTTGTAATTTAATTTAATTAATTTTTTCTGACATTTATGGTTAATATGGGACATTGCATAATTATGCAGTGATTGTCCAAGAAATTAGCACTACAATTTATAAGAGATGCCTAGGGCATAATAATAATAATAATAATAATATAATATATATATATTGACCAAATAAAATAATCTTATAGTCTACCTTTGAGGTGACAGACCCATTGTATATTATTTAATATACTTTTCTGGTACTAAGAGAGTGACTTAGTACATTGAACAATATAATTACTAGGAATCATACCCAACATTATTGGATATTAAGATTAATTGTGTGATGTAATTACATTATAGTTAACAGATATCATAACTATTTATGATATAGTTAGTACTTAGATACAATATTGTTACAAAATATTGTCTATTAGTTGAACTTAGACATAAGAGTTCAGTACTATTGTGATTATTTATATTGAATATTCCTAAGTTGAGTAAGTATAATAATTACTCTGAAGCTACTATTGACTATTTTAATCAGTAATTATCAATAATTACTTACGGATAAAAGTCAAAATGCTTATGATGCGTGATGCCATATGATGATGGATGGTATCCGCATGTCTGGTTTTGTGTAGTGTGCAGATGTGTTCAGTCAAACAATGTTCATACAAAAATAACAGGGCAATTCACATAGGACGTCAGTAAACTCACGACGTATAAAGTCAATGATTCTTGTAACAGCCGTTGACGTTTTTCTTCATTATTTATTGTGGACGCCACAGTGACAAAATGGTTACGCGAATATGTAGGCACATCAAACAGTCATTATCACAGCAACATTCAATACAGCAATAGACGGTAGACAGCATTACAATGATGAGTCAGATGCATGTTATATTTCATAGTGCTGTAAATGTAGTCAGGTGAAAAACTCCATCCTTTTCTATAACAGCCAGGAGATAACCAGATGTATGAGATCAGTTCACTCTCCTTAGTCTGACTTCAGCAAGACAGACACGTCTGCCGAAGTATAAATAATGTCCTCAAAATATCCTCTAGATAATAAAGGTTTTCCAAACCTAGTTCATTTAACAAAGTAGCAAGTAATGGTCCTTGGGACATGCATCAACCGATGCAGTACAATACAGCGACATGTGAGCTGAGAAAACATCTCGTGACGACGACTTTCGAAGACAGGCTATGAATCGAAATCGCTCACGACCCAAAATCGATAGAGTTAATGAAAAGTCAATTTACCTTGCCTTCAGGAAATACACAGAAATATCACGCCTCCCGACATGTGGGAAACACTAGAGGTATTATCTCGAATAAACGAAATATCCATTAAGAGGACTACACATCCCTGACAGAACAAAAAATAGCGGAGATCCCCTCTTCAACGAGGCATCTCTTTCGCCATTCAAATCGCTCACTCCACTAGTGGTGGGCGGAAAACCGATCGACCAAAAAACAAGACCAGTCATGCGCAGTCCAGCGCAAAAAGACCACAGCTCAAAACTTAACTGCATTCAATACCAACGCGAGAAGACAAATGCTTACCGAGAAAAGTGACTATAAATTTCAAGCAGTTGTTGCCCTTGCGTTATAAAATAGATATTGTAATAAAAAGATGTTGCGAGAATTTATCACGCAACATATCACCACCTCCTCCCGATAAAAAAAAAATGTGGAACATATTTTTTTTTTTTTTTAAATATCAAAGAGCATGCGATAAGCGGCTCAAAACGCACGAATTATGCGCTGATAATTAATTAAATTGCCTAACATGAGGCTAAATATAGAGTGTCTGGTGAGGATATACCTCAACAGAAAAATAAATATGTCTCAAAAAATATTCACATCGGGGAGGTGTCACCAACACACATCACGTTAGCATGTAAACACAATATACGTATGCAAGTTACCATAATCATCATTAAATAGCATACTCTAATATTGTCTTTTAAAATGGATGTACAAATCTGATAGGAAAATTTAAATAGTACATTCTTTCACATGTAATGACATAAGTACATAGTAAAGTTAAACTACATGACGATCCAGGACATATGCTCTGGTATTCCGAGGGTAAGTACACAATCTAGACTCGTCATGCTTGATACTAGTAAGGTAAGTCCTCAGCTCAACAATGACATTCTGAGAAAGTACAAGCAATATAATGCTAATTAATAACTAATATGCTTCATAAGGTACAATACATTATTAATAATTGTGGCTGTTTAGTAAACTAACGGCCCCTATATTAACTACTCAGTCCTCCTCTATCATCTTAAAAAACGAACAGAAGAAGATGACAACAAAGCACGATAGTGTGTACATATAAAGTAAGTACAGATGTGCTAATCTATTGTAGAAAAATAGGTGTGTTATGACTCTGTAATATATGGAAATATAGGACAGAAGTATTAGTTGGAGTCATGTGGGCATCTAGACAAAATGTCAGCCATCACATTATCCGCACCACGGATAGCTCGTACCGTGAAGTGAAAAGGTTGAAGAGCTATAGCATATCGAGTGGATCTCGAACTCTTCAAATTCTTAGTCTGAATAGCTGTAAGAGCTTTCTGATCAGTCTCTAGAATGAAATGTGCGCCCAGGAGGAATCTTTGTAGCTTTAGAATTGACCAAACCATCGCTAACAACTCACGGTCTAAAACCGAGTAGTTCCTCTCTGCCGCATTTAGTTTTCTAGAAATGTACATAACAGGATGCAGAGTATTTGCATATTCTTGCATCAGTGCTGCTCCAATCCCAGTGGATGAAGCATCACTCCGAAGAACAAAAGTCCTATCAAGAGTAGGTAGTCTTAAGATGGGAGGAGAAGAAAATATATTCTTGATTTGGTCTAGTGAAGATTGGCATTCTTCAGACCAACGGACCAGATTAGGCGAACCTGTCTTCAACAATGTTGAGAGAGGTGCCATGATCGAAGATAAATTTGGAATAAATCTCCCATAAAATTGAATTAAACCTAAGAGACTCCTAACTTGTTTCTTCGTTTTAGGAACAGAGATGTTCAGTATTTTGGAAGTATTGTGGTCTTCTGTCTTCAAGAGACCATGACCAACACGATGACCCAGGAAAGAGATTTCACCAAAACCAACAAAAGCTTTAGAAGGTTTTGCTGTCAAATTATTCTCACGTAGAGTGGACAGTAAGTCATATAACCCTAAATAGTGATCTTCCCAGGTATCACTGAAGAGACAGATGTCATCTAAGTATGCGATGACATCCGAACGATGTGACAGAATTCGACGCATCATGCGAACGAAAGTGGCAGGGGCGTTCATGAGACCAAAAGGCATAACATTCCATTGAAATAGACCCCTAGGTGTAGAAAAAGCAGTAAGAGGTTTGGCATGCTCTGCTAAAGGCACTTGCCAATAACCTTTAGACAAGTCAAGTTTAGTGAAGAATCTAGAATTAGAAAGTCTAATCAGTAGATCTTCTAACAAAGGCATCGGTTCAGCATCGAACTTTGTGACCTGATTCAATTTGCGATAATCAACACAAATTCGTATGTTCTTATCCTTCTTCCGGACAATAACCATGGAAGAAGAATATGGTGAAGTCGATGGTTCAATTATATTTAATTGAATCATTTCATCCAATTCCTTTTCCACTTGCGACTGAAAGTGTATAGGAATAGGATACGGCCTAACCCTAATTGGATTATCGTCGGTAAGAATTATGTCATGTTCTATGACATCTGTGTGTCCAGGAATGTCAGTGAGAACATCCTGAAATGTTTGTAACATCGACGAGACTTGTCGATGTTCGTCACCAGAAAGATTAGGAGAAACAGAAACGTTTTTCCAAGATTCCGTAGAATGTAATGGAACCACTGGAAGGGGAAGATTAACATCAGAGAAGGTAGATTCCTCATCCTGTATGACAGACAGGGATGAATAATGACCGTGAGGTGCAGGAGCATCATCCGTTGCCTGGAAAATAGGCAGCAAATAGTCCGGACGTTCGTGAAATTCCGAAAGCATGTTTATGTGGAAAGTTTTATGCTTTCCATCAATATCGACCACATAGTCAACATCGGAAATCCGAGAGACTATTGCATACGGACCTTTCCATGCAATGAGAAGTCTATTTTCCCTACTGGGGAGTAGGACGAATGCTTTGTCACCTGGACAAAGTTGTCGTAGACATCTATTCTTGTTAGCAAACTGTCTTGCCTTCTCTTTAGCAATTTCTGATGAAGCAGTTGCTAGCTTACATGCCTCAATGATCTTTTGTCTAAGAGCAATGACATACTCATATGAGGATTGAGTTTCATCGCTAATATCATCGGCAGTGATGAGATCGTGTAATAAAGACATAGGGCCGCGTGGACGCGCGCCAAAGACAAGTTCGAAGGGAGAAAATCCTGTGTGTTCATTAGGGACTTCTCTATAGGCAAAGAGAGCCGCGGGTAAAACCCTGTCCCAATCTTGAGGATGATCTTCAGTTATCTTACCAAGCAAAGTCTTGAGCGTTCTATTCAGACGCTCAACTAACCCATTAGACATAGGATGGTAGATACTACTGAGAGATCGTTCAATATGTAAGGTAGACATTACCTGTGACATAGTGTCAGATATGAGTTGAGTGCCATGGTCTGACAATATTTCTCTGGGGAACCCCAAGCGAGAAAATATCAACCAAAGAGCATCTGCGATATCTGTAGTAGAGATGCTCTTAAGAGGAATAGCCTCTGGCCAACGTGTGCACATATCGACACATGTAAGGATAAACTGATGTCCTCTGGCCGACTTGACCTTAAAAGGGCCAATAATATCTATGGCCATTTTCTGAAACGGTCGAATAGGAATGTCAGCAGCCTGGATAGGCGCAGCATGTCGTGGTCCTCTAGATTTGACCTCCTGACATACCTTGCATGATCGGCAGTAAATACGAATGTCCTTATTGACAAAAGGCCAAAAGAAAGCCGCAAGGACTCTCGACTTCGTACGGGAAAAACCCATATGTCCAGCACATTGCGAGTCATGAGCATGTTGTAATATTTGCACTCTCATGCTCTTGGGAACAAGAATTTGCGAATGTGCCGACGTAGTCGAATCTTGTACCATACGTACAAGTACGCCGTTTCTCATTGCAATCCAAGATTTTCTATTTGTATCCTGATTCGGATCACCTTTCTTCGCAAGAATGAAGAATTTTTTTAAAGAAGGATCTTCTTCTTGCAATTTTATGAAAGAGTCACGAGTGATTACTAAGTGACTATCTTGGCTATCAACTTCATTATCACTATTCAGTGAAGTTTCGGGTGTTTGTAGAGCTTGTGCTCTTGTAACTACTGCATTTGTAGCTTGCATGTTATTATCTTCCCAAGCAGCAATCTGCTGTGGGGTACACTCCCTAACTCCGTGAATACGACCAATAATAAGGTCCGCAATAGGATTAGGTAAGAGACAAGCATGCACATCTCCAGTAAAGAAAGGAGTGGCAATGCGAATTACAGCAGTAGGATATTTTTCTAGAGTGCCGCCAAATGTGACACATTTAATAACCCTTCCTGTAGCACAAGATGGATCTACAAGCGATTGTCTAACACCAATAGTGGTGCATCCGGAATCGAAAAGTAGTGAGACCGGAGTATCATTAACAAGACCCTTATGTAGAATTAAAGAACCCCTCCCGTCATGCGCAACAGCAGCAGGAAGAGCGGGAAGTGGGTGACCACAACTCAAAGTAGTTATGGTACCCGGTTCGAATAAAGTACTGCACTGGGGGCATTTGTTTGCTCTCTCAAAGTCAAAAGCAGAACTAGTGACAGCGTCAAAGTTTTTATTATCAACAACATGATTACAGGCTCCCTCAGTTTCCTGTTGTACAGAATTAGCCTGCTGATATCTCTTTTTTTTTGTGTTGAGATCTACCCCGACTATTATTACCTCTGAAGTTATCAGAGTTATTATTATCTCTGCAGTTATTATTGTCTCTATTGTAATTGTTATCCTGGTTCGAATTCCAGTTTCCATGATTACTATCATGTTCACATTGATGCGAACATCTATTTGTTTGGTTTTGAGGTCTTCGGCAGGAATAACCTCTATTACCATATCCTCTGTTGAAATGCCTATAATTATTAGGGTGATAGTAACGACCACTATCAGGTTGTCTCCAATTCTTCGAAGAAGAATCACCATGAAATTGATTTCCATGATTTTGACAGAAATTACCGCTACTCTTTCTATCAAAATTTTGTTGGAATCTACGAGCAAAGTTTTGGCCATACGGAGCTGCCGAAGCAACTGGTAAATCTTCTTTCACCTTAGAGTTACCCATGGTTATGTGTGGGTGCGCAGTTACGTATTGGCAACAGAAATCTTCCATTTCTTTTATTGTTTTAGGTTTACGTTCATGAAGGAAAGCAAGGAAAGACTCATTGACAGACGACATGACTTTGTCTCTAAGTATTAAGTCCATAAGTCCTTCATAAGTTTTTTCCGTCTTAGATAGTTCAACCCATCGTGAGAAAGTAATGCGTATTCTTGCAATAAACTCGGAGAATTCAACTCCATTTTCAGGTAACATGTTTTTAAATTGTAGACGATAGCCGTCTTCGTTAAGCTGATATTTCTTTAACAAAGCGGCCCTGACAACCTCATAATTGTTCTTGTCAGGTTCATCCACCATATTTAATATACTTAGAGCTTTACCTGTCAGTATCCCTGATAACTGATAAACATATTTTGCTTTGTCTATGTTATGAGCTGTACATGCTTGTTCAAATCTGTCCAGATAGAACATTATGTCATCACTGGAAGGACTAAATGTTGGTAACTTAATCTTAAAAGTATCATTATTAGCCTTACCAGAAGATGAACCCTTGTTTGAATCATTACCATTACTCATGCTCGTTAATTTCAATTTTTCCAACTCTAAAGCTAAGACCTTTTCTTCATGTTCCATTTTTGCTTTCTCTTTCCTCTCATCAGACTCTCTCTGTAATCTTCTTTCCTCAGCCTGAGCCTCTTTTTGAAGTCTTTCATTTTCAGCTTCTTTTTCAAGTCTTTTATTTTCAGCCTCTTTTTCAAGTCTTTTATTCTCAGCCTCTTTTTGCTATCTTTCAGCTTCTAGCTGTAGCTGGAGTTTTCTCTCCTCAGCTTCTGATTCCCTTTTTTGTTTTTCCATTTCCATTTGGAATCTTTTTTCATCCACCTGCATCTGCAGTTTCTTTTGTTCAGCTTCCATATGCAGTTTCTTTTGTTCAGCTTCCATTGCTTTATCATATCGAGCAGTTGCAAATTCTTCTAACTTATCACCAGTCTTCCCAAGCAATTTACCCTGCTCAATAAAGTGCTCAAATGTAGACATGTTGTCTAACATATGAGTCCAAAACCTGAAATAATTAACTAATTTATTTCAAACCTAAGTGTAACAAGTCTTAATTAAGCACTTGTATATTCACATCACATTATATTATCCCAGTCTCTGTGGGAAACAAGTCTCCAATCAAAGAACTTGTATATGAAATATCAGCACTCAATTCTTGATCATAAGTGCACTTCTCATTCAATAGTGCACGACACTATTCATCATTCATTTATCATCAGTGTAGTAGTAACAGTGCATTAGCATAGCCCATTAACTAATTACTATAACTGTAAACAATGACTATGTAAACACATGCAGAATGTAAACATTGAAAATGTAAACAATGCAAACAATGTAAACAATAACAATGTAAACAATAACAAAGATCAGCAACAATACAAAAACGTTCGCAGAAATCAACTAAAAATAAAGCAGAAATTAATGAAATATCACAAAAAATGTGACGATATCTGCGCTATAATTAAACAAAATACATGACACCACAGTGTATAAAGAAAAATGTAGTATGAAACTAAACTGTAGTCAAGAGTAGGCTAACAAATACAAACAAATCAAAACAAAACTAAAGAATGCGAAATAATAACGAAAACAATATTAAAACATGTCATCACAGCTAACATAAATAGCAACAGAAGTCGCTTAGCAAATTCCAGTATCGGAAATTTGCAAACCCTACAGAAAACGCTCACAATAGACGACCTCTATGACGTGGCATAATCTAACGGAGACACCACCCAACCGAGAACCCGCTGAAATATAAACATATAAATATACGAATAACATATAGACATATAACATATAGAATGAGATGATACACAGAAGACTCAGCAGAAGTATAAGGGCACAGTTTACATACAAACAGGCCACTTAACTTATAGGCTTCCAATCGTAGAACAGCAGAAAAAACGGATGTCAATCAACGTCCTAAAGAGCGAAGCTCCAACGATGATGGCACATCTGAACTGCTTCCACTGCTAACACGATGGTACAAGAGCTTCTGAAATACTGTGTGTTGAGTTGTTTCGGCACTTGACCTTCTAATCCAAAAGTAAGTTGATGGAAATCGGTACTTGGCCTTCTTCAGAAAACAACCCGTTTCAACCGGCACTTGACCTTCACAAAAACGACAGCACTGGAACCTTGACAGCAGCAACTTGCTTGACTTGCGTAAAAGATAACAGCAGTCCGAGTTATCCGGCAACATGTAACAACGCCGGGTACTGTCAAATTCTTGTTTCCGTCAAAAAGTTGAAATTTTGACTTTTATAGGGCAACGCCGAGTACTTTGAAAATTTTGAAGATGTTGACTGTATTGAAGAATGTTAATTTCTTGAAGGATGCTGATGAATTCTTGTTGAAAATGAAGTGGGTAAGGGACCCCGTGTTTGCTGGTACCAGAATCAAACCAGCTTATGGCCACCAAATGATGCGTGATGCCATATGATGATGGATGGTATCCGCATGTCTGGTTTTGTGTAGTGTGCAGATGTGTTCAGTCAAACAATGTTCATACAAAAATAACAGGGCAATTCACATAGGACGTCAGTAAACTCACGACGTATAAAGTCAATGATTCTTGTAACAGCCGTTGACGTTTTTCTTCATTATTTATTGTGGACGCCACAGTGACAAAATGGTTACGCGAATATGTAGGCACATCAAACAGTCATTATCACAGCAACATTCAATACAGCAATAGACGGTAGACAGCATTACAATGATGAGTCAGATGCATGTTATATTTCATAGTGCTGTAAATGTAGTCAGGTGAAAAACTCCATCCTTTTCTATAACAGCCAGGAGATAACCAGATGTATGAGATCAGTTCACTCTCCTTAGTCTGACTTCAGCAAGACAGACACGTCTGCCGAAGTATAAATAATGTCCTCAAAATATCCTCTAGATAATAAAGGTTTTCCAAACCTAGTTCATTTAACAAAGTAGCAAGTAATGGTCCTTGGGACATGCATCAACCGATGCAGTACAATACAGCGACATGTGAGCTGGGAAAACATCTCGTGACGACGACTTTCGAAGACAGGCTATGAATCGAAATCGCTCACGACCCAAAATCGATAGAGTTAATGAAAAGTCAATTTACCTTGCCTTCAGGAAATACACAGAAATATCACGCCTCCCGACATGTGGGAAACACTAGAGGTATTATCTCGAATAAACGAAATATCCATTAAGAGGACTACACATCCCTGACAGAACAAAAAATAGCGGAGATCCCCTCTTCAACGAGGCATCTCTTTCGCCATTCAAATCGCTCACTCCACTAGTGGTGGGCGGAAACCGATCGACCAAAAAAACAAGACCAGTCATGCGCAGTCCAGCGCAAAAAGACCACAGCTCAAAACTTAACTGCATTCAATACCAACGCGAGAAGACAAATGCTTACCGAGAAAAGTGACTATAAATTTCAAGCAGTTGTTGCCCTTGCGTTATAAAATAGATATTGTAATAAAACGATGTTGCGAGAATTTATCACGCAACAGCTTACTATAGACCATTTCGTTAAAATTGGTAAAGAATATGGTTATAAATCCCAAGAACTTCGTCAGTTTGCTGAGGCAGAACTGGAAAAACATAAAGCAGAAATGGAGGAACAAAAGGCTGCATTAAAGAAAGAGGAAGCAGAACGTGAGATGAAGCAAATTGCCAAGGAAAATAGATTAAGAGAAATTGCTCAACAGGAAGAAGAGAATAAATTGAAACGAGAGGAAATTATTTTACAACAAGAAATGGAATTGGCGCGTATTAAATTGGAGACAGCAAGATTACAAGCACAAAGTGCTGATGCAAACCAGAATAATAACGCACAAAATGGATCGTCATCCAGCCAAACTAAACATTTCTACAACTTTAAATTACCCACTTTCAACTTAAACGTGGACGACCTTTCATCGTTCCTGTCACGTTTTGAACAGACTTGCAAAACAAATCATTTGCCCGAAGAGTCATGGGTACTCAAGTTAAATGAATTCTTGGTTGGAGAACTATTGACGGCTTCTCAAAATGCTGACCCATCAATAGCAAATAACTACGGTGCTATTAAGTCCTTGCTTTTACGAAGGTTTCACCTGGACGAGGAACACTGTAGGTTGAAATTTAAGGGAATTTTACCTGAATCTCCAAAAGATTTTGCAGGATTCATTGCGAACATACGCAATACATTTAATAGATGGGTTGAACTGGCAGAAGTCAACAAATCGTACGACAAATTAGTTGATTTGCTACTACGGGATAAGGTATTATCTTCGGTTAGCCAGCCATTCTTTGCATATTTGCAGGAGCGTAAACCAGGTACTATTGACGAGTTGGAAAAAATTTCTTTAAACTACTGTTCGGCACATCCGAATGCAACCATTTCTAACTCCTCATTAAGAGAACCTCTACCTGTGGCGTCTAATATGGCCTACAATCATAATAACAAACAAAGACATCACAGTGTAGACAGAAGTAGGTTCCAAAGAAATCACAATGTTAACTTTCAGAAGGGACATAATAATGATTTCAACAATAAAAATGAGTTCAACAGAGGTAGATCACGAGATAGAAATTATTCACCTCAAACAAACTACCACAATAGTCAACATAACACTAATTATAATCGATCACATACCCCGAAAAATAACAATAACTGGAATGGTAATAATCATGGCTCGAGACATCGAGATAATAGTTACTATAGAGGACGACGAGATAATTCTAACAATTATACTCGGAATCGATCTCATTCTCGGGGATCATCTCATTACAACCATAATACAGGGGCGGCAGTTACAAATAATACTACCCCTATAGCTCAGGTCCCACTTGACAATAATACAACACAGTCTTCTGCTGCATGTTTTGCTATTAATTATAATGTGGCAAATAGTTGCCAACAATGCAATCTTATTTTTCAGAAGGCGAAAGAAACAGTGCTTAACTGCGGACATATTACACCAGAGGTAGGTCTTGCAGTCAACGATGGAACAGGCTTACTAATTTTTAACAGGGGAATCGTTAATGGATCCGTCGTCTCAGTGCTGAGAGATTCAGGATCCACGACGATTGGTGTACGTCAGTCGCTGGTACATCCTAGCTGTGCGACAGGAGAATACGTCCGCTGCATGACATTTGGTGGAACTATTGAGTTTTACCCCACAGCTATTGTTCATATTAGAACACCCTTTTTCACAGGGAATGTAAAAGTATGTATGCTAAAAAAGCCTATTGCTGATCTGATGGTTGGTCGTATACACGGCAGTAAAGATTGTACTCCAGATGAGATCATAGAATGGGAGAAACATAACCTATGCACTGGAAACGCCGTGACGACTAGAGCGCAGACTCAACTCATGGAGAAAGTTGGTGATAATAAAATGGATGTAGACAACCAAGAGGAATTTGTAGTCAATTCACCTATTGACAGGGAAACATTTGCAACCAAACAAAAAGAGGATAAATCTTTAAAAAAATTTTTTAAGCTGGTTGATAAAGTTGACAATCTATCCTCAGGTAATAATAACAAACATTGGTTTGTTATTAAAAATGACCTATTGATTAGATGTTTTAATGACAAATCACAAATGAAACAACAAGTTATGGTCCCGTATACTTTTAGACGGTACATTCTTCAACATGCGCATGACTCACAGTGTGCTGGACATATGGGATATACTCGAACACGATCTCGAGTACTGTCTTCATTCTTTTGGCCAGGAGTGTCAAGAGATATTTCGCAGTATGTACGTTCCTGTACTACATGCCAAGAAGTGAAAGAAGGTGGAGCTTTTCACACGGCGCCTATTCAGGCTTGCGATATCTCAGTAAGACCGTTTGACAAGATGGCCATAGATATTATTGGTCCATTGCTACCATCGGCCAGAGGACATAGATTCGTCCTTACGTGCATTGATTTGTGCACACGATGGCCAGAAGCTATCCCATTAAAGACCACCACTACCACAGATGTAGCTGATGCACTACATCTCATCTTTTCTAGAATAGGGTTTCCTAGAAAACTTTTATCAGACCATGGGTCACAGTTCATATCTGACACCATGAAGGAAGTCATGAAAACCTGGAACATTGATAGGAATTTAAGTAGTATTTATCATCCTATGAGTAATGGTGCAGTTGAAAGACTTAACCGTACACTTAAACAACTACTACATAAGGTTACTGTTAAGCACCCTCATGACTGGGACAGAGCACTCCCAGCTGTTCTATTTGCTTATCGGGAGGTACCGCATGAACAAACTGGCTTCTCTCCCTTTGAATTAGTTTTTGGTGCTCCCCCAAGAGGTCCTATGGGACTAATAAAAGACTTATTAATTGACGCGGAGATGACTCAGGACACTCAGTCATCTTACGAGTATGTGATTAATCTTCGGAAGAACATTATTGAGTCTTGCCAGTTGGCAACAGCTTCTTCTGAGGCTGCAAAAGCTAAGGCTCGATCTCTACAAAATAGGTCTCGACGATTACGCCAATTATTCCCAGGCGATGAGGCTTATGTGTTACTTCCTCACAATAACAATAAATTATTGATATCTTGGAATGGTCCTTACAAAGTCATTGATAAAATTTCCGACGTTGATTACGTCTTAGATATCAAGGGACACAAAAAGATATTTCATATTAACATGCTCAAGCAATTTCATACACGTCCTGAACACTTACAGTCAATTTTCCATGAACTAGATGACAACACAGTATCTACTTGTTATTATTCCAACTTATCCGTCATCCAGGAAGAAGAATCTTCTTTTCCTGAGGTACAGTTACCGTTACCGGTACCAGTAGTTCAACCTACTGAATCTTGGCGGGATGTAACCATCTCTTCAACGGTTACACCGCAACAGCGTCTACAGATTGCTAATCTCTTACAATCTTATCCAGATGTGTTGACCGACGTCCCGGGTCGCACATCGGCTATCAGTCATGACATTACTCTCAATGACGATACACCTATTCGTGTACATCCCTATTCGGTTCCTTTACATTTCCTTGCTAAAACTACTAAGGAACTTGAACAGATGTTGTCTCTGGGAATCATTGAGACTAGTAATTCGCCATTCTCTTCTCCATTAGTGATTGTCCGGAAGAAGGACAATAACATCAGACTATGTGTTGACTATAGAAAATTAAATGCTAAGACTATAGTTGACAGCGAACCACATCCACTTAGCGACGACTTACTGCCACGTCTATCCAACGCAACTATATTTAGTAAGATAGACTTAACTAAAGGTTATTGGCAGATACCACTGACCGAAAAGACTAAGTACTACACCGCATTTTCCACTCCACAAGGTCTATACCAGTGGAATGTGATGCCTTTTGGGCTTGTTAATGCGCCAGCTACCTTCATTCGCCTGATGCGACAAATTTTATCAGGTAGATTAGACGTTATTACGTATATTGACGACATATGCTTGTTTAGTTCGTCGTTTGAGGAACATGTTTCGGGACTTAGATATGTTTTCGACACTCTAAGGAATTATCATCTAACTGCTAAACCTACAAAGGTGCAGATCGCATGTAATGAGATAACCTTTTTGGGACATATCATTGGAGCGGGATATATCCGAACGTTACCTAGTACGGTCTCCAAAATTCTAAACATAGCAGTTCCTCAGACGAAGAAACAGGTCAGGAGTTTGTTAGGACTTGTTCAATATTACAGTAGATTCATACCAAACTTGTCATCCATCACGGCTGTATTGTCTTCATTGTTAAAAAAAGACATGCCGGTGAAGGTGACATGGACTGGTATATGCAATGAAACTTTCAACAAAATTATAAATTTGTTTTCGCATGAACCAATTTTAAGACTTCCCGATGCTTCCAAAAGATTTTTCTTACGAACAGATGCTAGTAACTACGGCATCGGTGCATGCCTGCTCCAGAACCATGATGGCGTTCTACATCCTACATTATATATTTCAAGAAAGCTAAAGCCGGCAGAAACAAAGTATTCCACAGTGGACAAGGAACTTTTGTCAGTTATATGTGCAATCACAAAACTGGAAAAGTTCTTGCTTGGTGCTCCATTCACCATTCAGACTGACCAGCGTGCTGTAGCATCTTTGCGTAGATCAAACCACTTACTTACTTACTTAGTCGTTCCCCTTCTACCGTGAGGTGTAGAGGTTTGGAAGAGAGAGCGCGATCATCCTGCAGCCATTTGAATTCTCCATTGAACATATTCCTGGCACTGAAAACATTGTGGCGGATGCGTTGTCACGTAATCCTATTGACGACGAATAATCAACATTGACATTCCTAAACTACGTCAATCATCACTACATTGGATAGAACGAAGTATCAACTATAAGGGAACTAACCTTGACTTCAATTTAATAATTATAAACACTATATGCATCACAGAATTGAACTAAAGACAATCAAGGTATACATATTGACATTGAAACTTCGTCTAACGTCCATACACAATATATGAATATTCGTTCAACAATCATGGAACAATATCTGACGACAAGTCGAACTTATTATCCTATGTGCACTTAATTCTTGGATCCTAGGATAATTGACATTTCTGTCCGACGTAAATGCTTCAACACTTTGTCTAAAAGAATTCATCAGGATCAGGACTACGGATGGATCATCATATCCTATACTAATTAATTAGTTAACTTAACTTCTTAATTGAATTAATATCAATAAAATGAAATGTGAGAAAAAAAATGAAATGAAAAAAAAACAAAAAAGAGAACGAAATATAAAAAGAAGAAATTATGAAAAGAGAAAATAAATCTCACACAAGTATTAGATTAATATTTTTTTTTTAATGTACCTATACGTTATTTAGTTAGTTAAATTAGATAGTTATTATTCACTAACACTTAACACACACAATTAAGTTAAACTTATATTCGAATTTCTTTCTATTTCTTCTCACTTATTTGTCTTTTCTTCTCTCATAACATCGTGTTACATTAGAATCTTAATAATTTAACTCTTAGTTTAATTAATTAATTTAATTTTAATTAGTCAAATTAATTCCTATATGACATACTAATACGACAGACCTTACTTTAATTTAATTCTATCATTCACTATTGACATTACACATTTTATTTAGTTGATATAATAATATGCATAATATTGATATATAATATGATTAATGTTAGATGACTATGACAAATAGTTAGTTGACATGACCGCGACACGGTTCTACTCAGAACATCGTCGGCCATATGTCACAATTGTGTTAAATTTTTTGAAAAATTGTTAAGTCGGATAGATCTTGAAAAAAAATCTATCGATTTTTTTTCCCCGGTGTACAGGGAATTGTTACGGTATATGTTATTAACGCCGTCTGCTAAAGGTTAGCAGACGTGCAATTGTAAAGGTTAAGACATTTAATATATTGCGATAGATGTTTCAATTATTGAACGCTCCATACACGATCGATTATGACGTGTCTAGCGTTGTTTGGGTCACAGTCGGTAACTAGGAGACGCTACCCTTTGTTACTTGACCATCAAGCTGAATAGCTGCGTTTTTTCTAGCCTTCCAAATTAATGGCATGATATAGCCATTTATATGTGTATTTATGCAGGACCAGGGTCAGTCCTAGAACTCTACGAGAGAGGAAACTTATGGAGGTTAGTGATTAACTAAATCCTTGGAAGGAGAAAGATAATCGTCTACTTTATACGAAGTAATTAGACTCACAGTCTCACTGTCGGCAGGTAGCCATTCTATCTGCGCGTGCATATAGCTGTGATGTTCTGACGACAATTACTGCATTGTATCCTTAAACGGACATTGACACGTAAAACAGCAGTCTACGCTATTGATTGATTGATGCATGTACCTCATGTGTGAATTGAACTGTTTATGTATGTGTGTAATCCATATTAAATTGTGAAGGACTCGAACCGGAGGCATTATTCGTTGAATCACGTTACACCATTCAACCTTATGAATTACGTATTTTATGTCAAGTTGCTGAGTTAATAAGATGAACAGTTGTTTACATCTTGATGCCAAGTTCAGGCATTACGACAAACCGAAGGTGAGGTTCACCCCATTCGCGTAAGAACATTAGCACGATCAGAATTCAGGCAACACAACCAGTAACCCCACACGAAAGTCCTTCAACACCTGGCAAACAACTGATTTGTATCCGGCAATGGATCCACCTGTCCTTCTGTAATAGCATTCAGTCTCCTGTAATCTATACAGAGTCTATGTTCTCCAGAGGGCTTCCTTAGGAGTACAACACCGGAACTATACGAAGATTCACTGTGTGAAATAATTCCTTCCTTCAACAAATAGTCTATCTCTTCCTTCAAAGCTTTCTCCTTAGCAAAAGGAATCGAATAGGGTTTCATACAGACAGGTGTGGGGTCTATCAGCTTCATATCATATTCCAATAAGTTTGTATGCCCAGGTCGGTCTGTTAACACCTCTGTATGAGTATCTAGAACCTGTTGCACTCTCTCTTTCTGAGTTTTCGTTAAATGTGTACTGATTTTCACCTGTGCCGCTGTCTCACAGGGGTGTAATGGATATTCAAATGATGAAAGTGGTTCCTTTTTCATCTCCATGGCAATGGACAAGGTCAACAAGTGTGTCTCTTCCTGATGTTCTCTTTCCAAATATTTCTTCAGGAGATTCACATGATAGATTTTTTTTCCCTTCTTATCTATCTTATAATTTGTTCTAGACACCTTCTCTAGAACTGTATATGGACCTTGCCATCCAATCTGTAACTTATTCTGACTACCGGGGAGAAGAAGCAGTACCTTCTCTCCCACAGCCAAATCTCTGTCTTTAGCTTTCCGGTTATAATAGGCAGCATGTTTCTTCCTGGCTTGTTTCAAATTTTCATTGGCAAGTTTCCAGCCAGTTTTTAAACGAGTGGTCAGCTCATTCACATATTGGTATGAGGATGTAATATTTTCCTCTGCTTTTTTATCAGTCCACGTTCTTAACAGCGTTACATATGGACCTTTAATTGTGTGGACCTATTTGTCCATGCACCGGTATGGTCTCTTCCACTTGAAGCGCTATAGTGATGATTTTTCTTCCCAGAATTATCAGTCACAAAACGACCGCTACCAATTTTCCTCTTGGGGCTTTCTCCCCACTTAGAATTCTTGATGAGAGATTTCCTCTCTACATCTTCTTCCTCCAGTTTGTTTAAGTCCGATTGAGGGATTTTCGGCTTATCCTGGGGTAAGACATCTTTTTGCACTCTCTGCATAGTGGCCATTGTAAAACAGTTTAGTGAAGCTTGTCCGTGAAAAGGGGCTTCCCATTCCCTTTGGTCCACTTTATCAAATTTATACTTCTTTTTATTGTCAGGCCTAATTTTGCCCCTTGGCGTGTCCAGGTCCTGATCAATGTTCCCACTTGTGGGTGTTCCCTCATGTGCTATGCTACACCTTTCTACAAAATTCTCAATGTCCCATCTTGCCTTGGGCCAATAATAATTGTGAGCCACCTTTTGGATGATGGTACCTATTTTTTGATGGTCCCCATCTGGTTTCACATGTAGGCTCCTTATTAAGTCTGCCCTATATCTTTTAGGAAGTACCAGCTGTCCCTGACCTTTGGATCTAGCTCCAGTCTTCCTATACATCAACTTGTTTTTCATGTAAAATTCTCCCTTGCCTGGAGTTGTATGACAAGTTGACAATTTCCTGAAACAAGGCTTGAAGGTCTTATCCCCAGCCTGTGCCTTCCTCATCTCTTCTGGAGTGGTATCCAACATAATATCCTCCTCCTTTCTTGAGGTCGACCTGACCTGAAGGGTGGCCATAACTATAGAGTTCCATCTGCAACGGTCAGTGTCATGATTGTTCATCTTACAATTCTTACACCACCTTTTCCCTTGGTTGAAAGATTTTCTTTCATCATATTTCCTTTCATCGAATTGTGGGGTTTTATTTTTATTGTCATACCGTGGCCTATCAAACTGGTGCTTACCTTTGTTTTGATCCCTAGGATCAAATTTATTAAAGTTCTGTGGTGCCCTAAAATTTTCCAACTGTTTCTTTTTGTTACCTGATACCTCTGCCTGAGCTGCTTGATACCTTTCAGCAACATTTAGCAACTCACCCAGCCTCTCTGCACCTTGTTCCATGAGAAACTTTCTCAGGTCTGGAGCCATGGACTCTCTTAGTTGTTCTATAAGGACCATTTCCTTAAGATCTTGGGTTTTCCCCAGAGAAGTCCATTTCTCCAAGTATGTCTCTAACCGTGCAGAGAACTGGTGATAGGTTTCACCTGACAGTAGTTTAGCATTCCTAAATTTTTTCCTATAAAATTCTGCGTTCTTTTCATATCTTAAGAAAAGAGCCTGCTTTAGCATGTCATAATTTTCCTGATCACCTCTGCTCATTTTGGCAAAAACTTCATAAGCTGCCCCACGAAGACCTTGAGATAACTTTAAGCTCCACCTTTCTCTCTCTAACCCATATGTGGTAGCCAATAGTTCATATCTATTTAGATAGCTCTCAATATCATCGTCTTTCTCAACGAAATGATCTAAATGAAAATTCATAGCTGAGGTTGAGGCTCCCTGACTAGCAGTAGCATCAGAGGTAAAGGGACTGGCCCCATTTTCAGGAGCATGGCCTTGAAACTCAAACTCCCTTAGTCGTAACTCGGGTTCCCTTTGTAATCTTTTATCTTCTGCTTCCCTTTCTGCAGTCAATCTTCTTTCTCCTCTTTCTGCAGCCTGTCTTCTTTCCTCGGCTTCCAATGCTTTAGCCTCTTTGTCAGCCTCAATCTGCAACCTCTTAGCCTCAGCCTCAGCCTCAAATTGTAACCTCTTGGTCTCAGCCTCTAACTTTCTTTCGGCCTCTTTTTCTAATCTCCTTTCTTCCCGTTCAATATATTTGTCACATTCAGCAGTGACATAAGCAGTCATAATTTGTCCGTCCATTCCTAACTCTTTCGCAGTCTGTACAGCAGCAGATCGAAATTTTGCCAAGTCGGCCATTGTCTAACATGCAATTCAGTCTTTCAATAATTATCTAAGGACACTACAGGCACTGAGAGCTCAACGTTATTTATTTCCACCCAAGGATACCTTTTAATTCTTATTATTCCCAATATCTATAACAGGAGAAAGTTCAATATCCCGGACGAGCCCCCAATATATGTGGTAAAGTGGGATATTATAAATATTTATAGGGGACTTAGTGTACTGACTGAGATCAGCTGTGAAGGTATCTGTATCTAATAAGGGTAGCGTATTACAGATGACCTTACTTGCTACCACATATTTATACCTCAGTCAGAATTATTCTAGAATATTGTGATGACTACGTTGAATGTCTAGGGCAGGGGTCGGCAACCTACGGCACGCGTGCCAAGCGTGGCACGTGGAACGATTTTCAATGGCACGCTGAGTGAATTAAAATACTGTACAGTATATGATCTCATTTTAAAAAAATTGAATTTTTAATTAAATAGAAGCATATAATTCTTTTAAAACTATACCTGTTTTTACAACCCTTCAAAACGAAAGTTTTTAGACATTGGAGGTAAGAATGTGCGATCTGATGCAAACTAAAGGCCTGATCATACTATACTGCACGTAAGTCTTCGTTTTTACGGACCGTTTCCGAGAACAAACATTCTTCAACGAATTTCAAGGGGATTGGTTATACTTTGCGGCGCCTGCTAGTCTGGCGTCTACCTGCTACCGAAGTTTGCAGGATGAGATTCTTGAAAAGAATCCCAAGCGAATTTTGACGGGCAAGCGGAGACGTAATATCATAATTACGCAATAGTGTCTGGCTAGCGCCTGGACGAGCGTATTTATTTCGTTTTCGCTCGCAGTTTTTGACTCCCAGTGTGAGTTTGGAGCAACAATGACTGACCTCGACGAAGTTATATTTCCGTCCTATCCTTCCCCTCTCTCCTAACCACCACCACCTGTACAGTTCTCTCGGCTGTCGCACACTCATGCCCGTACAGTCCGTTGACCGCAGCACAAAAGTTGGTGTAGTTATTAAGTAATACGGTGCCGTTAAAATGACTCAAAAAAGACAAAAACTTTATTTAATTGTTTTGTTCTTCAAACTACAGTATTGGACTTTCTGTCGTAACAAAATATTCATATGGCAATTTTATTATAAAATTTCAAACTAATGTGTTCAGAACTTAAATTTTGCAAAACATAATATTTGTATTGATAGTTGTTCCTATTTATATTAAAATATTGAATAATCTACAAAGAATAGAATAGTTATTTAATGTATCGGAAACACGTTAATACAAGATCATTTTTAAATTGTTTCAATAATTGTTGTATATAAAAATATGGTGGACTTAGGTTGGCACGCTGAGTGACTTTGCAACAATACTTCGGCACGACACTACTAAACGTCTGCCGACCCCTGGTCTAGGGTATGTATATGATGAAGTGTAAGTCACAACAACAACAGACAGATAAACAATTTAATTTATTCTACCACACGTGACAACACTGTCACACTCACACACATTTAACACTCTATAAGACTATTCTTAAATGAGGCACTGATAAATTTTCAAATATAAATATGTATTAATTACTGTCACTAATACATATGTGTCCTGATTCAAATACAAAGTGAACCAGGAATCACAATCAATTTTAATTACAAGTTATATGTACAGAATTTATCAATATGAATCTTGTAGTGACATATTTTATTAATATTATCCTATGTGTGTCAGTTGTGTAGTAGTAATATGAGGTAATACTGGTTTTGTTTTTTCAAGCTATGTTGTTATTTGTCATCATGACTTCAAGTGTTTGTTTCTGTTGGAACTAGTATTGGAGATGTTCTCAGTTCCGTTCATTAAAACAATTAATTTCCCCTCTTATTTTTATACAATGTCAGTTTAAGATGGGGTTACATAATGTTGAGCTCCGCTGGCCACATAGGCTTATCTTTCGTGATGGCGGCAGGAAAAGACTCCTCTGCTCGATTGCTCGCCTGTGTTCTGGAGACACCTCACTGTTTGCTATATGGACCAAGGAGTATGCTGTCCCCTCTGGATTCAGCAAAGCTCTGACCAGGTGCTGCTCAATAACTTTAGGACCATAGTCCCTGAAACAAGAAGGTTGTACCTCCTACTTCAGAACTAATTTATACTCTATTTCTACACTGAGCACAATACATAACAAACACTGAGTTCAGAGCGGTAGGCCAACTGCTATCTTCATCTGAAACAATTTTCACCAGTATATTCCTCCCTAATGGTTATTACGCCTCTGCAATTCCAGCATTATTTTTTTCTAGTCGATAAGATAGGTGTCAGTGTACTGTGTGGCAATTCCATGCAGTTTTACTTTCCTCCGACACCTTCTGTTCAGGCTGGAGCATTATATAGGCTTTACCTCATGTTCGCTACTGAACCACACAAATATACAGACATAAATTATCAATTTACATTCAATTTTCATTAAAAAGATATCAAATATTTCAAGCTTACCACAATTCATGGAAATAATACAGAATTACGTTGACTGGCAATGAATATAGCACAATTTCGATCTGCCGATGTCCCAGGCTTTTATTTAGAAAAATATGCACTGGCGCTCAACGCACTGGTTCTGTAGTAAGTTTATTTGCAAATGTGGTGCTGACCTGACGCCTCTGATTGACTATATTGGCAGGTCTAACCAATCATGCCATGTTTACACAGCTTTTCAAAAAAGTACTCCTACTCACGTTTCCCCTAACAACAAAGAAGTAGTATTTATAGTCCGACTAATCGTGTTTAGCCTTACATTTATTTTCCGCCAATCAAATAGGAGGTAACACGTCAGCCTATTTCCCCTACAATGGTGTGTTGAAAATCTGCCACTGAGCGATTCTGATTTGGGTGTTGTCTGACATCCCTCACTATTTCTTTTGGCTATAATTTGTTATTTCCTAGACTATTTGCGTAACGTTTAACATATTATTTGTCAGCAAGTCCTAAGGAACCCAAATATACAAATTTAAAGGAGCTAAGTGGCGGCGTTCAAAATATGTATTTTCTTCTAGGATAGTCGTGCTGTTGCCACCTCCTCACTTCCAAACTTTAGGGTGTCTGCTGTACTGTCATACTAATGTCAGGATTTCAGACATAAAACAGTAGAATGTCATGTTTCCTAATAAGCGTTTTGTAAGTTTTTTAAAACCTAACTCTCGTTTTATCACTGTCGATTTGAAAAAAAAAGCTAGTGCTTGTGGCCTTACACGCGTGATGGCAGCAATTGTGTATCGCGCGACTGTGGTAGTATTGCCTGCGTTCCGGCTTTCAGCCTCTCCCTTTCTTTCTATCTTTAGTCCATCTGTCTTTCGTTTTTTTGGTAACGTAGTGTATAAAATGACATGAATGGAATTTTAAATCTAGGTCAGCTGCGTATCTCAAGGTTTTTCTTAGAAAGGCAGTACACGTTTTATCGTAGAAAGCGGGTATTGAAGCAGTAGGCTTTTACTATCAACGTGAAACGTTACAATTTGCAGACGAATTAGAAAACAAGGGGGATTTCGAGTACAGTCATTGTGACAGCACTGTTCTTTACCATTCTTCTTTCCTATTATTGAAGTTATTTGTTAGGCTTTACATTTACGTTTTAATTTATATATGTGGATTAGAATATTTCACGACAACGCTAGAATACACCGATGGTACTTGTTGATTCAAGAATTTTCATTTACGATTCTGCCTATTGCTGGATCAGACAATAACTTGGCAGATCTTTTATCGCGAAACTTCTCTGAGAAGAAATTGAATTAACTCTTTAGTCACCATGTTGACAAGTGCTATTATTAATGTTATAAAATTTAATGTGTGTACTTAATGAGTATAAGTAGATAGTACTAATATTGATATGTTCGGGAGACGGGCGTCTTCTCCATCACTATCATCCGTGCCACAAGTGTCACGTTTGGAAGTGAGGGGGATGATGTTGAGGATTGCTTCATGTCTGCAGCATGGCGCATTCCTCAAATGATATATCTCCGCGACCGATGTCGATGATTGTTGCATGTGTGCATGCATTTGAGTTTTGATCACACTCGGATTGCTGCACCATGGAACATCGCAATTGAATATATATTAACGACGAAGTATGCATATCACTATGCATGACGCGTATGTCTTTATAACGTCATTCGACTTGTGGGTTTTGACCCAAACGGCAGTGTGTTTCAGAAGTGTGGCCATTGCCACTGATATTGTGTGGTACAACCACTTATTAATTGTGTGGCTGGGAAGCCAATTGAGCAGTGTATTTCTTGAACCAAACGTAAGTCGTCGTATGAATAACGCAGTTTGCATAATTATGGCAGATTAGCCTGGCGTGGTATGCCAAAGGAACATTACGGTACTAGCAATAGTGTAAGACTAGTATAGATGGATATTGTACAGCTAGCGGCAAGCGTAAGCCTAGTGTAACGGATAGTAGACGACTAGCAGTAGACGTAAGCCTAGCATAATAAGTGTATTGCAGAACTAGCAGGATAGTTAAGTCTAGTGCAAAAGGCTATTGTATAAACTAGCGACGAGAGTCAGTCTAGTTAGCCTCTGAATCTATGCCAAAGGACATTGGCCGTTAAAAGGAACTGACCTTGAACCAGAACTCTAGATAGAGATTGTGAACATGTGTTATTGAAATAATGAGAACTCTTACAGATCGTACATGAATGTGATGTGACTTTTGTTCCCATGTAGTTGGTGTCTGCTCATGGTATGAAATTACTAATTAAATATTTTGAGTCGTCAAAATCACGGTCTTATCAACTGTTGTATTCGGAGTTGAGTTAAATGCTGTTAATATTCAACTGATCATGACCAGTGATGATTAATGTCTTAACACGCTGCATCTCACACTGCTAATATAATCAATAAGACAAGAGACTAATACAGGTCAGTCAAGGGTCGAATATTTAATATGAAACATGTTCAGCACATAATGTATCACAAGGGTTAAAGCAGACATTATCGATACCAACGGACAGTATTACGGAATCCTACAAAAGTGATAAGAACCCGAGGGACTTTGACTCTATAAACTGAATACGCATATAATAACTTGGTCATCCTCAAATACTAGAAGTCATCGAAGCACCCAGAACATACTGGGGTCCCGAGGCCCGTAACACCCAACTCCTGTTCAAAAATAGTATCGTCCAACAAACATTGAGTCTGCACGTTAAGAAAAAGATCAAGAAATTATTAACTTACAGCCCTTATTTTAATCACTCCAAGTGACGTCTAACTTATCTATAGCCACGTTGGCAACCTGGCGATGTTTGACTACTAATCTATGTTTCAATTTTGCCTGATTCTTTCTTCCCCTTTTAAGTCCCCACAAATGCACGGGCGTATATGTCTATCCGACTCACAACCCAATCTACGTTGTTTAGTATCGTACTCTATTCATCATTTCCAACCATAGGAATCACACAGAAACTCTTCGTTTTATGAAGAAATTGCATGCAACGTCATAACGTTGCATGTACGTGAATAATTATCCGGCTTGGCGTGGGGGACCATAATTGTCACGGTGTTCTACATTTCCTGTTTTTAAAAATCCTGTTTAAAAAAAAACACATCTTTGAAGTGGTTTTTAAAAGCAATCGAATGGTTATTTCTGTGGCGCAAAAAAAAAAAAAAAAATTATTTAGTTCTGGTTTCGTCACATAAAATCCAGGGTAAATTCAGTGCAAATATATTCGAATACAAATATTTGATATTCGATTTCTCCGACTTGACCTTTTCTCACGACACTTCTCGCCCAGGTGAATAGACAACAGCTACAGTATTCGGAGATGGGGATCGTTATTTCAATAATAAATGTCTTTGAATCCTGTAATGTTTAAATTATTACACATTTCAAAGGTGAATAGTTCCGAGTGTGTTGCATCGGTGTTGTGCATTGGCTGGTGACTGGAAGCGGATCCCGGCGCTGAAGAACCATAATAATAAACACAAATGGGTATTTTGTAAGCACTCGTGAGATATACAGAAGTAGAAAAAAAAACTAGACAACAGAAAAGTAATTTAAGTGGTAGGCTCTCCGGGAAATCGAACCTAAGACCATTCAAACGTCGCCAGCGACTCGTTACGGGAATAAGTCGTGACTAACCACACTGTCAACTCAGCACTACGTCTGTTTTGCGCTCAGTTTGTAGTCAGGCTAAATGTGCAGGCCTGTCGCCAGGACGAAGTCCACAGTCTTTTCCAGGTCAGCGCTGCAGCCCCTTAGCTTCTGCTTGAGCTTAACACCCCTTGGCCAGGTCAGACGTTATGGGTCATCGTGGGTTGGGCAGTTTTGGACAATTTTTTCAGAGGTCTGGATTCCGGTTCCACATGGACATTCATTAGAATGAGATATTCAGAGGCGATAGAAATGGCCTAGTAAACTGCAGTGGCCATTTCTCAGGCGGAAAATGATAGTCTGCTTGTGTCTATTAAGCTGGTGGATTGGGTCATATATGGTATGTATATCGCCTTCCTTCTTCCACTGGCATTTGTACTCGTCTGGATAGTGGTCATTGTCACGACCACTCCACGCAACTATGGAATATAGGACAGGAAAAAGATCCAGATTTATTGTAGAGATAATCACTTCCAAATCAAGACTGGGTGAGACGAGGTGTGACAAGAAATTGTGTGACCGTTTATGTTTATACGGCACTAGTAGTTATATTGATTTTATTTAGTCAGAGTTAATCCTTCATATGTTGTGGTGGTTCAAGTGATAACTGGCCTTCCGCCAGAGATGGTGATACTTGACCTTTTTTTAATTTATTTCAACCAGGAATGTTCTTCCCTTTGAGTTTGGTGATAAGCAAAACAGTTTCAGCACAACAACTTATATCCGAAAGAAAATACTGTAAATTTCCACAAACAGCAAATGTAGAAAATTATATTAGAGTTTATTGATGACATTAGACAAACACTGTAAATTTCACAAAATGATGGTTGTTTATCCAAAATGAACAATCTATAATCCAACTGAATAATATACACACTTGTCTACTAAAGAAAAAACTTGTCTTGGTATCCTCAAAGACGAAGTTCTTCTAACGCTATTTGTAAAAATCCTCTAGTCTAAAATCATGGTATCCTTGGAATCATAAATCCTAAAATCTCTGCCTATCGCCCACAACTCTTCTATTTATACTATTTCTTCTTTTTCCCCCCTTTTTCCACACTACCCGTCCTTTTTTCACACGACACAATAATTAATATTTGCACTCCTCTCCTCAGCTTTTCGACCTTTTTGCACACGACATTCTGTTATTTCGACTTTATTTTCACATGTGTGATCTTTTCCAACTTAACAATAGGATTTAAAAAAAAACCAGATCACACAAACATTCATTTCCCACTTTCGCGCTTATAAAACCCATTCATTATTATCTGGGACTGACCTACGTTTGCCCTGTCAGAGCAGTAACGGCAACTGAACTTTGAATGAATACTGCGTTTTGTGTAAAAACGTCTTATTTGCATTTAAGGTCTGTCATTCTTACATGTATCATCTTCTAGCACATATAAACGCTTTGCGTTAAAGTAGGAGGGACAAAGCTAGCGTGAAAGGCCAAGCGGTCACAATTGCAGGGGAGAAGAGTGGATGAAGAGAAGCGTTAGAATAAAATACGGAGATCATGGTTCAATGACGGAGAGAGTGCTTAGAATAGAAGGAGGTAGAGATGGGAAGCCAAGATTAAATAGGAGAAAGTGGTTAGAGGAGAGACGGGGAACAGTGGTTGGATGAGAAGACGGGGAACAGTGATTAGAGGAGAAGACGAGGGAACAGTGGTTAGAGGAGAAGACAGGGAACAGTGGTTGGAGGAGAAGAAGAGGGAACAGTGGTTAGAGGCGAAGACGGGGAACAGTGGTTAGAGGAGAAGACGGGGAACAGTGGTTGGAGGAGAAGACAGGGAACAGTGGTTAGAAGAGAAGACGGGAACAGTGGTTAGAGGAGAAGGGGAACAGTGGTTGGAGGAGAAGACGAGGAACAGTGGTTAGAAGAGAAGACGGGAACAGTGGTTAGTGGAGAAGACGAGGGAACAGTGGTTAGAGGAGAAGACGGGGAACAGTGGTTGGAGGAGAAGACGGGGAACAGTGGTTAGAAGAGAAGACGGGAACAGTGGTTAGAAGAGAAGACGGAGATAGAGATTAGAAGAGAAGACGGAGAGAACGAACGAACGAACTTTATTTTCAAAGGGTTTAGAATTGGGCACGCAGGCCCGTCTAACATTCTGCCCTTCCTTTCTCTCTTCTTCCATAGTTAATCCATTTATTCTCACACGTATCCTAAATGTTACTTAAATAATAAAATAACAAAAAAGTACAATAAAATAAAATCCCAACATTGTAACAGTACAATAACAGTTAAACAGATTTACAGATGCGTATCATAATTTATACTAAACAGGACAAAATTAACTTTAAAACATACATATGATGTTATGTAATTATTTAAGAACATAACGAAATTAGGGTGGCATATAATCTGAACTCATGATGTATTTGAAAAGTCTGTGATTGAATGAATATGGACTAAGAGTATTTTTTAAGTCGTGTGTGTCATAAAATTAACAAGTGATACAACGTAAAAATATCTCCAAAGGATAAAATGTAAGGATAAAAACATAACGCGTAAGCTGCTGATAGTACATGATCGCCCTGACCGCGGGTCATCACCCTCCATAAAAATTGACTTGTTAGACGGGAAATCAAAACGGTTACCATTTGGAGGGATGAGAACGGCGGATCAAAAGAAAAAAAAATATGACTGGAAAAAATTGCGTGAGACTAGCAAGGCTAAGGAGACGCAATTAGGGGGGGGGGGGGGGGGGGGGGGGGGGGGGGGGGGGAAACGGAGGAAAAAAGTCACGTTCCCCAAGTTGACATAAAGTAAGGAACTCGACAGAAGGGACCCTGGATATGATACGCCACAGTCATTTATTGGACGCTTTTGCGATACCAAGCCTTTGATTTGAATTCAGCGGCTAAACGCAGATGCTTGAAATATTACAAAATTTAAAAAAGTAACTTTTCTTAATATTAATGTTAGGAATATAAAAATTAGCTGGCCGGATGGCCCATTCTGAGCAGTGAAATAATATGTTTTTAATTTTACAGACGGATAGATAATAATGAAAATAATGACAAAAGACAGTGTTGTTCACAACAGCGAAAGACTGCATTGAATCAAAAGTGTCGCTATTTGCACAAAAATCGCGACCTTGAGACGCAGGTGTTCAAATCTACTTAGCATGGAAGAGAAGGGATATTGGTGGAAGCTGTGTCTAAAAAAAAATAACTTTTAACGACAAAATTTTGGAGGGGAGAGAAAGGTTGGTTCAAAAATCAAGTACGTTTTTGTAAAAAAACGCAAGTAGAGACGGACAGACTAACAGATAAAAATCCATACTTGACTGAAGCATGACTGAAATGACTTTAGTGTAGGAAATTTGAATTTAAAAAAAAAACCAAGGCATTGATTGGCCACAGACAATCATATTATCGGCGCTCAGACGAGCTTTTTTGCCATTCCTCAATAGTTGTCCAGTGATAGACACAGTACATTTCAAGTGTGGTGATTTCCAAATGAAATAAATTGAAATAAGTTCAGGGACGCCATACTATAGCCAGCAGCTCAGCTGAGTTTTGCTAGCATTTCTGTGTTCTTTATTCATAATCTGGTAAGATTGAAATTATTTCTTTGTATATTTTGAATATTGTTTAATGTCCGAGTGATTTGATACTGCCATATCGAAATCTAGCCTTACAAACAAGTAAGGATTCGCTCTGGACCCCCCGCCCTAGTTCAGGGTCTAGGGACAAACAATATATAAATTACAGCAAGGTTTAGGAAGGGGTGATCAAGTGTTGAGAACAGTGAATCATATCACCTATCCTATTCTATGGCAGTGAGATAATGCACCTATTTCAGAATCTGTAGACTGGGGAAACTTACCCTATGCGAAACCAACTAGGTAAGATGTGCTGTCTGGTCAGAGAGAACTGACCCTGTTTATGTGGTGTTATTGTAATTTGTTATGTGTAGAAGTGGCTTATTAGGTAAGGTTCTGAGCAAAAACCAATACTTTATTTCAGAGCTGTGAGTTCGATCTTGACACTAAGGTGGTGTCAAATGCTGATTAATAATTGAAGTGAGGACCCGTGCAGGGTACATTTCGACAGAACATCTGTGTATTGCTCAAGCACGGAGAGGTGGGGCCATCATATTCCAGCACCAGAACAAATCTGGCAAAGTTAAGTAGGCTAGCTGGCCTGCTGAACTTACACCAACTTCATAAAACTAGCACCCAAGAGAATTTACTACTGAAGCATCCCATTTCCTTCCATCATTAATGGACAATGCTGTGTAGGCATAAACAGGGAGGGATGAAGCCACCCCAACAGCACATCCATTCATAGTTTTCCCAGGAAAATTAACATTACGAACAGTAATACTATAATTAATCTTGAAGATTGCATATGTAAACATCTTTCATTTAACATGCCATTTATTCATGCCATTCATTCATAAATTTCAAAATCTTTGCATAAGTTCTGGCCAAAATAAAACCTTGGTTCAGAACAAATAAATTTAAAAAAAAGATTTTCTATTCTAAATTTAACCAGCTGAATTTAGTTCATTGTGTTATAAATTTTATTGATAGTATTAGACTTAATTAATATCTGTGGGTGTGTGTATATGTCCATACAACACATTGCATTCAGTACCCTAGATTTTAACGTAGCCACATTCATTAGTAAAAAAAAGATATGTGTGAGGTCATAAAGTGGTAGCACGAAAGGGCCTTCTGTATATTCACAGTTACAATTATCTCAGGAGCCTTCACAGCTGACCTCACGCATCACACTAGGTGATAACACCACCATACAATACCATCAAAATCCACTACAGTGTGGAAGAGTATTCCACAGATGAGCAGCAGAAAAAGCTAAACTTTTCTTGAATAAGTCGAGCCTAGGCTTGGGCATGTGTAATTTATTTAAGCGTTGACTGCGTCTTCCGCTGTATTTGAAAATAGGCCACAGATACGTTGGAGCATTTTGTGATAAGATTTTGTGAATAAATTTGGCTTTGTTGAAGAGAAGGCGCTTTCTTAGTGGTAATATGTTAAGATATGTATATGCGTCTACACACTGTGTGAGGTTTTTGTCTGAAATTAGGCGCACTGCACGTTTTTGTAATGAATAGAGTCTTTTAGTGTTGGACATGGTGCAGCCATCCCAAATTGTGGAACAATAGTCTAGATGTGTTTGTATCTGGGATGTATAGAGATTAGAAGAGAAGACGGAGAGAGAGATTAGAAGAGAAGACGGAGAGAGAGATTAGAAGAGAAGACGGAGATAGAGACTAGAAGAGAAGACAGGGAGAGAGGTTAGAAGAGAAGACGGCGATAGAACGAACGAACGAACGAACTTTATTTTCAAAGGGTTTAGAATTGGGCACGCAGGCCCGTCTAACATTCTGCCCTTCCTTTCTCTCGTCTTCCATACTGAATCCATTTATTCTCACATGCATCTTAAATATTACTTAAATAATAAAATAACAATAAAATACAATAAAATAAAATCCCAACCTTGTAACAGTACAATAACAGTTACACAGATTTACAGTACCTTATCATAATTAATACTAAACAGGACAAAATTATCTTTAAAACCTACATATGATGTTATGTAATTATTTAAGAACATAACTAAATTATGGTGGCGTTTAATCTGCACTCATGATGTATTTGAAAAGTCTGTGATTGAATGAATATGGACTAAGCGTGTTTTTTAAGTCGAAGATTATTCCACAGATGAGCAGCAGAAAAAGCTAACCTTTTCTTGAATAAGTCGAGCCTAGGCTTGGGCATGTGTAATTTATTTAAGCGTTGACTGCGTCTTCCGCTGTATTTGAAAATAGGCCACAGATACGTTGGAGCATTCTGTGATAAGATTTTGTGAATAAATTTGGCTTTGTTGAAGAGATGGCGCTTTCTTATTGGTAATATGTTAAGATATGTATATGGGTCTACACACTGTGTGAGGTTTTTGTCTGAAATTAGGCGCACTGCACGTTTTTGTAATGAATAGAGTCTGTTAGTGTTGGACATGGTGCAGCCACCCCAAATTGTGAAACAATAGTCTAGATGTGTTTGTATTTGGGATGCATAGAACATTTTTCGTGTCTCCTCATCTAGGAAATGTTTGATTTTAGCTAACTGGTAAACTTTTTGTGCCATTTGTTTGGTCAGTGCTTGTACATGCGAATTCCAACTTACATGTTGGTCAATTATGAGTCCTAGTGTTTTATTTTCATTTACATTTTCAATTAAAGAGGTTCCAATGTAGAGCTGAAGTGTTGTTTTCGGTGAGTTTTGTAATTTTTGTCTAGTTGATATTATCATACATTTTGTTTTAATGATATTTATTTGCATGCAGTTTTCATTGCTCCACTTAATAAGATTGTCTGTGTCGCTTTGTAATAATATTTCTAGCGTGTTGCAACTTTTTTCACTAGTATAAATGGTACAGTCATCGGCAAATAGGTCGCAGGATGAGTGCTTGATGTGTAGTGGAAAGTCAATTATGTAAATGGAAAAAAGTAGAGGGCCGAGAATAGAACCATGAGGAACACCGGTGTCAATAATAGTTGGGTTTGACAAGGAGTTATTGTACCACACTACTCTACACATAGAGATTAGAAGAGAAGAGCAGAGAGAGAGAGAGAGAGAGAGAGTGATTAGAAGAGAAGACGGGAGATAGAGATTAGAAGAGAAGATGGAGAGAGAGATTATAAGAGAAGATGCAGATAGATATTCCTTCCTTTTTCCTTGCTTGATTCCTTCCTTCTGTCGCATGAAAATATAATTTATAGTAGGTAAGCTTGACAGCTGTATAGGCGTGATGGACAATAGTGCACACGGACGTGTGATAGTGGTGCGCAATAGAGATAGGCAGAAGGCACAGGCTGAGTCAGTGAGTTCTTCACTAAGAAAACCACACACACAGCTCTTCTTGTTTTCTCTGGCGACAATATTACTCTTTTGCACACACTGTGTCACTCACAAATAGTAGGGTAAAGAAGTAAAGTTAGATTGAGGATTTGGTAGTCTGAACTGAACGAACAATCCTATCGAGGTTAAATCAATTTATTTCAATTTAGAAATGTAAATAAATCAATAAGGATTTTACAGCACATAATAATAAAGATTATCACGAGAAAACAAACTCACAACAATTTGATGATTTTTTTTAAAGAAGAAAAAAAAATTATTACACAAATAGTGAAGACAAGAATTATGAATGAATTGTGTTAGTAAAGTTCCCGGCAGGCCTGATAGGCTTTTGCTGGAAAATATGTGAAATACTGTTTGTGTGTAAATGAATGTTTGTTCCTTTGTTCCTTTGGTGTGAATGTTGGAAACAACTTATATCCTGGGGTTCTCTTGGAAAAATATATCGTAATCCAATGCTTGAAATTAACTTCACTGTTCGAATAAGGTATCCACAAAGGGCACATAATCTGAACACGATTTTATAAATCCAAGATTGGTGTAACGTATCCACAGTTGATGCGATATCCACAGATAACGAATTTGCTTCCAAAGGTGGGATGGAGGGTTAAAATGGGTGGAGTATGGTACGGGTGATGGTTGTTAAGGGTAATATCTGGTGTTGAGAATCGTTGCAATAATTGCAGTAATTGAAGTAATTGAAATGATTGAAGGGAATTATTGTGACTGGTGGACGAGGACTATATGGCCACTGGCCAAAGGTAACCTCTTTTCAGCAATACGAGACAAGACTTGCACTGCATAATCTGTTAGACAAAACAAAAATACATGTGTAACTTCTCTTCTGCTGCAACATGCAGATTACAACAGAAACAATTTAAGCAGTGTCCAGCGTCGGCATGTTGATATCCATGCATGCGTCTCGTTCCTAAAATAGGTCAGTCCATTCTTAAACATTCCTGTCTGCTGTGAATGAATTAGCAGGCCAGTCCAGGTACATACACAATAACAAGATTGTTGCTTCCTCCCCTGTCAGACAAAGTTACATGAGGGTTCGCTAGAGAATCCTCCTGTGCTTTCCACCGTTCATTCCTTTCCGCATTCATAATAATATGCTCATACATTAATGTTACAAACATTGAAAAGTAAAATGATCATTGAAATTATGAATGATACAAACATTGTAACATAACATCGCTTTAAAATACAAGCAGTGAAACTAAATGAATTTTCGTAAGCATTTATGATACATACATGATAAAGGAAACCCATTTATATAATACACTTAGACTCTCACCATGATAATAATCTAGTTCATATCTATATATTTGAGCTAATTTCCTATATACTGGAAAAGCGAATACATACCCGCTCCGGAATTTTAGTCTGTTAAGTTAAACTAGAGGGCACTTTGTGTGTTTAACTCAAGGCTCACTATGCACAGTTTTACTTTACAAGACTAAGAAATGCGTCTTACTCTTCCCGTATTCATATCACCAAGTGAAGTCTAAAAACTAGTTTCTTAAAGAAAGAATTAATTTCGATTTACCCGCTACATTTTTTAAAGTTCCCACGATAGCCCAAAAGTATCGCCGCAAATTAGTTTACATATTGAATGTCACTTGTACGTGCGGTGGTTCCGAGCTCAGAAGTTTTAACAATGAGGAAGAAGACAGGCCATAAATTTCTAGACAGACGAGTCTGGAAAATCCTAACAGACCTGAACGGGTTGACCGAAGCTTCACCTGGGTTAAGGTGGGAAAAAGGCAAGTGCGTGAGAAACATTTTTTCGGAAACTTAGGATAGACAGAAAATAAAGCAATATACAGGAAGGACAGAAAATTTCAAATAGGCAAATTATCTTCACTCTGCGACAGATACCCCGAACTTAAGTTAGTTGCCCAACTAAATCAGAGAGAGATGATAATTTGGCTAGTGTGTATCATTCCCGGTGTCGTCCATTAGTTCATTCTTCTGAGGTTCCCTCAGATTGTTTCTTATCTGCTGGAGTTAGAAGATGATTTTCTGCACTAATAGTGAGTTCCTCTACTGAATGTCTGCTTAAAAAATCTGCTCCTACATTTTCAGGACCGGGGATGTACTCGACCCTGAAGGAATAGACACTAAGCAAAATAGCCCATCGCATTACTTTTGCATTTTGGCTTTTACAAGCTGCTAGAAACGTGAGGGGTGCGTGATCCGTTTGCACTACGAATGAGACTCCATAAAGAAATTCGTGGTGCCTTTTTACTCCCGCCACTAGAGCCAAGCATTCTTTTTCAATGGTTGAATAGTTGCGTTCTGCAGCGTTCAATTTTCGGCTAGCATAGGCCACGGGAAAAAGCATTTCCGGGTAGTTTTCATCAGCTTGAAGACACGTTGATCCTATTCCAAGATTACTGGCATCCACTCTTAGCACAAAGGTCTTTGTGAGGTCAGGGAGGCGTAATATGGGCTTCGTCGTCAGCTTTTCTTTGAGTGTGGTATAGGCGCTCTCACATTGAGCCGTCCATGTTACCTTTTCAGGTTGACCTTTCTTTGTGAGGTCAGTCAACGGTGCAGTCAAACTATTAAAGTTCTCAATGAACCGTTGATAATAACCACAGAGTGACAAAAACGACCCAGTGTCCTTTTTCGTTATGGGTCGCTTTGCATTTCGGATTTTGTCAACGTTTTTCTCTACTGGCCACAAGCAACCATGAGTGATCGTATGTCTTAAAAATTCAAGTTCTCTGAATCCAATCAGACACTTGCTTGGGCGTGCTGTTAAACCAGTTTCCTTGAGCCGCCTGAGGAGCAGGACTAACGCTTCTTTATGTTCTTCAAATGTAGCCGTTGCGACGAGAATATCATCCATAAAATTATGAATGGTGTTGCTTTGTAAAGGGTGTAATAGTTTTCTCATCATCCGGGTAAAAGCTCCAGGTGCGTTATGTAATCCAAAAGGCATTACATTGAACGTGTAATGTCCGTCACTGGTACTAAAGGCGAGCAATGGTCTAATCTCTTCCTTTACCGGAATTTGATAATAGCCTTTACTAAGGTCTATTTTAGAGAAAATGGTTGCTCTGCTCAGCTTTGTAAAGAGTTCATTAGGGCTCGGTAATGGTTCTGGTTGGAACTCTGTTACAGTGTTGAGTAACCTATAATCGATGCATAACCGAGTTTCCCCGTTGGGTTTCTGTAGAAGCACTACACTTGAACTGTATACGGATGTCGATTCAGAGATTATGTTATCTTGCAGTAGCTTGTCAATCTCTTCTCGTAAAGCGTTGGCTTTAGCGTAAGGGACTGGGTAAATCTTAGTCCTGACAGGCTTAGGATCTAATACTTTTATATCAAACTCCAAGAGGTGGGTTAGTCCCGGTTTATCGGTGAGCACTTCTGAATATTCAGCTAACAGTTGTTTGACATCATGCTGTTGCAATTCAGTTAATGTTTCACAGAGCTTCACATCCGTGTGTGATTTTTCCTGTTTTAGCGGGTATTCAGCATATTCGTGGGGGTCATTATCCGCTGCCATTGCAACCGCTAAGGTCAGGAGATGTGCTTGAGGAGTAGCGAGGCGTTCCATGTACTTTTTAAGTAAGTTAACATGATAAATCTTTTCCTTCCCTCGTATGGAGATTTTGTAGTTTGTTCGAGAGATTTTCTCGAGTACTTCAAATGGTCCCTGCCATCCTATCTGAAGTTTGTTATTCCCTGTTGGGAGTAACAGCAGTACTTTCTCTCCAGGTTGTAGTACTCTTTCCTTCGCAGTGTTATTGTACCGTTTTGCATGCTTAGCACGAGCTTGTCGGAGGTTAGTGTTGGCTAATTCCCAACCTATCTTTAACCTTTCCTTCAGTTCTTGCACATATTTTGATGCAGATACAATAGATTCGTCTGCTTTCTGGTCGGTTAAAGACCTAAGCAATGCTTCCAGGGGTCCCTTTATTGGCCGTCCAAATAATAACGTTGCAGGAGGTAGACCAGTGGAGGCATGCGGCACTTCCCTATAGGCAAATAAGGCAGCCGGCAAGAATAAGTCCCAGTTTTTTGGGTCTTTCTTGGGCTAATTTTCGCAGCATGGTGATGAGGGTTCCGTTATATCTCTCTACCTGTCCGTTTGCTTGTGGATTATAGGGTGAGGTGTGGATATGCTGAGTACGTAAGATCTTAAAGACTTCTTCCATCAGATGTCCTCTAAACTGCGATCCATTATCAGTGAGTATTTGCTGTGGAAATCAGAGCCTTGTGAAAATACTCACGAGCGCTTCTGCGACATGCACAGAATCAGAAGAAGGGAGCGCCACTGCTTCTGACCACATAGTACAGGTGTCGACTAGAGTCAAAATACAGCAATTTCTCCGCTTGGTTTTTAAGAGTGGGCCTACTATATCTACAGCTACTCTTTCAAATGGCGTACCGACAATAGGCATTTCCCCCAATGCAGCAGGGGGTGTCCAGTGTCTTGGTGCCACCCTTTGGTACTGCGCACAGGATTTCACAAATCGGATGATGTCCATGTTCATCCCAGGCCAGTAATAGTGCGCTGCTATTCTTTGCATGGTAGCATTTTGTCCCATGTGGCCGCTAAAAGGAAGAGCGTGTCCCATCTCTAAAATTTATGACCTATAAGTAGTTGGAACAACCAACTGGCTATGTTCTTGTCCAGTGTTGCCCGACCTACGGTATAGTAATCCCGGTTTTGAATAAAAGTTTCCTTTTTTCAGCGGGTTACTGGCAAGTGGCAGTTTCTTAAAACATGGTCCCAGTGTTGGATCCTTGTGTTGAGCATCCTTCAATTCCCGTGGTAGCAGGTTTGTCACTGGTTCTGGTTCCTGTTCTGTCCTCGCCTGACCTCTTGTAGTTACTGCTGCTGCTATAAGAGGTTTTCTTGGTTCCCCCAAGAACACATAGCGACATCCAAGAATTACGTCATAGATTGGATTCTCCATAATGGCAGCTCGAATCCATCCTTTAACAAATTTCGAATCAATACAAACGTTTGCTATTTTCAATGTCATAGGAGTGTCTCCTTTCACGGCTCTACACAGATCTACTGTCTCCGAGGTTATCTGCTCAGGTGTGACCAAATGTGAAGCGATTATACAGTCAAACTGTAATCCTGTGTCATAAAGACAGCGCACAAATTTCCCGTTTGCGATAATCTGATCCGTTACAGAATTCCGTTCTGGTTTACCACATTTTGTTCTGTCTTGACGCTGTTCTGGTGCGTCTCCTTGTAAACACGCCGCCAAGTGCGGGCTGGGCCGATTTCTACATTCTTTTGTATTGTGCGAGGTCTGCTTACAATGATGACAATATTTCCTCTCCCTCCTCATGAAGTAAGGGGGGTTTTCCTGTGCATTTTTCGTGTTTGAGTTAGTTGACCGGTCTCTGCGTGTATCCTGCGTTGGAGCGTTTACCTGTGATCGCTGATTTTGGGTGGGCTGGGTGATTGGTTTAGGTTGAAGTTCAGCAGGTTTCCGTTTGAAGGTTTGAGTCTCTGCTATAGCATTTTGAAACCTTTCTGCTAACGTAAGGATTGGTTCGAGTCGGTCTGCCCCGTGCTCCACTAGGAACTTTCTCATCTCTGGTGACATTGTTTCCTTGATTTGCTCTACCAGGAAGAGTTCATGTAATCCTTCGTAAGTCTTAGGAAATTTTCCAAATCGCGCCACTTTTCGAGATATGATTCAATCCTAGCAGCAAATTGGCCAAATGTTTCTCCTCCTTCTTTGTGAGATCGGCGAAAACGCTTTCGGTAATTGTCGGCTGTAAGCTGAAAACGCCGTAACAGTGCTTGCTTGAGAGCGTCATAATCATTCTGTTCTGCTGGGGTTAATTTTGTAAAAACTTCGTAAGCCGTCCCTCTTAATCCTTGAGAAAGTTTAAGATTCCACATGCTTTTGGGCAGGCCATACGATGAAACAGTTCGCTCATATCTATCCAGGAACAGATCAATTTGTTCATTTCGCTCGCAAAATTTTTCCATTGGGAAAGTCATTGCAGGTGAGTTGAGTGCTAGACCAGCAGAGGCGTTGTCAGGTGCTGAAGCGTTAGTGGGAGAAGCGGGACGATTTTGAACCTCTAGTTCTTTGAGCCGGAACTCATGAGCCCGTATCCTTTCGTTTTCTTCTCTTTGTTTTTCTATTTCGGCCTCTATGAATGCATTACCTTCTTCTTCACTCATTCCAACCTCTTTAGTGTATTTTAAAAGACCCATCCTTAGTTTTAGTAAATCAGTCATTTTCTATATTTCTGTGCAGGTTGTTACACTCTCTCAGTATGTTACACTAGTTTCTGGGTATTACTAATATTTCTATGAAGTATTGTAATACAACAAACCAATACAACTAACTGATAATCAATTTACTAAGCCCCAGGGAGTACTATTAATTCTATGAAGTAATGTAACTCGTTAATGGAAGTTTAGTATAATTGGATTTTTGACAATTCCTTATTTCTGCTGAATTAAGGTCTAATCACTTGAGTAATACTCAAGTATAAACAATTCCCTTCAATATCTCACACACATACACACTCTACTGCCTGTTAAATGTACCACTTAATTACCTTAATTAACTATTTAACGTAATTATATAACCCTGAATTAAATTAGTGACAGCAACGTTCTGTTACTTTAAAATTATAATTGTTCTGTTCAGATACTACCAGAAGTGTCGTTGTCTAGGGCGTTATAAAATTATAGTCCACAGTATAGACTGATAGTTCAAGATTCCTTACAGTTTCTGCAGAACAATTTAAAGACAAGATTCCCTGTAGTCACTGTAAAATAAGAATCCAGAAATTCAAATCCAAGGACGAGATTCCCAATAATTGTCGCGTGAAAATATAATTTATAGTAGGTAAGCTTGACAGCTGTATAGGCGTGATGGACAATAGTGCACACGGACGTGTGATAGTGGTGCGCAATAGAGATAGGCAGAAGGCACAGGCTGAGTCAGTGAGTTCTTCACTAAGAAAACCACACACACAGCTCTTCTTGTTTTCTCTGGCGACAATATTACTCTTTTGCACACACTGTGTCACTCACAAATAGTAGGGTAAAGAAGTAAAGTTAGATTGAGGATTTGGTAGTCTGAACTGAACGAACAATCCTATCGAGGTTAACTCAATTTATTTCAATTTAGAAATGTAAATAAATCAATAAGGATTTTACAGCACATAATAATAAAGATTATCACGAGAAAACAAACTCACAACAATTTGATGATTTTTTTTTAAAGAAGAAAAAAAAATTATTACACAAATAGTGAAGACAAGAATTATGAATGAATTGTGTTAGTAAAGTTCCCGGCAGGCCTGATAGGCTTTTGCTGGAAAATATGTGAAATACTGTTTGTGTGTAAATGAATGTTTGTTCCTTTGTTCCTTTGGTGTGAATGTTGGAAACAACTTATATCCTGGGGTTCTCTTGGAAAAATATATCGTAATCCAAATGCTTGAAATTAAACTTCACTGTTCGAATAAGGTATCCACAAAGGGCACATAATCTGAACACGATTTTATAAATCCAAGATTGGTGTAACGTATCCACAGTTGATGCGATATCCACAGATAACGAATTTGCTTCCAAAGGTGGGATGGAGGGTTAAAATGGGTGGAGTATGGTACGGGTGATGGTTGTTAAGGGTAATATCTGGTGTTGAGAATCGTTGCAATAATTGCAGTAATTGAAGTAATTGAAATGATTGAAGGGAATTATTGTGACTGGTGGACGAGGACTATATGGCCACTGGCCAAAGGTAACCTCTTTTCAGCAATATGAGACAAGACTTGCACTGCATAATCTGTTAGACAAAACAAAAATACATGTGTAACTACTCTTCTGCTGCAACATGCAGATTACAACAGAAACAATTTAAGCAGTGTCCAGCGTCGGCATGTTGATATCCATGCATGCGTCTCGTTCCTACAATAGGTCAGTCCATTCTTAAACATTCCTGTCTACTGTGAATGAATTAGCGGGCCAGTCCAGGTACATACACAATAACAAGATTGTTGCTTCCTCCCCTGTCAGACAAAGTTACATGAGGGTCCGCTCCTGAGTCATTTTACTGCCTAAATAATTGAAACTGTCAACTTTCTGTAGTTTTTCCCCGTTCAGGATGATATTAAAGGTCTCGTTAGAAAATTTCATAACTTTAGTTTTAGAGGCATTTATTTGGAGACCTATTTTAACCGAAAGATGACACAAATTATTTACTGCTTCTTGGGATTGTCTGGGTGTTGAACTTAAGAATGCTAAATCATCTGCGAAATCCAAGTCCCCCAGGAATTTTCCATTTGTCCATTTTATACCTAATTGTTCATTGTGGGTATAGTTTCTCATAACCCAATCAATAGCTATTCCAAACAAGTAGTGGTGACATAATACAGCCTTGTTTCACCCCTGTTTCTACTGTAAACCATTCTGTATTCCCTTTATTTGTTCTAACACAACATCTTGCATTGTCATATAGCGCTTTGATTATATTCACATATTTTGTTGGAAAACCATAGATTGTAAGTATCTTCCACAATGATGGGCGGTGTAGACTATCAAAGGCTTTTTGAAAATCGACGAAGGTGATAATAAGTGGCGATTGCATTTCCACTGATTCTTCTATAATTGTTCTTAATGTGAATATTTGATCAATACATGATCGTTTCGGCCTGAAACCCGCTTGTTCTTCTCTGATCTTTTCATCAGCATGCAATTTAAGTCTTTCTAACATCATGCAACATAATAATTTTCCAGGTACTGATAATAGAGATATACCACGCCAGTTATTACAGTCTGATAGATCACCTATCTTCGGTAACTTTACAATAATACTGTCTTTCCATTGTTGTGGTGGTTGTTCTTCTCTCCATACTTCATTTATAATATCTAAAATTCTCAAGAGGTTGTTGTCATTAACTGCTTTACCTTTCGCCTGAAATTTCGTCAACTCCAGCAGCTTTAAAATTTTTTAATCTTTTAACGGCTTGTTTGATCTCGTCCAGCGTGAATTCATCGCAAGTTATTGGCAAGGTGGTTGTGGGTGTTTCATTATTAAAATCAGGTGTTACTGTTGGTGGTGGTCTGTTTAGCACCTCCATGAAGTACTCAGCCCATCCCTTCATTTGTTCTTTTTCTGTTGGTATTGGATTCCCTAATTTATCTTTAACAGGTGTTTCCATATCAGTAGGCTGGTGACATAGTTGTTTTGTAATTTGATAAAGGCACCTACTATTACCAGTTCTTGCAGCATTTTCAGCTTCTGCGGCCAGTTCATTATATATATATATATATATATATATATATATATATATATATAATGTGGAACTGATGACAAGATCAATAATATGTATTATTAACATACTGCGGACACATGGATACCATGTCATTTAATCATAATATTTATGATCCTTTTTATGCTCTTGCATATAATTTTGTTTCGACCATGTGGATGGAGGGTTTGCTTACTTTACGTCATTTCAGGCTTGGAGAATACTGGTTATTGTGTGTTGCAATACTGGACAAGCATTGACAAATGAATAGTTTTCTTCCATTTTCTTTTTCTCGATGAAATTTTTAAAAACATTTAATTTTTTACATATTATTTTTAAAAATCTATAAATATTCTAGCTATCTGTAAGTGTAATTAAATAAATTAATACTTTCTATTGTGACATGAAAATTGAGTACCTTGATCGGTCCATTTTAATCTCACCTGCACCCCTCATTCTTTGTCAATCTAAATTGCTCAACATGTTTCCCACGTGTTACCTTGATTAACATGCACAAAGTTATCGCGCAAACAGTCATGCCTTTCGCTAATCTGTCTTGTTTCTAGTTAGCCACGCCTACCTGGTTTTTTACGCGATATACAAGCAGATATTGTGATTCATAAACTGTCATTTCTTCATAAGGGGGCGGGCTAGGGCGTATGCTGGCTGTCAGATTACTCACGTCCGGCATGTTCGCCGAAGATCTGAAAACCTTTTGTTGTAGATTACCACCAGGTAACTGAGCAGACAGGGACCCCGTACACGGGAAAGAAATCTCCGATGAACCGGGATCAAAAGACGACTGCTCACGAGCAAAAGTCTCTCTGGTCGGGGAAAGTGTGAAAAAATCCTTTCATTCAGAAAATCGACCGCAGTTTCCCAAATAAACGGACAGACACGTGAAAAATCACACTAGATAACGATTTCTTTCCCATTTCAAATATATAGTCATGCTCATCAAAACTCTGGTATCAGTGCTTCATGATCTTTTGAATGGTCTAGCGCGCATTTTAGAGCCTTATTTGTCATTCGGATTTCTCATAATGAGTGGAGATTAATTCTTGTTTCCTGATTTGCGGTAACTAATAATATTATTAGCATTTAAGTGTTTTATCGTGTTAAGGTTGTCATTATATTTCACTGGGATTTTTGTGCTAAGTTGAATAACGTATTAAATAAACTTATAGCTAAATTTTCTCCAGCCGTAACGTAATTTAATTTCTCGTTATTTCCTCAGTAAGAGATGCTTTAAATTAATTAATAGATGCTAGGCGGTGGATAATTTAGAGCACGCGATTTAATTTCTATTTCCATCTGGTGTAAAATTTTAAGTTACTAGTGTTCATATCTACTGTTAAAGCGATGATATTAGCTAGACTCTTGTGGGTTTTAAATTTAATTTAATAACGCGTGTGTTAAGATGTGATTTTAGTATGATTACCTGTTATCTATATTTCTTATAAAGGCGGTCATACCCTGCGATCCAGCGGGTTTACGGTCTTATGTCTTATGGCATTTCGGTTATGTTCCTTAACCTCCAGACATTGTTTGTGAAATCTGATTTTGTGACCCTGGGCGGTCAACCTTCTCCATACATGAGAGTGGTTAAATAACCAGAACACTACAATTTTTAAAATTTAAATGATAACTGGAAAAAGGACTAAACCAGAAGATTTTTTCCATCTAGATACATATAATTATTACTGGCACGGATGTGGCAGAAGTTATAGAACTAAATTTTTTTGTGTAAACCATTTGGCAGCAAAGTTTTTCTACCACCAAATTATACAGAGAGAATTCACGGGTCATACTCGGCTATTTCCTTCCGAGAACAGCCTAGCAGTAACATTCTGTTTGGTACACATTCATTACGACAGAGAGTCACATCCACTGAGGCTAAACCACACGGGAAAACTATATTAACTTATAAAATTTCCAGGACAGTGCCACCACATAGAACAAACTTATTCCAAACCCATACCTGCAGTAAGAAGAGGAATACCCAGGAAAAAATAATCAACGCACCAATTCAGCGACTCCCGAAAAATAGCAGTTGCCTAAACGGAGAGTCTGGGGCTGAACTGGATAAATAATAGGACTAAAATAGTCTTAAATAACTGTGTGATTAATTCCAGGGAATGTATGCAGCGTCGGCAGAGGGGGTAAGCAAATTTGAAAGTGAGCTCACTGTATGTGTGTAGTGTGTGAACGGAACGAAAGAACTTATTTCATAATTTACTACTAATATAAAATCTTCTTTTTATTTAAATCTCACTAATCTGAGTGTTCACGGGATAGTTAAATCCAGGACTTATTCTTTACCCGTCCTGATTCCCATTGTTAATTATTTTGATCTTTTGGGTATATTACCTCTGGTGGGATCTTTGCTAGTTTCCCGATACTAGAGGGAGGGCCTATCAGATTTTTTAATATTATCATTTCTCTTATGTAATTAAAATTTATGGATGTACTATTTTTCTCGATGTTGTGATATTTCTGGTGAAAAATAAACATAATAAACCTTAAGCTATCGTGTGGTCAAACTCCTGCCCTTATATGTTATCCATAGTTTGTTTACACGTCTGTACGTATTACTGTCACAAAAATTGTGTGTACGTGAGTGCGATGTTACTCGTACTTGGTACAAGTGAGAAAGTGCATCTACCTTAAATAGTCGTAAAAGATAGGCTGGATTTGAGCAATTACTCAATCCAAGCCCGTTCTTTCTCTTACACCATTTCTCCTCGTGAAACAGGAACTATCTCGTACACCTTCCTCTCACATAGCTATCACTCATTACCTTTGCTAGTACGGGACCATAAATAACTCAGTCCTATCTTCTTAAAATTTACGACATCTATTTTGTATGATATTTCATTAGAAATATTCAACATCAAATTATAAATTACAAAGATTTCGCCTTTCAATTTCAAAATTGATAATTAACATCTCTTTTGATGACGTAATCTGAGATAATTAATAGCACTTTGATAGTGTACTCTGTGATAATTAATAGCTCTTTTAATGATGTATTTTGGCACGAGACTTTCTGAAACATCACACAGGTTGTAAAGTTCATTCTTTATAAGATAGTCATTTTCTGGGATGCTCAGAGGAAGAAAAAAAGAAAAGTTAAAAACACTTGCGGTAATATTGGAAACAGACATAAAAGGAATGAAGAAAGAACGGAAACGCCTTGAACGGATGTCACATGACAGGAAGATTTGGCGTTAATTGGGTATGGCATCGTAAAGAACAACTGGTTTTGAAAAACATTTTCCATCAATTATATTCTCTCCACTGGGAGATCAAAATTAGACAGTTAAAATATATTTCACAGCGCACCATCAAGACAAGACACAGACGACGTTGTAGATCCATCACAGCTGACCTTCGATGTGAAGATGGCACTAGTGATTACTGTGCGCGAACCCTGTTCCTTTAGAATTAGAGGCGGATGCCATACCTCTTAGCCACTCCTACCACCTAATGAGGGCTCAGAGAACTGTAGAGCAATGAGATTGAATGCCAACATTGCCTTAGTTCTGCAAAAAAAAGCCATAAATTCACAGCCGCAAACTGAAAAAAACAGCAATATTCTAGTCCATTACTAACAAAGCTTACTCAACCTAATCATCTGATTGGCTAGGCGGTTAAAGCGCATTCTCCTCGCTGTATAAATTACCAGGTTCCGTGACCAAAATCTGGTAGCGTCACGTTCCAGTCTAGACAGCTTCAAATGGGTACCTGAATCTTCTCGTGAGTTAGGAAAGGCGAAGGCAGCGAGGAAGGGAACTATTCATCCCACCTCATTAAAAAAATTGGACCTAGTACGGTGTAGTCTCTAACATTTCACTCCCCTACGACAGTTGGTGCTAGGCGGACTACCTGTGTTTACAAGCACGTCACTAAGGTGTCCTGTTACCATCTCCAGCTAACGCCTAAAAATATGCGAGGCACCCAGGGGCTCACTTGCCACATGGTCTCTGTCGGGAGGCACGCTCTCAAGTGAGAGCTCGGTAAGTACTTCCTTCACTATACTAGATCTGGGCTTTATACGGTGGAATAGCCGATTCCCTTCGTCACTGCCTTTGCCCTCCGTAACTCAATAGCAGAGTCATGACAATGAGAATAAAAACAGCAACAGGAGTAACTTTACTCTGGAAGAGAGGATGACAGCACAATAAAGGCGTAGCCATTATCCCAAAGAAAGGAATAGAAAGGTCTTTACTGCAATGGACACCCATCAACAACAGACAAATAAGAACAAGACTGAGAGGAAGATACACCAACACCACAATATTACAATGCTATGCACCAACATCGATGAAGAGGTCAAGACGAATTCTATCAACAGCAACAAAAGGAAATGGAAACCGCACCTAGATATGATCTTATCATACTAATGGGTGACCTCAATGCGAAAGTTGGAACACACAATACATATAATGAAAGAGTAATGGAGAAATGTGGCAGCGGAACAGCAAACGAGAATGGGGATAACTAATAAGCTTCTGCAGCATTAACAACATGGTCATTGGAGGAACACTTTTTCCACACAAAGAAATTCACAAATTAACATGAGAATCACCAAACGGCAGGGACAGAAACCAGACAGACCACATTATGATCAATGGTAGACGGAGGCATTCATTACAAGATGGGAAAGTAAGAAGAGGTGCAGATGTGGGAAGCGATCACCACTGAAAGTGAAACTCAGAACTGCTGGACCAGTTGTAACTAAAAAGAAAGGGTATAACATAATCAAACTGAAGGACCCCATTACCAGAAAAGCTGTTGTCGTTGATATAAAGAGACGATATCAAATAGCCAAGGGCCAGGAAAAGACAGCGACTGATGATGTTTACCAGAAATTCAACACCATTTCAACAATATATAAGGAAAGCAGCAAATCATACTCGGGATTACAGGAAAGGAAGAGGCAAGATTGGATAACACCAGAAACATTAAACACCATAATGATGAGAAAAGAAATGAAAAGAAAGAAAATAAAAGCAAAGTCCCCCAGGTTAAAGGAAATATATAGCGAACAGTACAGTCAATTGGAAAAGGAAGTAAAACGTAAAATCCGAATCAACAAACGGCAATTCCTAGACGTGATTCCTAAAATGATCTACACGTAAATACAGACATTCCACGAAGGGAAGAACTCATCACACCAATCAAACAGTTAAAGAATGGGAATGCTCCTGGTCACAACAATTAAAATGCTGAGTTATTTAAGACAGACCCTGAACTAGCAGCAGAACTATTAGAACCACTTTTTGCACGTCTGTTAAAGAGACAACACCAATGGAGTGAAATAAACGAATTATTATCAAATTGCCCAAGAAAAGTGACCTTGCAGACTGTAAAAACTGGTTGCCCAGACAACACAGGGCAGCCCAAGAGGAATTAGATGGATAACGTTTTCTACACTCGAAGATCTGGAACATACAGATGACATAGCAGTACTTGCACATTCACATCAACACATCCAAGAAAAAACAGATAGCCTCAATAAGTATAGCCAACACATGTGTCTGAACATCAATTTAAAGAAGACAGAGGCTATGACACTCAATGTGGGCAATCCTGAGCCCAAACAGTAAGGAACCAGAAGCTGGAACAGACAGACACATTTACATACCTAGGATGCATAGTAACACCAGACGGCGGAACAATTCTCCGAATCTTTTGGCGAAATACTATCACTAACTAAGAACTGCTTACTTGGAGCAGCCAAGACGACATGCACACCACCATAGCTGGCAGACGCTGGACCTGGGTTGGCCATCTCTTCAGAAGAGACCCCGATGCCATCACAAGAACAGCTATACCATGGACCCATGAAGGAAAGCGAAAGAGTGGCCGACCAAAAACAACATGGCGGAGAACTGTGGAGGCTGAGATTCAAAGAATGAACCAGAGTTGGGGCACTGCACGAAGGATGGCCGCCGACCGAGCAAAGTGGAAGCTGTTTGTTGCTGTCCTACAAGACGCCACCAGGCGTGATAGCTACTGGCTGTTTTGACAGCCGGCGGTTAAGGATCAAAGAAGAAGGAAGAAAAATAAATAAATACAAAATTTTAAATGCTGAGCTAAACTAACTCGACTCCTCATTTTCCTGCTCTCATTTAACCCTGCACTGTGCTTAAAAAACACAACATCGTAAAATCAAGAGCGGTACAAAATATTTTAATTACGGCTGTAGGGTTTAGCATTTCGCCCCCGTCTGCACTGTAACAGCCAAGATAAGGTAATTTATTGAGACACGCTTTTGTGACATTTCCTTACACAAATTCCCAAAGCGATATACACAGTGCCCGACACCCTTTTTATCAGTGACAAGCGTGAAAGCTTGGGTGGTTCCAGTTGTGGCGTTCGATTAGCAGGAGCAACCAGGAATTCTGCTTTAAATTGGAAGCGACAGCAGACGATAGGAAATGACGAGACGAACGAGAAAAAGGGAGATTGTACGATATCTTTGTAAAATAAAACTTGGAGTGATACGGTCATTTGGAACAAACGAAACGAAATGATGTTCTTTACGATAAAGAAATGGATTCTGTGTAGATCAGATTTACCGTCTCAGAAATCAACTCTTGTCGTTAGAAATATTAAATATGAAAAGTGAGAGAGGAGGAGAAGGAAAAGAAAAAAAAAAATTGGTTGAATTATAGTTTACTGTACGGTCGGCCATTTTGTTGCAAACAGGATTGGGATTAGGGGTAGTGGTAATGCTGTAAATTAAAGGTTAATTTGTAAAACTAATTCAATACCGTTTTATTAGTTAATATATATGTAGTCCTAAGGAAAATTCACCGAATATTTTGGCCGAATACCATCACCAACCAAGAACTACTTATTCGGAGTAACCAAGAGGACATGCACACCATCATAGCTGGCAGACGCTGGAGTTGGGTTAGCTACGTCCTCATAAGGGACCCTGATGCCATTACAAGAACAGCTATGCTACGGAATCCCCGAAGGAAAGCGAAAGAGAGGCCGACCAAAAACAACTTGGGGGAGAACTGTGGAGGCTGAGATGCAAAGAATAAACTAGAGTTGGGGTACTGTACGAAGGATGGCCGCCGACCGAAAAAAGTGGAAGCAGTTTGTTGTTGCCCTAAAAGACGCCACGAGGCGTGATGGCCACTGACTGCTTTGACAGTCTGCGGCTAAGGATCAAAGAAGAATAATAATATATTTATTTATTTTCTTACCAGTTTTACAGCAGCCCCCCTTATTTATTTATATACACTATACTACAATCAATAAATATTTTTATTTAATACCAAAGGAGCATAGGCCTTCAACAAACACATACCAAGTCCTCCTGTCACGTGTCATCAGCTCACGTTATTTCCACGTCTTCTTCAGTTCCACTTCTAGCTCTCTTTTCCTTGTGTTGTTGATCTGCCTCTTTTACCATGGGGGTTCCAGAACAGGATAGCCTTGTAATGCTATGTCAACATGTTTCCTATAATGTAGTACACACCGTAAAAAGTACATGCAGACTAAACAAACTGTACTGTTGATTAAAGTTAGATTTTAAAAACAAAAATTAATAAAACTATCGTCAGTTAACAACAGTCTGATGAGAACAAAGACATAGAATGTTAGCAAGATGAAAGTATCAAGGCTGACTTGAACATTAAAATGTATTTATTTATTTGATTATTATTATTTTTTCTTGTTGGTGGGGAAAATGCGAAAACATTTACCTGGGTAGAGCAATGGTTAGGCCACTCTCTCGTCTTTGGAGGCGGCACATGAAAGGAAAGAAATTTGTAAAAGCATGATTAATTAAACACTATTTCTTTTAAAATAAGGGGGGAGAGGGAGCGAGTAAGATATTTGTAACGTCACACAACGGGTGGTGAGGGTCTGGGTTTTTGTGACGAAGTGGGACAAAGGGGAGAGGAGGTTTAAAAACGGCAAAAATTGCGTGACGTCGTATGTGGACGACCCCTAAGACTGCATTCATTACTCTTCAGATCCTCAAGTAGCATAATCCTTCAACAAATTCACGTGAAATCCTCCGGTCCTGTGCCCTTTGCTCTAGGTCTTTCTATTCCTTTGTTATTACTTTCATTTCAGTCGCCAGTTCTCTTCTCCGTGTGTTTTTCGGTCATCCTCTACTTCTCGTACCCAGGTGATTCCAGAACAAGGACTATCTTGTAATGCTATCAAGAGGTTCTCCTCAATGTGTGTCCTATCCATCGCCAGCGTCTTCTTCTCGCCTTTTGTTTTACTGGGATTTGTCTGGTTCTTGTCACCAATCGCATTATTTATTCTTCTTCTTCTACCACTTCTTCTTTCTCTTCTTCTTCTACCACTTCTTCTTTCTCCTCTTCTTCTACCACTTCTTCTTTGTCTTCTTCTTCTACCACTTCTTCTTTCTCTTCCTTTTCCACCACTTCTTCTTCTTCTTTCATCTTTCAACTCCCCGAGGAGCATAGGACTTCAAAACACTTAAGCCAAATCTTCCTGTCACGTGCCATCTGCCCAAGTTCTTTCCATGTCTTCTTCATCCCCTTCATGTCTATCTCCAGTTCCGTCCTCCCTGTGATCTTTGATCTTTCTCTACCTCTCTTACCCTGGCGGTTCCAGAACAGGGACTGTCTGGTAATGTTATCAACATGTTATTCTCACTGTGTGTCCTCTCCATCCTCAGCGTCATCTTCTAATCTCGTGTTCCTTTGGCGCTTGTCTGGTTCTTGTTCAGATCCAGGCTTCCTTATTACGCTGTTAACAGGTTTTCTCGATACGTGTCCTATCAATAGCCAGCATCATCTTCTCATCCCATCTCATGTTTTACAGGCATGAGTCTGATTTTTGTCGTCAGTCGTATTTACTCCCCCCTTTAAATTATTCCCCTTGAATCAATCCTATAAGCAGATTTGCAAGTAAGCGTATCCAACCAAAAAGCACTGAAAACAATCATCAGATAATGGCAAATTACACGGGCTCCTGTTTAGTTCACGTCAATCGACAAATTTCACTTTGGTAAAACAATCCTCTGTAGTTGTTCCTGCTTCATTGGCAAGATGAAAGCTGTAGGAAAAGTAGGTTTTGTATTACCCAGACAGCACTTTTTTCCATTTTCCACTCATTCTACTCCCGACATACACACGACTGTTGCTGTCCATTGCCCCAGTTTGTTCGTGCCATTATCATCCTGGGCATCTACCATGCACAACATGCATCGTCTGTATTGACTTCGTCTTTACAAGTTTATGGTTTCCTAAGTGGACGGCCACAGCTGTTGTTTCGAAAGTGTGACTCCGTGAAGTATGCGAAAGTAAACACAAGGGGAAATCCGAGGCTTGTGAATAGTACAGAATAAACGAAAATAGGTAAATAGTAGGCGGTAGTTACTTTAACCAATGAATGGTAGTTCTTTTTTGTTCACCATTTTCTACGATCTGCTAGACACAAGTACTTCGGCCTTTGTGTATTATTTGGCTTATACTCTAACTCTTCTCTCCCCTACGGCAGTAACTGCTATAGGACTACCTTTAACTTTCTTTCTAATTTGCTAATAGGAAAGTTATGTACGTGACAAGGAAGTATCCTGTCAATATATGGCGGCAAAAAATTATGGTGTGCGATTTCTGTTTCGTGTCCTGAGAAAAGAAATATTTACCCGTCGATCGCCGTTTATATATATACATTTTTTTTTCCATTATTTATTTTTTAAAAAAAAAATTCCTTTTCCTGATTTTCTCGTTGTTCTCTCCATTTACTCACTCTGTGTTATTCAATCACATATAACCTCTTCTATCTCCATAACTCATTATTATTATTGTATTTGGGTTTCTTCTTGTTTCGTTTCCCCTCTTAGCATCTACTGTTAACACCCGGAAGTAGCAGCCATTTCATATTTTCGAGACACGATCACTTTTCGGCGGGCATGCTGGGTCTGAGCATCTTTTACGGGTTGCATCCATTTTATTGATTTATTTTCTTATGCGTCCTACTTAGCTCTCATTTCCTTTCCTTTCTCTGACGAAGACCGTGTGGCCGCAACGTTGTCTATTTTCTTTGTCTTTTGTCCTAGTAAGGCGATTCACCTTTTTTTTTTTTTTTTTGTCCATCTTACTGTAATTCCCCGAATCCTCCTCGGCCTGAAAAAAGTACCATTTTAAGTATTCCGTTTCTTCTTTTCAATCTCCATCCGCTTTTCAACACCCCCCCTTCTTTCCACCCCACACACACACCCACACACACAAGCAAATAAGTCCATTAACACAGACGGACCCTTGGAAACTATAATTAAGAGCAACATACTTATAAAACTTGAAAACAGACGACTTAGCTTAAAAAAAAATTTAGTTAGTGCTTTTTTTCCGCTTTATTCTATTGCTACCTCCTTTTATTGAATTCTACAATTATCGCAATTTTATTCTTGACTAGTGTAAAAGCCCGTCATAAGATGGGAATTAAATTCAAAATACCAATACCTAACGGCAATTCTACTTATTCAAAAGTATTTTTTAAAACCACTGTGCATCACCACAGTACACGAACTACGTAGCAGCAGCGAGGAACCTAATGTGTGGATACGGGATCACACATTCTATAAATATATAGTTTTGTGCACACCGTCATTTGCGCATTCTTCTTTGGTAAGTATTACTATTTTCAGGAGAGTACATATAAGGGAAACAATACAATTAATGTCTAACTTTAAACAAAAATTGCATCCCTTAGCGTTACGCACTGACAGAAAAAGCTGGGATTTTATAAATAGGATTCTTATGTCTTCGATAATTTCTGTCGTATCCTACAGTTGAAATTTTTGTGTTTTCATCTATTGTTACCACTTAGTCTCTTAGTTATTCTAATGTTATTGCTTTCATCTTCGATGTCGTTACTTCCTTTTCATGATGGAATGAATATTATTTGGATATACTCCTCTCCACTACTACTGTGACAAAACGGGGCGGCCCCTATCGATCTTTGTTTCTCTCTGGAAGTATCTGTGGTACTGATTTTTATTATGTGCTCTCAATTAATGCACTTTTCTTTCTTTCTTTCTTCGTTATTTTTCTGCTAAGTAGCAGATATTTGAGTATTGTCGAATTGCTTGATACTACCTGTAGGTTATAATAATCACATTTGCTTGACGCTACCCAGATTTGCCGAGATAATTACTCGCAGTCGCGAGGGAGCGGCACAGCTTGGCTAAGATTAGCACAATCTCGTGTACCGGCGGAAACGTATGACATAAGCGTTTCCTGTCCTCCTTGTTATGACAAGAGTACTTTCTGAAAAAGTAATAATGGTTACATTTTGAACACGCTGATGTATGAGTTTACCGATCTCTCTGTAAGTTTGTACACAAGGGCATCGGACATCTTATTACCATATATGGGAGAGTTGACCTCTTCCTTACGTTCAAATTACACTAGTCAACAAATTTTCAAAAGTTATTTGTACCAGAAATTAAATATACCATTTCTTATTGATTTTGACATGCTGATTTCAAATATCATAATGAAATTCACCAATTGGCTCTGGTTTTTTTTTTAAATGATGAATTTACATTACAGTAATACAAATAACTTATGCTTGTTTAATTCTCTGGGGTGAACAGCTAGTCTTTCTACTTTAGCATTATAAAAATTGTGGTTACATACTCAATTAATTGATATTTCAACATAAAATGATAGAAAAAAAAAAACATTATTTAAAGTTCACATATCATGTTTTAAAAAGGCACATTTGAACCCATTCCGTCATTATTCAGTCGCTGTTTGAGCTCTCTTTGCTTGCTTCTTGTAGTCAATCGATGAGGTGTCTCTTGTCACAGTCCAACAGTAATCAGCAAGCATTGAAGAGTTCCTATTGCCTTGATACCTTGTCTCCATAGCAGCAATGTCCTGTTGAAATCGTTCACCATGCTCATCACTGACCGCTCCACAGTGTGACGTAAAGAAATCCAGATGAGAATCCAGAAAATGAATTTTCAAAGACATGTTGCAGCCAAGACTCTTATACTTCAGAAGGAGATTTTCTACAATTTCATTGTAATTGTCAGATCTGTAGTTTCCAAGAAAATTGTCCACCACTGACTTAAATGCTAGCCATGCTGCTTTTTCCTTGCCATGCAACACGCAAAGAAACTCGTCATCATGAAGAAGTTTTCGAATTTGCGGACCAACAAATACTCCCTCTCTTATTTTAGCTTCACTCAGTCTTGGAAATTTTCTGATGAGGTATTTGAAAGCCTCATCTGTTTTCTCCATTGCCTTGACAAAGTTTTTCATGAGACCCAGCTTAATGTGCAAGGGTGGCAACAAAATCTTGCTGGTGTCGACAAGTGCTGGGTTCTCAACGTTCTTACTGCCAGGCTGCAATGACTGCCTGATTGGCCAATGTCTTCTGATGTAATGGTCACTTCGTGCACGGCTATACCACTCACAGAGAAAGCAACAGTACTTGGTGTATCCACCCTGTAGTCCAAGCAAAAGAGCGACCACTTTTAAGTCACCGCAAAGTGACCAATGATGATGATCGTAGTTTATACACTTCAAAAGCTGCTTAATGTTTTCGTAAGTTTCTTTCATATGAACTGCGTGACCAACTGGAATTGACGGTAACACATTACCATTATTCAACAAAACAGCTTTAAGACTCGTCTTGGATGAATCAATGAAAAGCCTCCACTCTTCCGGTATGTAATTGATTTTGAGGGCTGCCATTAAACCAGAAATGTTGTGGCACGCAGAAAGGTCACCCTCTTTGAAAAAGAATGTAATAAGCGGCTTCTGGTGGTTCCTATACACAGAAATTGTAACATCTTCCTGCCAGGAGATTCCACTGTTGCAATCTGGAACCCAAAAGCTCCGCCTTGTTCTTCGGTAAATTCAGATCTCTTACAAGATCATTCAGTTCACATTGGGTTATTAAGTGTGGTTTAGTGGATGTAGTTTGCTCAAAATCTGGGTCGCTTGAGGTTGATGGTTCAGGACCACCAGTGTCCTCTTCTTCATCAGTGGAAGCAGCTGAAAATGATTCTGGCACTTTGGGAACTGGTAGGTCATCGCCATATGGTATCGGACGTATTGCAGAGGGGATGTTTGGATATTCCAGAGTCCATTTTTTCTTCTTTGATATGCCTTTCCCAATTGGAGGGACCATGCATAGCTTGCCTTTTGCCAGTCAACCACAGTTTAAGATGTGCTGCACATGTATTGCAGCATATGTGTGGCGCCCAGCTCTTATCTTGATCTCCTATTTTGCAGCCATAATACAAACTGTACGCCTTCTTAATCACTTTAGTTATATTTCGTTTTTGTGATACAAATGTCACCTCACCACATATATAACAGAAATTATTAGCACTGTTCACAACATGTCCTAGGCATGTCTAACTACGATACTTTTGATAAGGACAAATGCACTAACTAATGGCAAAATTTTAACAGAGATAAGATATTTATACACAAAGGTGATGTAATCATAGGTAGGATTGCATCATCAACTTCTAGTTACATTTTTATTGGTCATTAGAAAAAATTATGCAATCGACCACAACAGTTGTGTCATATATATAAATTGACCGTAATTAAATAAACTAGTAGCATATATCTTGAAAACTAGAGCCAATCAACATTTTTAAATGTCATTTTCGTTTTCAGCACACCAAAATTAGTTAAGATCAGCTATTTTCATTTCTGGTACATTTTGGTTGTTGACTAGTGTTATCCGATGTCGGAATATTTTGAAATTACCCCATAACCCGCCTATTTGAAAATGATTAGAGTTTTTGATAGCTCATAACAAACGAAGGCATGGGAAGGCAGGAAATATAATCTGACCATTTTATCAAGCTATTTCAATTGAGAAATTGCTCGCCAGGGACCAAACTGCTACAGGGAAGAATTAGAATTCAGAATTCCTTCTTAAAATACTGGACACCTTTTATTGGAGTATTTATCAGGACTTACAATATAGCCCAGGAAATCTCTAACATTTTAAATAAGGAAACCGGGACTGAGGATACTGAAGGACCATACACGAAGTCAGAGAGGGAACTTATTAAATTAACGACACCCCAGACGCCTGTAAGAGGCCGATTCAAGTCTCTTTTATTCATCTGAGCAAAAAGTCTGTGAGTCAGGATTGACGTAAGTTGGGATTTACATTTCATATTTTAGTACTAACATGTGAACTAACATATATATATATATATATATATATATATATATATATATATAGAGATATATATATATATATATATATATATATATATATATATATATTACCATGTGAAGTTTAATGTGTGAAACTCGCTATTGGATGTCAAAGTCATTTGAGGCTGGCAACCTCAGAGTATAGAATGATGACTCATGAACCACCACTGCACGGGCTGGTGATTGCTTTATTCATAGTTTCGTAAAGAGAACTAAAAGCATAAAGTAGTTCCAGGTTCCCTGTGGAGCAGGGAGGGAAAGATGAAAGAAATGATGTACATTCTAATTATGATACTTACATTTTCAAAGTAGTGCAAATGTCCCTATAAACATATTCACTTTAAAATTGATGTAAGTTATCAAGCTTAAACCAGTGTAAATGTCTAGGTGAAAATATTCATTTTAAAGTAATGGAAGTTTCAAACTTTGCAATCAGTGTAAAACATAGATGAAAACATATTCAATGTGTATTGTGAACACTTTTAAATCAGTGGAGATGTATATGTAAACAGACTCTATCTGTATTATTAACCTTTTCATTTAAATATAAAGTAACTTTGAAAGCTATTCTATTTAAATGTAAAGAAAGTTTTATCCCGAGGGATTAAATTTAATTCTCATCGAGGGTAAAGTCTGAGTAATTGGGATGGTGGTATGGGAAGATAGGAACCCATAACTATGGGGTGGAAAACATCATACTCAGAAGAGCGTTTCGTTCTATTCTGTTACCATATTTATGGCGGTACCAGCTGAAAGTACCATCTCTGGGACAAGAAAGGAACCGTGGCCTAAGCTTTAAGGCCAAGGACCCACGTGGTAGACTCTCCTTGACTTTTCTGGGAAACGAGCTACCCCCGTGTAAAGTGTCAGTCTGTAAAGAAGTGTGATGTATTCTCTTTCTTCTGTAAAGCTCCACTATCAATCACTGTAACATGTTGTTTGTGGTGCCACTACTGTATATGTCCATTGTAGTGTACAGAGTTGTTGAGATCAGGCATTCTCCAGTCTACCCAGCTGTAAATGGGTAACTCACCCAAGTCCTAAGTTAGGGAAGGCAAAGGCAGCTGTAAACAGTAGTTTCCCTCTAAGGCTCCAGGGGAAGCAGGCCCGAAACTTGGTCAATTCAACCGACGCAGGATGGTGTATATATGGAGTAGAAGTGTAGAGTGTGATTAACGCGAATGGTGTACTGTTCGTGTTCTGACCAATCTAAGCACTCATACACTTGTGTCTACAAGGCACCAATGCAGACTGCTGGAATCTTTGTTTACACAGTTTATTTAGACGCACACACTGGGACATAACGAGTAAATCATGGGTATATGTTGACACATCAATTTGCAGGCATACATAGTAGATCCCATGTCATGACACATTCATAAATAATGGGTAGTACATCAATAGCTTCCAATGTCATGATACATAATGGCCGCATCCCCTATCTGACTAAACGCGTCAGTAAAGGCGGATCGGTAAGTAACTAAAGTTGCTTTATGTTCACAGTTTATATCATATTGTGAAACCACGATAAGGGGTTTCTATCAAAATTGAGATCTCCTTGCCACTGTCCGAATAATAAGATACATGCCCCGTTCTTTGGACAGTGATTCAAAAATATGATGACAGGAATGTAACATGGCCGCCTTCCTGAGTTCACAAAATTCCAGCTAGGTCTAACCGACATGAGATCATCAAAAATAGGGTCTGGAATTACCTGGAGTCCGAATCATACATGGTACCGTACATTAGGAGAGTCTCTAACACAAACTCTAGTAGAGACACAATCTCCTACAGAAGAAAAACCACTTCATAAATCATTTTTACTTAAGAATGTACCAGCCCTTGAAAATGCGTAACCGCCATTGTAAACGGTACCTCGGAACTCATCACGACTTGTCAAGACAACTCCTACTTCCGCTAGAGCGGCATAACAAGAATATAGTTCTGCCTACCCATCCAAAATAAACAATATAGGACTGATTCTACTTGTACTAATAATATGTAATACATATGAATTCAGGCCATAAACATAATAAGCAAATTAATCTATTTTCTGGCCCTAACAAATAAGTACGGACATGAGTGCCATATCCATGCGCCGAATTAATATCAAGAACGATTACTCCTATAATCAAAAGTGTAAATCAATCATGAATTATCTAGCTTTACCATAGACAGCATTTTCATACACAAATGAATGAATGTCTATATCTTTTCCATATTAAATAGCCATATCGATTTTTGTAATATGTGCGTCAAAATATGCACGCAACAGATTACCACACCCCTCGGGAAAAAAATGGTACTTTTTTTTTTTGAAATACATCTAGGAGCAACATACAATAGGCTCACAACGCACCAATAACAATGCGCAGATGATAAGCATAAGTTTTATGACCTTAGAGAAAATAATTCTCTAAGTATAAATATTTCCAGAGAGGTGTCACCAACGCATACTACAATATTAGCAATGACACTATTTCTACATTAGTTTATACATAAATTTCATCTAAGATATCTTAACATCATGATCATCAAAGACGAAAAAACATTGAAAGATCAGCGGTGAATAAACATCAATGAACCGCTAAGTAGTGTTACAATCAATATATGATATATTATATATGTGTACACATTTCAACATAGGAACAACTGTATCAAAGTTGTATAACAGTTATGAATCATGTGGGCATCTAGACAAAATATCTGCCATCACATTTTCTGACCCACGGATAGCTCGCACCGTAAAATGAAATGGCTGCAGAGCAATTGCGTAACGCGTTGATCTCGCTCTCTTCAGATTTTTACTCTGAATAGCCGTAAGAGCTTTCTGGTCAGTTTCCACGATGAAATGCGCGCCAAGAAGAAATCTTTGCAGTTTAAGGATTGACCAAACCATAGCCAATAATTCACGGTCTAGGACCGAGTAATTCTTCTCTGCGGCATTTAATTTACGAGAAATATACATCACAGGATGCAGAGTTCCCGAGTACTCTTGCATTAGTGCTGCTCCAATCCCGGTGGATGAAGCGTCACTACGAAGAATAAATGTCTTATCTTTAGAAGGCAATACTAGGATAGGTGAAGTAGAAAACATAGTTTTAACCTTATCCAAAGAGGATTGACATTCTTGAGTCCAATGGACTACATTAGGAGACCCTTTCTTTAGCAAGGAAGAAAGAGGTGACATAATGGAGGACAGATTCGGAATGAATCGTCCATAAAATTGTATTAGACCTAAGAGACTTCGTACTTGCTTTTTAGTCTTAGGAATAGAAATGTTAAGTATCTTACTTGTATTATGGTCTTCTGTTTTTAGGAACCCATGACCAACACGGTGTCCTAAGAAAGATATTTCGCTAAAAACCAATACATGCTTTCGATGGTTTCGCTGTCAGGTTATGCTCGCGTAAGATAGACAATAGTTCATTTATCCCATTATAGTGATCGTTCCAAGTATCACTGAAAAGACAGATGTCATCAAGATACGCAATGACATCTGAGCGATGAGATAGGATTCGACGCATCATGCGTACGAATGTTGCAGGGGCGTTCATAAGACCGAAAGGCATGAAATTCCATTGGAATAGACCCCTAGGCGTCGAAAAAGCAGTAAACGGTTTGGTGTGTTCGGATAATGGAACTTGCCAATATCCCTTAGACAAATCGAGTTTAGTAAAGAAATGAGAATTCGATAGTCTCGTAAGTATCTCTTCTAGTAAAGGCATAGGTTCAGCATCAAATTTCGTCACTTGGTTCAATTTGCGATAATCCACGCAAAGACGTATGTTATTGTCTTTTTTTCGTACAATAACCATCGGCGAAGAATATGCTGATGTGGATGGTTCAATAATTTTTAACTCTATCATCTCATCCAAATCTTTCTCTACCTGTGCCTGAAAATGTATCGGGATAGGATACGGTCTGACTCTTATAGGACTATGGTCAGTAAGGATAATGTCATGTTGAATGACATCAGTTTGACCAGGAATGTCAGTAAGGACATCCTGAAATTGTTCTAACATAGTAGAAACTTGTTTCTGCTCTCCTGGAGATAATTGGGGAGAAATTGCAACATCTTTCCATGATTCATTAGAGTGAAGAGGAATCATTGGAAAAGGTAGATTTACATCCGAGAAACTCGTTTCCTCATCCTGTATTACTGACGGAGATGAGTACTGTCCATGTTGGACTGGAAAATCGTCCGTTGCCTGGAAAACAGGTTGTAAATAATTCGGACGTTCATGGAATTCCGTGAGCATGTTGATGTGGAAGGTTTTACGCTTCCCGTCAATATCGACGATATAGTCAACATCGGAACTTTTGATATTATATCGTACGGACCTTTCCAAGAAATAAGAAGTCTATTTTCCCTACAAGGTAGCAAGACAAATGCTTTGTCACCTGGACAAAGTTGACGCAAGCATCTCTTTTTATTGGCAAATTCCCTTGCCTTCTGTTTCGCAAATTCAGAAGAAGCAGTTGCCAATTTGCATGCTTCAATAATCTTGTGTCTAAGTGCGATGACATATTCATAAGAGGATTTTGTGTCATCGACAATATTATCAGCAGTTATAAGATCATGAAGTAAGGACATAGGACCTCGCGGTTTCGCGCCAAAGACAAGTTCAAAGGGAGAAAATCCTGTATGTTCGTTGGCGACCTCTCTATATGCAAAGAGAGCCGCGGGTAAAACCCTATCCCAATCCTGAGGATGATCTTCTGTTATCTTACCTAGTAGGTTTTTCAGAGTTCTATTCAGACGTTCCACCATCCCATTGGACATAGGATGATAAATACTACTCAGCGATCTCTCTATCTTAAGAGTCGACATTACTTGAGACATGGTATCCGATATGAGTTGGGTACCATGGTCGGATAATATTTCTGCTGGAAACCCCAGACGAGAAAATATTAACCAAAGAGCATCTGCGACATCAGCAGTAGTTATGCTCTTTAGAGGAACAGCCTCCGGCCAACGTGTGCACATATCAACACACGTCAAAATAAATTGGTGTCCTCTAGCAGACTTTATCTTAAATGGACCAATGATGTCTATCGCCATTTTTTGAAATGGTCGAATGGGAATGTCTGCAGCCTGAATAGGTGCATCATGGCGTGGACCTCTGGATTTAATCTCTTGACATACTTTACAAGATCGACAATAGATTCGTATGTCCTTATTCACAGCAGGCCAAAAGAAAGATTGAAGAACTCTAGTTTCAGTACGGGAAAAACCCATATGTCCAGCACACTGCGAATCATGAGCGTGCTGTAAGATTTTAACTCTCATATTTTTAGGCACAAGGATTTGAGCATGAATGGACTTAGCGGAGTCTTGTACCATACGTACAAGTACGCCATTCTTCATCGTAATCCAAGATTTACGATTTGTATCCTTATTTGGATCACCTTTTGTTGCCAGAGTAAAGAATTTCTTTAGAGTAGGATCATCTCCCTGCTGTTTTATAAAGGAATCATGGGAAATCTCCAAGGGATCATCTTGGATCTGCGCCTCATTATCTTCAGAATGTAAAGATTGCGGCATATTAAGAGCTTGAGCCCTAGTGATTACTGCATTAGCAGATTGCATATTAACATTTTCCCAATTAGAAATTTGCTGTGGAGTGCATTCTTTCACTCCATGAATGCGACCGATGATAAGATCAGCGATCGGATTCGGCAAGAGACATGCTTGCACCTCTCCTGTAAAGAAAGGCGTAGCAATATTGATAATGGCTGTGGAGTACTTCTCCAATGTGCCACCAAATGTTACACATTTGACTACATTGCCTGTAGCTCGAGAAAGATTTACGAGTGATTGCCTCACTCCGATGGTAGTGCACCCCGAATCGAAAAGAATTGATATCGGAGTACCATCTATTAGACCTCTATTGAAGACGAGAGCACCCCTTCCATTATGCGCGATTGATGCAGGGAGAGCGGGAAGCGGGTGACCGCAGCTTAAAGTAGAAACTGTGGTTGGATCGAATAATGTTTTGCATTGCGAACACTGAGATGCTCTAGCAAAATCGAAAGCGGAATTTGCTACACTATTGGAGTCTTTTTTATCATTATTCTGATTACCGGCGTCGTGGAACTCCTGTTGTGCAGAGTTAGCCTGGTAATAAGATTTACCATGTCTTTTGTGTTGTGATCTACCTCGGTTATAATTGTCTCTATAATTATTATTTCCTCTGTTATAACCCCTATTTGGGTTTGAATCATAATATTCATGATCATAATCATCACGCTCATTATACTGAATATCCCTGTAATATTGGTTCTTTTCTCTCCATGAAGCACTTGGGTAGTTCCTATAGCTACTCCCCTTTCGAGAATGTCTAAAATTATGGGTACCCCTCGCGTGTCGAGGACTATCAGCCCGATTCCAGTTCTTCGAAGAAGAACCCTGATTTGAGTGGTTATCTTGGTTTTGATACTTATTCCAATTAACCTTTTTATCAAATTTATTTTTAGCTCCTTGGAATTTGTGTGAGTAATTCTGATTATATTCTGTTGCCGAAGCAACTGGCATACTCTCTTTAATGTTAGAGTTACTAAGAATCATGTCAGGGTGTGCCGTGGCATACTGGTCACAATATTCTTCCATTTGCTTTAATGTACTAGGTTTACGCTCATGTAAGAACTCTAGGAATGATTTATTTACCGAAGACATGACCTTGTCTCTTAACAATAAATCCGTAAGACCATCAAATGTTTTCTCTATTTTGGATAATTCAATCCATCGTGAAAGTGTAATTTGTGCTTTTGAGATGAATTCTGAGAATTCTACACCTACCTCCGGTCTCATTGTTTTAAACAAAAGACGATAACCTTCCTCAGGCAGCTGATATTTCTTTATCAGAGATGCCCTAATAGCATCATAATTATCCTTGTCGGCCTCTTCAACGAAATATAACTTACTCAGAGACTCCCCTTTTAGATTCTCAGACAACTGATTCACATACTGTGATTTGTCAACATTATGAGCTCGACAAGCCCGTTCAAATCTAGAAAGCCAAAATGTTATGTCATCACTGGCAGGGTTGAACGCTGGTACCTTGACCTTGTACACAAAGGGTTTACCATTACCACTAGATGCCTGATTAACATTACTCATACTTGTCAATTTTAATTTCTCTAACTCAAATTCATGTTCTCTTATTGCTTTTCTCTCTTCAGCTTCTCTATCTAATCTTCTCTGTTCTGCAGCAGCTTCTAATTTCTTCTGTTCAGCTGCAGCAGCAGCTTCTAATTTGTTCTGTTCTGCAGCAAATCTCCTTTCCTCCACTTGCATCTGCAATTTCTTTAGATCAGCAGCAGCATCAGCTTCTCTTTCTAATCTTTTTTCTTCAGCCAGAGCTTTTCTCTCTTCAGCAGCAGCAGCAGCTTTTCTGTCTTCAGCAGCAGCAGCAGCTTTTCTGTCTTCAGCAGCAGCAGCAGCAGCTTTTCTCTCTTCAGCAGCAGCTTCTAATTTTTTTTTTTTCTATTTGAAGTTTTCTCTCCTCAGCCGCAGCTTTTCTCTCCTCAGCAGCAGCTTTTCTCTCCTCAGCTTGCATCTGCAATCTGAAATTCTCAGCATCTATCTTCTTTTGTTCAACTTCTGCTTTCCATTTATTCTCATCTTTTTGTTTTTTCTCTTCTGATTTTAATGCAATAGCAAATTGAGCAGTTGCCCATTCTTCTAACTCTTTTCCAGTCTTATCAAGAGATTTTCCTTGTGCAATAAAGTAATCTAATGTAGACATCTTGTCTTCTTAAATCAGAAACCTGAAAAAGTAAATAAATTACCTTATTTCACTTTAATGGGAGACAAGTCTATACTATAGACTTAGTCTTAGTGAAAAACTTGTATGGTTATTTTGTTTATCATATAACCAATGATAACTTGAGTACCTGTGGAAAACAATAACTATATCTCAAATACTGTGGGAGACAAGCCTTACAAAGGTCTTGTATACCTTAATGTAATCAATGATCACTTGAGTACCTGTGGAAAATAATATTTCCTATACCAATCACTTTGGGAGACAAGCCTTACAAAGGTCTTGCATACCTTAATGTAATCAATGATCACTTGAGTACCTGTGGAAAATAATTTTTCCTATACCAATCACTTTGGGAGACAAGCCTTACAAAGGTCTTGTACACTTTGTTTTATAACAATAATAATCATAAAGTACTGATCTGTACTATAATATAAGTGTATTCAACTATACCTCCTATGTCATATGTCAACTAAAGACATTACAAAGGACAAACAAGAAAAGACAATCTGAAAACATTTGCAGAGATCAAATTAAATTAAAATAGGAGAAATGAAAAAAAATGATCACAGAATCTGTGATGATAACTGCAATAAGATAACAAGACAAATAACGCCACAGTGTATAAACATAAGGGTGTAAAAAACTGAAATGAAAGGAAAGATGAGACCTACAATTATACAAACAAATCAAACAAAAATAAAGAACAGAAAAATGTTACAAATACAAATATGAAACAGTCGTCACAGCTAACCAAATATTTGCAAACAAAGTTGCATGCAAATTTCAATTAAGAAATTGCTCCCTATAGAACGCCAGAACAAGACCAATATCACTTGGTATTTCCTGTTCTAGTCACCTCCCATCCAGGCCCGCAAACACATAACAATCACACATATAAACAAATAATATATAAACATAAATACATATAAATCATAAATGTGTACATTATATACTGAAATGTGTTGCAGTTGTAATGTATTGTACTGTATTCTCAGTTTTAACAAATTAGACTACCACGTTATTGAGTAATAGATTTGCTTTCTAACTGTTACACTGTTCAATTTTTTTGAGCACATAAGAAGATCCAACGATGAAATTTGCACTTTATGTTCAACATTGCTCTTCTATTTCAGCAGGCTAAACAATCACTAGTTTAGAACACTGACTGTACTGTGCCAAATGTCAACAAGTGCTGACCCAGATAGCAGGCCCTAAACTTGGTCAATTCAACCGACGCAGGATGGTGTATATATGGAGTAGAAGTGTAGAGTGTGATTAACGCGAATGGTGTACTGTTCGTGTTCTGACCAATCTAAGCACTCATACACTTGTGTCTACAAGGCACCAATGCAGACTGCTGGAATCTTTGTTTACACAGTTTATTTAGATGCACACACTGGGACATAACGAGTAAATCATGGGTATATGTTGACACATCAATTTGCAGGCATACATAGTAGATCCCATGTCATGACACATTCATAAATAATGGGTAGTACATCAATAGCTTCCAATGTCATGATACATAATGGCCGCATCCCCTATCTGACTAAACGCGTCAGTGAAGGCGGATCGGTAAGTAACTAAAGTTGCTTTATGTTCACAGTTTATATCATATTGTGAAACCACGATAAGGGGTTTCTATCAAAATTGAGATCTCCTTGCCACTGTCCGAATAATAAGATACATGCCCCGTTCTTTGGACAGTGATTCAAAAATATGATGACAGGAATGTAACATGGCCGCCTTCCTGAGTTGTCGCTCACTCACTCACAGGAGGGTATATATAAGCCAAAGTTAATTTGAAATGTATAAGAATAATCTCTTAAAGTTCCTCCAAACAGTTCTACAGTAATCCAGTTACTTCACGTAGACATAACTGCTATATGGAAGCCCGTCATCTTCGTCGATACAAACATGACCCTAGCGTTGCGAAGCACAAAATTCCAGCTAGGTCTAACCGACATGAGATCATAAAAAATATGGTCTGGAATTACCTGGAGTCCGAATCATACATGGTACCGTACATTAGGAGAGTCTCTAACACAAACTCTAGTAGAGACACAATCTCCTACAGAAGAAAAACCACTTCATAAATCATTTTTACTTAAGAATGTACCAGCCCTTGAAAATGCGTAACCGCCATTGTAAACGGTACCTCGGAACTCATCACGACTTGTCAAGACAACTCCTACTTCCGCTAGAGCGGCATAACAAGAATATAGTTCTGCCTACCCATCCAAAATATACAATATAGGACTGATTCTACTTGTACTAATAATATGTAATACATATGAATTCAGGCCATAAACATAATAAGCAAATTAATCTATTTTCTGGCCCTAACAAATAAGTACGGACATGAGTGCCATATCCATGCGCCGAATTAATATCAAGAACGATTACTCCCATAATCAACTGTGTAAATCAATCATGAATTATCTAGCTTTACCATAGACAGCATTTTCATACACAAATGAATGAATGTCTATATCTTTTCCATATTAAATAGCCATATCGATTTTTGTAATATGTGCGTCAAAATATGCACGCAACACCCCGACAACCTTGATCAGAGACGAGCGGGAGCAGAGTGAAAAGAACCAACCCATAAGAAGGAGCAGAACCGTCATTGGCAGCTAAGTTCAAATCTATGCTGCCACTTGAACTTCTTGTAACATCTCACATTCCTTAAAGACCATGATGATAACTTTTCTTGATACATAACTATTCAAATTATTTTCCAACTGTTAAAACCTAAAGTGATTATTAAATTTTGTTATTTGTAATGTTACAAATTTAACTTCGATTTAATCATTTTAAAGTTAATGCATGTTTGTCTCAGTCAAATTACTACACACACTCTAAACAGAGCTATACTAGAATAATAGAATTCCACTGAGTAAATCAGGCTTAAACGAGCTAAAATTAATAAGTACTTAAACCCTTCACAAAAGCGTCGGCAGAATTACAGAGTTAACATACTCAGCCACAGCAGTATTGTTCTCGCTTATTCTGAATATCTTGTGAAGACTCCCTGGAGATAGAAGCGTTTTGTTTCTTCTATTTACATATCTGCCAAGAGTAATCTAGTGCGAAGGTAGACACCTTTGAAGCCCATATTAGGTACTCTTGAGTTTTGGCCACTATTGGACCAAAGCAGGGTAGGCAATACCACCATAGGTACTACCTACAGATACATTGAAGCACCCCACATTTAAGTGAAAATAAAAGTTATTATAAATGATGAGAGAGCAGAAGTTAAGAATGCAAGAAAGACTAGCGAGCCCAAATCACTACCATATGAAAACGATAAAAAAAAAGTAAACGACGTGTACGTAAATTTAAGTTAACAACAAGAACATTCAATCACTATTTTGATAAAGAACTTTCATCAGCTTAATTAACAGACGAAAACATTAAAATTGCACAAAACAAACTATTTTGTTTTTACATGTATAGATTTTTAATATATTTTATTTTGTCTTTAGTTCATTTGCTCTTCCTTTTTATTATTTTACAGCACCCGGTAATGAAATGTATTTTCTTTTTAAATAATTAAAATATAAATTAAAATAAAATAGCCTTCAGGCTCGTCTACCATTGTGCGTTTCCTTTCTGTCATCGTTTATGCTGTGTCCATTTATTATCACATGTATTTCAAGGATTAAGCCATGAAACAGCGAGATGAATAAAACGAATTAGAAACAGTGTCACGGATTTCGTCCCCTGCTTTGCAATAGTGGTCCAACAATGGCCAAAACTCAAGAGTATCTAAACTGGGTCGTCAAAGGTGTTTACCTTCGCACAAGATTACTCTTGGCAGAGATGAAAATAGAAGTGCAATAACGCTTCTATCCGAAGAGAGCTTCCACAAGATAATTCAGAAGTCAAGAACCAGGCGGCATAGGGCTGAATAATGGTTAACTTATATCTGTCCGTCGCCTTTTGTGAAGGATTTAAGCAATGGTTTTTAGCCCGTTCAAGCCCCCAGCTGAGTTAATTCAGCGAATTCCTCTTATAATGGTATAGCTTTGTTTAGAGGTAAATATATGTACAGGTGTGTATATATATATATATATATATATATATATATATATATATATATATATATATATATATATATATATATATATATATATATATATATATATATATATATATATATACTATTCTGACTCATACGTTTGCTTTCATACATATAAAACTGAAGCGACAATGATTGTTTAGTTTTATAACAACATGTAACAATTTTAATAATGAATTAGTCTTTAACAGTTAAACTAAATATGGAAAGATTGGTGAAATTTTGCTGTAAATACAAGTTTTCGTCACCGGGACATAGGTGAGGATTTATCAAAGTCCGTTGCTTACGCCTATTTTACACGAAAACTTAACTCTAGGTGAGACCTGTCGCCGTGGTTTCCGTCACTTCTTTTTCGTGATGAGTGCACTTCTCCACATAACCCGTCCCATGTAAGCAGACAGTGTTGTGCTCTTCTCTCACACTAGCGGCGTAGTAACGTTAGTACTTCAAACCGTCTGATAGCTTATAACCACGTACACAAAATTGTGGGTTGTACACAATCTTCTCGCACAGGTTTCGGATGGACACGAGCAATTGCGGTGCATTTGCTCTCGAATCAATTTCGTCTGAAAAATTCCTTTTATGGCGGTGTTCTATGAAACACTTGGTCTGGGATATTATTTCTCTTGTGACTGATGATCCAATTCCTAGTTTTGCAGTCTTGATATTTAAAGTCCTGGTCCTTCAAGTTTTCAGTCTCTGTATTTATAAAGGCGGGCTTACTTTTTAAGGTTTTAAGTTTCCCAAATACTTCGATCTGTCACTTATAAGTATGGAATTCAAGGTCCGATCCTTCTTCTTTTGGCTTTTTGAGAGTTGCTCGTTTGAAGTTACGAAGCTGCCTGTTTTGTGTCTCTGAGTTCGCTAGATTTTATTTTCAGTTTCCAGTTCAAATCACAGATTGTACTTCCCGGCAAACTTGCAAATGAGATTCATTGTATATTCCGGCTCTCACTTCAATCCAATCGTAAGCTCTTTTCGCACTACGTGGGTTGGAATGTTTAAATTCAAAATATCCTCCACGTGTTTAAAATATTAAATTTAATATTCCCACGCGTGACCTCTTTATAATAAGACGTAATATTTCCGGTGACATCTTGTGCATTCTCACAAACAAATGTGTGAACTGATTACCTGTCTAAATGCCTTCTGTCAAGATTTTCTGGACAGATAGATTAACTGCGATAATCACACATAGGGAAGGTCTGCGAAACGATTATCTCATTCATCCTCGTACGGGACCATATTGCCAAACGAGGATCGTCTCCTATCAATGGTGGTCAGACTGTTTCAATGAGATAAACGTATTAACGCTGACCGGTGATAATGACTGGGTATTGTTACGATAATACCACAGTTCACCTAGCGGAACGTAAATAAGTCTAAGGAGTGGTAAAGCAAAAATGTAAGAGATAAAGATAGTCCCATAGCAGATACTTCCGTAGGGGAGTGGAGTGTTAGAGACTTCACCCTACTAGATTCAGAATAGAGCAAAATAATGAATGAAAGGGCAAGAAACATTGCCAAATAAAAAGCGATCGGAGAGAAAAATTAAGAAGAAGAAATGATACTGCAGTGGGGCTGAAGGTGTGAGAGATCACACAAAAGAGCATGTCTAGACGTTCTGTGACAAACAGCGAGATGCATAAAGCGCATTAGAAACAGCGAGATGATTAATGCGCATTAGATACAGCGAGATGATGAAAGCGCATTAGAAACAGCGAGATGATGAAAGCGCATTAGAAACAGCGAGATGAATAAAGCGCATTAGAAACAGCGAGATGATTAATGCGCATTAGATACAGCGATATGATTAATGCGCATTAGAAACAGCGAGATGCAGAAAGCGCATTAGAAACAGCGAGATGAATAAAGTGCATAAAGATCGGCTGCCACTGCAGGTATGGGAGGGTAAGAGCCAGGGATCCAGACCTCCAGGACGACTCAAAGTCTGCTGGGAGGACAAAATTAGACAATCTCTGAAGGACCGAGGACTAGAATGGAACTAGGTCAGGAGGAAGACAGCCGATAGGATAGTATGGCGCTCTCTCTTCCAACGCTCTACACCTCACTGTAGAAGAGCCTAGGTCTGAGCAGACTAAGTAAGTAAGTAAGTAAGTAAGAAACAGCGAGATGATTAAAGCGCAACAGAAACAGCGAGCCATCAAAAGAGGAAATAGAGATTAAATGTTGGAGATGACTGCAGCCAACATCCTTCATGTGCTTTAGCCGTGGTGTCTTCCGTCGGCATTTCTTCATAACGAGGCTACCTATTTCATGCACAATCACCCTTGCATAACCCGGATTTAAAAAAATGTTGGGATGCTCTGTTGTGTGTGTGTGTGTGTTTTGTTTGTTTGTTTTTTTAAAGAGAAGCTAAATTTGAACCAATCACTATCAACCTACATTAATTTAGTCAAGCTTCGGATTCAGAACTGGTCATCGTACTTACCTCCGCCCCCGGTTTTTTTTTTTTTTTTTGCTTTTAATGGAACATGGCGCCACCACTACATCCCCACCTTCCCTCCTCCCCACCTTTGTTGGAAGCCTACACCAAAGAAATTCGTATGATTTTGCAGACGAGGTTTCTGTAGCAATTGTTTTACACAATGAAGCTGTCAGCATTATTCACAAACACATATCTTCTTCTTCTTCTTCGTACACTCTCATGCGTCTACCTGAATGTTTTCAAAGAAAGCAGTGGTCAGTTAGAGGCTGTTTACATCTCCGTAGAGCTTTTCCACGAATGATACTGGTGTCGGCCATACGCGCTTTCTCTGTTTCGTATATGTTAGGCAACTTTGAAGCATATTAGTTGCCTGTTATGCATTACACCAGCGAGCAGCAGCGAATTTCTTTCTTTGTCTTTCGAGAGACCTCGGGAACTTCATGGGGCAACTTGCCTGGTGGCACAGCAAAGTATTTTACCAAACAGACACCTACAACACGGCAAGGTTAAGAATAAATAGCCCAGATAACCACTTTATCAATAATACTTGTAAGTATAATCATAAAGAATGTCTGCTTGAATGTGGAACAATAGTCTGGAAACAGGATTGTGGAGTCGGCTAAAACGTTTTCCGATCCCAACTCCACAGCCCTGCCTGGAAAGAGCCAGCTGACGTACGCAGACTTAAGACAGTTTGGAGCAGGTTCTTAATTTATTGCAGATAGGGAACCCATCTGTGATTCTACCACCAGATCTGGTAATTTTTGTTTTCTTTGGCACTCTGTCTGTCTGATCACTCACTTACAAGTGTAACCGCGTATACCGTAAGTTTTCAGATACAGGCTATATTAACATATAAAATAAATTTTTATAGAAACAGAAGATTAAAAAAGTCTTGGCGCAGATGTTTAATTAAACCAGGTTAGCTTCGAAAAGCCACGCATTATTTTAGGCTAAGCTTCGCTTCGTAACGCCAAGCATTAATTAGGGTAGCTTCGCTTACGCCAAGCATTGGTCACGTGATTTTCCCACCAATGGTTAGGCTGAGTCTTTCTTTCCCCGGAATAAACAAGAGACGAAGCCATTTTTTTAGTCAGTAATGAATTTAGAGCGGTGGAGACAAGACGTAATTCTCTTTGCTCAGTGATATTCTATAGAGGAGATTGACTTCGCACAATTAATGCAACTGTGTAACTTCGAAATGTGGAATGTGATGATTTGTGAATTCACGAGAAACATAAGTAGTGCTAAGAATTGCATGCAATAACTGTTAGAGCCCACAGTCATAACTGAAACGGAGCTACGCTCGAAAACTGGGTAAAGAATTGTAAACCCAGGCATATATCTGAACCTTTTACCAAGAATGAAGGTCCTTAAGCTGAGAGAAAGTCAAACTAAGGAATACTAATGAATAAGAGAAAGTTTGGCTCTTCATTGAAATGAAGAGATAAGAAAAAACGTGAAATCTAGACCACATTAACAAATAAACGAAGGAACACTAGAAGGATAGAGGAGCCACGCCATGTTTTAGCAACTTGAAAAGATTACGAGATGCAATAAGGAATATTGCATCATTAAAATAATGCATTGACTTTTTATGCTTGTTTATTAAATGTCAACATGCTATTATGCAAATTTGGTGTGGTTACCATTTGACTTAACCCAGTTCTTGTTGGAAATTGAATAAACATTTGTTTCATTGAACACAAATGCTGTTGACGAATCATATGTTTGCAGTTAGCCATCATACCAATTATTAAAGGATCATGCCAAAGCTAATCGTTGCAGGTGCAACACAAATAATAACCATATGCTCTAAAAATAAAACATCATAGAGGATTGTCCCCGAACCTGGTAAATTCCTGTAAGTCTGTAGAGAGAAATCATCACCTCTAGCAGGCTAGCTAGTAATCAAAATCTAATACTCTCGAGTTAAACAGCAACCCCCACTACCCTGCCCGGCCACACAAGGTCAAGGTCGTCGCATAACAGATACTGCCGTAGAAGAGTGAAGTATTAGACACTTCATTATATTAGGTTCAGCTTTGAGTGTGTGGGGTAACCCATTCACTTTCTCGCTGTCTTTGCCTTCGCTAACTCAGGCGCAGAGTCAGGTACACATCTTCAGCTGGGTAGACTGGAACGTGATACCACCGTATGTCGAACTCGGTACCTTTACCGCAAGAGGCGAGCGCTCTAATCACTTTGCCAATCTGAGGCACCAACCAGACGTGCGAAGACATACGACTTTGGAGCGTGTCCCTAATTTTTGTAGTTAGCGATGTCATTTGTGATTCTGCCACCATAACTGGTAAAATTGTTTTCCTTTGACACTCTGTCGATCTGACAACTGACTTCATGCGTGATAAAATTGAGCTAGTAAGGGCTTCAGCAAATTTCAGGGAGCAATTTGTATTAATGTTACCAAAAGACATATTTATATATACATACCTGGGGTCTACTATCAACGACAAACTCTCTCTGGACACAGAAATTGATAGCCGCATTGGCAAAGCTGCAGCCATCTTTTTCCCGCATCACAACGCGTGTTTGGGGAAGCTCCAAACTTCACAATGAAGACCAGAGGTACGGTATATAATGCTTGTGTCACCAGCACGCTTCTATGTGGTAGCGAAAGATGGACAACCTATGCTAAGCAAGAAAGAAGGCTCAATACTTTCCATCCACGGTGTCTACGCCACATCCTTGGTATTTCGTGGAAGTGTGACAAGGGCTAGATGTGGTTGAGGTGAACTTATGTCGAAGTGGCTACCTTACACCCGAGACCCATGCACAAAGAAAATTTAAGGATCGTTTGACAGGGGTTGCAATTATTAGTTGTTTGCAACCCTCTCAGCACCAGACTTACTAATTCAAGCAACATTAAGCTTTATATAGAACGACATTTAATTCTAACGAACACCCAGACAGTGTTCGTGGACGTTCTGAAAAACAATATACAAAATTAATGTTTAAGTGAAAATCAATAACATAAATAATAACACTTACCATTCAGAAAGCTTACGCTCACCACAATCTGCCATGATCAATCAGCCACAAGTACCCAGTCATACCACGTGCTCTCATGGTAACGCCATCTTGCGAAAACAGCATACAGACACGCTAACAACCCACGTAGAGCCGCGTGGTTGTAAATTATATGGTAACCTCACATTATAATACTAAATAATAGAAATAGTGGCTAATCAAAGCTACGTAAAACACTACAAATAACCAATAGTGATTTTACCCTATATAAAAGACTATAAAACTAAGAAAACTAACACCAATTAGCTATAGCAAATCTTACTAAAATTTACACCAAATAATCAGTTTAACATTACTGACGAAGCACAGAAATCTATTCTAGTAAGCTGTTATTTATTAATAAATCGCAGCACTCGCCGTACTAAAATAAACTATTTCTGCATCAGTACCGACTACTTGTTATACATAGGCCTAACCCAAGGATATCGAAGCCAGCTACATACTGTAGTTAATAAAGATAAGCTAAAACGCGCCACAAGTAAGCATTATATAAATTGAAGATTCTTTTAGCCACAGACAATATGAAAATACTTAACGATTAATTTCATTTACACACATATGATAATAACTGAATATGTCGGTGCCGACCACGGGTTGTACTTCATGAACTTGAATATGGAGCTACGCCATATCCGAATAAATTTAGATCTAAAACCGAACGCACTCTAAATAAATAAGATTGACAGGACCCTTTAATTGTTTAAACACGACGCCAAAGTACTTATAGTTTTATATTCGGGACCCCAAGATGCAGCAATAATGAATGCAGTCAGCGACCCATAGCTGTACTGCTTGCATCAGGACCAGCGAACCAGAGCTGGTCAAGACCGCACTCCACCTCCACGTGGTGGTCCTGGAAACAGTCTGCAGCTATGCAGTCTGGCTGAGCGAGTGCGGATCGCAATGGGAAGGCAAACCCGGTCCCTAAAAAATGCCGTGCTGAAGTCGGATGTGTCGACCGAAAGGTGCAGATATCACAGCTTAGGCGTAAACAGAGACAACGCAACCACCGTCCTTTTCAGGGCAAACGAGGAAGAAGAAGAAGAAGAAGTTCTATATTCTTTCTAACACTATCAGGGCTTCAAAATGTTGAAGAATAATATTCTATCTAAATTAACTCACGTGTCCAAGGCAACTTCAGACGTCACCTCTGGTTCAGCGACTTCTCTCTGCGTCTAGCGTGGAAATGACAGATGGGATTGCAATCCTAAGCTTTGCGCGGTTAACATCCGGACAGTTTAGCATACCTCTGACTGGCTGTTGTTCTGTCGGCAGACGTGACTAACGTTCTATGTTTAGATCCTGACGAACGTTACAGTGGCAGCCAAATTGCTATGTTGTAGTAAAAGGTAGAGAACAACAGACAAAATGGCGATGGACAACAGACGAAATGACAAGATGGCGCTGTCACAGAAGGACAAAGTGTCATGTGCTGGTCTTCAGAGATGTATACACTGCTTGGATAGCGCATACAAACGCTGGCTTGGCCATTTCCGCCGCATGGAAGACGTTCGCATCCATAAAGATATTTTCTAAGGACAACTGGCAAATGGCAAAATAACAATTGGGTAACCACAGCTGAGGTTCAAAGATGTGTACAGAGATATACACGAAGGCACTGGACATAAATCCAGCAACCTGGGAGGATCAAGCTGCCGATCGCACCAAGGGGCGTGCTCCCTACGGCGCCACCTCAGATTGGATCGAAGAGGGAAGGCAAACCTGGTCCCAAAAAATGCCGTGCTGAAGTCGGATGTGTCGGCCGAAAGGCGCAGATATCGCAGCTACGGCGTAAACAGACACAACGCAACCAACGTCCTTTTCAGGACGAACGAGGAAGAAGAAGAAGAAGATTGGGTGAAAAGAAGCTCTCACAACAAGCAGAAGAGAGGCACACGTCGAAAGGAACACCAGGAACACAAGTAACGGAGGGCATTCCCATAGTCAGTCATGACTGAAGGGGCTACTATACTTTACTATATATATATATATATATATATATATATTGTAGTAGTGGGTTTCATTGTAGTATTATAGAGGTATGATTTTGTGTAGATTAACTTGTGCCCCGTGAGGAAGCCAGAGGTCCAACAACTTCCACCCTCCAAATAGCAAAGTATTATAAATTCAATAAGTCAATGGGGTCACACAGACGATCATTTATTTTCACATTAGACAAGCTCCGTTTTACATCTCAAAATGCAGAGGATTAAAAATACAGCTGGCCATATACATAAGGGCCTAGACGTCTTTAATCATCATCAATCATATAGTAACATAGCCGTCTGCCCGTCAGAGTCGGGATACAGTCTTTTATCACGCTCAACACACAATTATTTTAATTGTCATATTTCTAATAGTTCTCTGCGTGTAACCAGATACCTCAGGCACACAATAGCAGCACACATCCTTTACAATATATAATTCATGGGCAGCGGATAGAAATACACTTTGGAGCTGAGACACAATAGGTCTGAACACTTCGGACACCCAGCCAAGAGTCCCCCAACGAACAGCGTCTCACATTTTCGCATGCGTACAACGTCTGCTTGCATCTCATTAAATTACGTCATATCTTTTGGAAGGCGTTGTTCCGTCAAATAAAAAATAGAAAAAGCAATTGATAGCTCCTAACAAGAAAGCCGATAGTGGTGTATAAAACAACACCTAACAATCTCTCTACTGTTTGTAGTTTGATGATAGTGGTGAATGTACTTAATGAAGGTATTGATGTTGCGTAAAATTGTGATATCAATATCTCAAGCAAAAGAGCAAAATAATGCTTAATGTCTAATGAGAGTGAAGTGATTTTTATAAATATATATATTTTTTTAATGTAAAACTTTTGCCAAAAGAAACACTGTGATGAACTATAACAGTAGATGTTCAATAAATTGTCAATGAAAATGTCAGTATCTGCAGAGCAATACCAAGAATGATTGTATCGATTAAATGTCTTTTGCATAATGAAGGTTACATAAATTCATGTCAATTTCCGTCCCTGTGAGATCACGGTGCAACTTGAAAAATAAGTTTAATAATTGTCTAATTTGCTTCCCTTCGCTACGGTAGTCGGGTTGTAGTTACTTCCCTGAAAGGTGGCATTTTTACTAGTCTCATAGAACCAAAGTCCAATGTGTCTTGGTGCATACACTCTGTAGCTTCAAGTTAGTTTGAACAAATGTCTTTGCTGTTGGAATGTGCGGATACTTCTGTAGTAGCACTAGTGGCATGTATGAAAGTTCAACCAATGCTTCGATTGACGACTGGAGACCTTTGGACAGTATCTTATGTTCTGACAAACTGTTAGCAGTATTCATTCACTGACATGAATCGATTAGTCAATGTTATGCAGAGGGAATGACTGGCATTTAAGTGTTAGTCTTTGATGCAGCGGGACAAAACGTCCGCTAACACATTCTTTTTCCCTTCAATAGTGTAACCGTCTGGTCTATTCTAATGGACTGAGAACTGGTCCAAAGGCACCAATTAGTAGCATGTAACAGAGGTGGTCTGTTCTAATTATTACTCAAGTCACAAAATCTCTTTTTGTTTATCTTCCAAGTGGGTTAAGAGTGTACTTGTGTACTGACCATCTCCGCCAGAGGTGTAGATTCCTGGATGAACATATTTTTCCTCTTTTCTTTAACCCACGACTCGTTCGGTTCCTTCTTTGCTGTTTCTACTGACATTCGTATAGTGGTAATTTGTTTTTATTATTCTTATTTACTGGCCACATACATCAACGCTCACAGACGGACTCAAACATCTGCTGTATCCATCAAAACATTTATTTACATAAATATGTGTATATATATTTATCAGCAAGACAAATAATTCATCCCAGAGCTTGCATACGTTTATCTCATGTTGGCTTCATATATAAAAGCTCTATATCTCATGTATATGCATCGTCCTCCTGTATCTTGTTTAGTTCAATCAACTTTACTCCTGTTCACTTAAATACCTCTATACTCCATCTCCTCACTTCCATCTCATTATATTCCTGCCTGTATTTCTTTCTAACCTCTGTAGGGCTCTGTTACTATCGCTGAAAGATTAGCTTAAACTATATGCAAGTACCATGTCACCTAAGCATATACCTACGTGCGAGGGCGTGTGAACAGCTCTTACAAAAGTCGACTCTTCAAATCATTTACTTGTCGTAACTATTATCTGAAGACAGCTCATTAGTTTACTGGTCGCAACCACTTTCTGAAGACAGCTCATTAGTTTACTTGTCGTGAACTCACCATGACAAAGGTGGTTATCCTTCACCTCTAACTTTACTCTTTTGTTGCTCAGTCCACAAAGTTCTCAACATATATCTTTGACATGTCGACTTGGTACATCTGCGTTACTTCTCCTGTAAATCTCTTACTTGTATGCATAATAAGTTCAAAATCATACTTACAATCAAATCGCTGAATATCTCCTGAAATACATTCACTACTCTCATAATCTACACAAGACTTCTTCATTATCTTATACAGTTACTGTCTAGCGCTAATACTCTCATAATCTACACAAGGCTTCTTCATTATCTTATACAGTTACTGTCTAGCGCTAACACATCCTCTGAACAATTTCTGGACTCATGTTCCTTATCCTATAACCTCTATATCTTGCTAGACTTATTCTTATATCTTGCTAGACTTATTCTACTTCTGTCAAACCACAGAATCCGTTCGTCTGCAGGCAACCGCCCAGAACAAAAAAACACTTCTTGTTTCTTCAAACTCAGAAACCGGACTCCCTCAATGACCTCTGGTCATTGTTCTCACCTAGATCAGTCTCGACGATAAATGGAGCGCCAATAAAAAATCTCTGTAGTTTGAATAAACACCAAGAAATGGAAAAGGCTCCCGTTCAATTATGGGGTACTTCATTTCTGTCGTAGACAATTTCTTGCTTATATAGAGGACTGGATACAAGAGTTTATCGTGATACTGCAACAAAGCATCACCGATTCCATTTTGTGAAGTGTCACATTTAAGAATAAATTGGAGACAAGGGTTAGGCAGTTCCAATATGGGTGCATTCGCGAAATAAAATTTAATGTAGTTTATCGCATCAGTACATGACTGGTTCCAAACAGTTTTGTTAGGTGCTCCTTTTTTAAGCAATGAAGACAAGACAGCCGTTATTTCAGAAAAATTAGGCATGAACTTTATGTAATATTGTACAAGACCTAGGAGACTCTTAACCTGCTTCTTAGTTTTAGGAACATGCAGGTTTAAGATCTTGGAAACAGTACTGTCTTTAAAGAACCTTGACCAACTCTATGTCCGAGAAAAGAGATCTCTTTGAAAGCAATTTGAATCTTGGATAGTCTTGCAGTAAGGTTATGACTGCGAAGAGTTTCTAGCAAAGATTTTAGGCCTACAATGGGATAATTCCAAGAATCTTGAAACAAGCAGATATCATCCATGTAGGTTATGATATCCTCTCTATCAGAAAATATTCTCCCCATCTTGCGCACAAATGTCGCAGGAGCGTTCACTAGACCGAAAGGCATATAAGTCCAGTGAAACAATCCTTTGGGAGTGGAAAAGGCGGTGTAAGGTTTTAATCTTTCTGTAAGTGGCACCTGCCAATAATCTTTTGATAGATCTAACTTACCGAAGTAAGTTGCACTAGGTAGTTTTTCAAGAAGAGTATCAAGGACAGGCATAGTTTCGGCATTACTGACCTTTATGCGATTGAGGCGTCTAAAATCAATGAAAATTCTGATTGATTTGTCCTTTTTTCTTACGATTACCAAGGGAAATGAGTAAGATGATTCCAATGGTTCAATAATATTAAGATTAAGCATATATTGTATCTCTTTACCTACTTGGGATTGGTAACGAAGAGGCACAGGATAAGATTTGATACGAATAGGCGTCTGGTTTTGAAGTTGGATGTCGTGTGAGATGACATTAGTGTGACCAGGAATGTCAGTGAGAATATCCTGATAAGATTGAAGAAACTGAGAAACTTGATTGCTCTGATCAAGTGACAGATCTGGAGAAATTGAAATATCCTTCCAGGACTCTGTAGATTGAAGTGGCATAGTAGAAGAGGCAAAGAAACATCATTAAAAGTAGATTCTTCCTCTTGAAGTACTGCCATCGAGGAGTGACGATCGCTAGAGTCATCAATAGCTTCAAATACTGGTCTGAGATTATCAGGTCGAGAATGGAATTTTTGATGCATATTAATATGGAAATTGTCTCTTTCCCTTTTACATCCATGATGTAATCTACATCATAAAGTTTTGCAAGTACCTTATGGGCCACTCTAGGAAATCAAAAGACGATTTTCCTTGCTTGGCAGTAGTACGTATGCTACTTCTCCTGGCCATAACTGGCGTAATTTTCTATTTTCATTAGTAAATAAACGCGTCTTTTTTGTCTTTTCAGAGGCCTCTACTGCAATCTGGCATGCGTCTATTATCTTCTTACGTAGGTATATGACATATTCGCATGAAGATTGTACCTCCTCAGTCATGTCTGCTCCTACAAGTAGTTGTTTGAGGATCGACAAAGGTCCTCTAGGTTTTGCGCCGAACATCAGTTTGAAAGACGAAAACCCAGTGTGTTTGTTCGAGATTTCCCGGTATGCGAACAGCACTGCTAGGAGAACTCTGTCTCATTCCTGCGATATTTCGCAGTCACTTTACCTAACAACTGTTTTAATGTTTTATTTAGCCTTTCTACGCTCCCATTCCCCATTGGGTGATTAAACTACTAAGAGACCTGGTAATATTAAAAGCTTTAATCACCTGTTTCATGACATCAGAGACAAATTGTGTTACCCTATCCGATAGTAAATTTTCTGGGAATCCAAGTCTACTGAAAATCAGCAGAAGTGCATCAGGAACATCTGCGGATGAGATACGTTTTAGAGGAATAGCCTAGGGCCATCGAGTGCACATATCGATGCATGTGAGAATTTATCTATGGCCCCTCGCTGATACGACCGGTAGTGGACCTTAGAGATAAATTGACATCTTAGCAAAAGGTTGTATCGATATGTCAAGTGCCTGAAGAGGTGCATTTTGATAAGCACCTTTAGATGCTACCTTTTGGCATGTCTTGCACGTTCTGCAAAATGTCTTGATGCCATGTGTTACACCTGGCCAGAAAAAATTTGACAACACCTTTTTGTTCTTGCAATTCCCATGTGTCCAGCACAGTTGAAATAATGGGCATGTCGAAATATAAAAGGTCTGAAATTCGTTAGCACCATGATTTGTTTTCGTACACCATTAACATCCTTAAAGTTACATATCAAAATGTCATTTTTGACCGTGTACCAATGAACTGCATTATCTGTATAAGTAACATCATCTGCCTTTGCCACTTGAAATTTTAAAAAAAAATGAATTATCATTTTTCTGCATGATGACAAATGAGTTTTTGTCAATTAATGATACATGAAACTCAGCATCATCATCATTATCATGATCTTCTTTGTGAGATTGTGCCTGAGCCTGTGCTCGAGTGGTAACAGCATTTACAGAAAGTAAATGTTGATTTTCTTATATCATAATATCTTCATCTGAGCACTCATTCAAACCTGTCAAATTTCCCAATATCAGATCAGTGATATGATTCTTTAAGACACACCCAAAGTCATTTCCTGTAAAGAAAGGCGTGTCGATATATATCTGTGCTGTGGGGAAGTACTCTACTGTACCCTCAAATGTGACACAATTTACCTCTTTACCTGTATAGCATGACTTATCAACCAGGGTCTGTCGAACCCCTACCATGGTACATCCGGTGTAGCACTGAAACAAGTTTGTGATTAAGAAAACCGTTATTAAATTTAAGAGAACCCCTGCCATCATGTGAGGAGAAAACTGGTAGTGTATGTCCACACATCAATATGGGTACATTCTCTGCCTGAAAAAGAGGATCACAAACAGTGCAATTTGATTTATTCGCTAAGTCAACACTGCATGCATTAGCGTGAGATGGGTTGTCAAGTATTTGATTTCTACTTGCTGTGTTGTCCCCTTGATTAACAACAGCATTAGAACGTTCCATCCTGCGTGAATGAGGTGGACTATTGTAATTTTTATTATATCTGTCATTGCTATAATTTCCATTGTTCCCATAAGAAGACCTGTGTTCTCTGGTTGAGTATGAAGATTGCACCCTGGTCCATCCTCTGTTGGGTCCAGAGTATTGTTGTGTAGGTAAATTTTCCTCATTATATTGTCGAAAGATCCTTTGTTGAGGTGGTGACCTATGTTGAAAGTTTTACCGACCTAACGATCCGCCGTTCCAGTTAGAATTCCTTTCATGGTTTCCAACATAACCCTGTGGATTTTGTCTGTTATTGTTGGTTTGCATAGCCCTTGCGGAAGCAACCGGTAATGCCTCTTTAATGTTGGAGTTGCTGATATTCTTTCCGGGATGTGCCATTAGACATTGACGTTTCAAAGTTTCCATCGCTGAAAGCGACTCCGGTTTGCGTTCGTGGAGATATAATAAAATGTCAGGGCTATTTGAGGATAGAACCTCTTCTCTCAACATCAGATCCACCAACTGGTCAAAGGAGCGTTCAATCCTTGATAACTCAAATCCATTGTCCAAAACATAACTTAATGGATGAGATGTGATCAGCAAAATCTTTGTTTGGATCTGGAATCAATGTTTTAAATCTTAGACGGTACCCATTTTTGTCCAGCTGATTTTTCTTTAACAACAGTGCCTTAACTGTGTCATAATTACTTCTAGAAGCATTATCTAATGTGCACATTGCTGTAAGAGCATAACCTGTGAATAAATTCATTAGCTTACAAGGCCAGGCTGATTTATTCAGCTTATGTTCCTGGCATACTGTTTCAAAACGATTTAAGAAACACGAAATGTCATCTATGTTTGGATTAAATTTAGGTAAATGTAACTTCTTTAGACAGCTGTGATGTTTCTTGTCGTACCGATAGGTTTGGAAGTTATTTATGGTCCCGTCTGAGTAGAGTGGATGGTGATAAGTACGTGAGAAAAAAAGTAGTAAGAAATAGATTTCACGGGTGAATAGTTTAAGTAGAAGATATGTCTCTGCAATGAGTAAGTTTCTCTAGTCCAGCCCATTTATACCACTATAATTTTAGTACAAGACAAGCTTTCCATCTTCATACATGTAAATATAAGTTTAACTACACACAACTATGTGACAACAAGACACACAAAAGTGAAAAACTATGGTTAATTGGGTATGGGTCTGACCAACACACAAAGTTAAGTTTCTTTTGTTGTTTATTATCATTAAACTTGACAACATCAAACATCTACAGAAATGTCAAATAAAATGAGATTTACATACATAGGAAAATAACAGAATAAATGTGCCCTCCCCTTATTGAGAAAAACAACCCCCAAAAAGTTAATAACCCAAAGGTCAAAGGTTAGCACTATGTTACAGATAAGACAGTAAAGAAAAACAAAGTTCCTACTAAATGCTACTCAGTAAACTAAACAATTTTAAGCAAAATCACGGTTGGTACAATCCTGTAACAAAGAAAAATATTCACTCTCTCTGACATACAGTGGCTACTCAATCACGCTTACCTAATCTTGGTGATATCCCTTGGAATTACAATGGTTCCTGAATATACAAAATGTCAGGTGTATTTCCCAAATTGGCCCCAGTCCATCTTCTAACAAATAAGATTAATAATGTGGACGCCTAATTTGGTGGTTTATTCCTGGATGAACAAAATGTCACTTCGAATAGTTAGTGTAGAAACCGAGATCTTGGGGTTCAAAGTAAACAGAGGAAAATACTTCCAGTTCTGGGAAACATCTGGTTGCTAAAAACTGTTACAATTGATAAATGATGGTAATCCTATCGGCTGGCTCTATGGTGAGTGCCGATTCTGAAACAGCGTAAATTCTGGATGATACACCTGAATACGACTGTCAGTCGTCAGATAGTGTTATTTTTCTGCACAACCCCAGTGGGCTGATAAAATTGAAAAAATATATGCTTGGTTTTATAAGTCCAGTTAAATTTACTTACTTACTTACTTACTTACTTAGTCGTTCCCCTTCTACCGTGAGGTGTAGAGGTTTGGAAGAGAGAGCGCCAGATCATTCTATCAGCTGTCTTCTTCCTGGCCTGGTTCCATTCTAGTCCTCGGTCCTTCAAAGATTGTCTAATGTTGTCCTCCCAGCGGACTCTGGGTCGTCCTGGAGGTCTGGATCCCTGGCTCTTTGTTTCCCATGCTTGTCGTGGTAGCCGATCTTCTCCCATTCTGCAGACATGGCCAAACCATCTTAATTGGGACTGTTCTATTTGGGTCTGCAGCGGATGGAATTTTAGGCCTTGACTGATCGTCTGGTTGCGGACCATGTATCTTCTTGTTACTTCAACCACTTTCCTCAGATACCTCATTTCTGAGGTTTGGATCTGGCTTTTGTGGGTTGTAGTCATTGCCCACGACTCGCATCCATATGTCAAGACTGGGACATAGGTGGAGCGGTATACAGCCATCTTCGTTTTCTTACCAACCTCTTTCTTGCTGAGGAATCCACGATTTATGGCCTGAAAAAGTCTCCCAGCCGCTGCTTTTCGAGTGGCCAACTCTTCTTTGATGCCTCCCTTTCGGTCTATAATAGCTCCGAGATATTTAAAGTGGTCGACCTGCTCCAGGACCTGTTCTCCCAACTTAATCTGATGTTTTCTTTCTTCTCGTGATATCACCATGGATTTTGTTTTAGAGCTGCTTATGACCATCCCTCTCTTCTCCAGCTCTTCCTTCCAGACTTGCAGGTTGGATTGGAGATGTACCTCTGATTTAGCAATCAGGGCAACATCATCAGCAAATGCCAGCTCCGAAATATAGACCTTCTCATCTTCCAGTACCCCACTGAATACTTTCTTGTTCTCTCCTTACATGCCTTGATGACATTGTCCATAAGGAGTATGAAGAGGTAAGGTGATAGGATATCACCTTGTCTTACACCAGTGGTGGTCCTGAACTCTTCTGACTTATGGTTTGCTGTCCTCACATAATTTTGCAAGACTTGTAGAAGCTCTGTATAACATGAATCAGAGGTGCTGGAATATTCTTCCTTGCCAAACAGTCCCAAAGTTTACTCCAGGGGACCCTGTCAAACGCCTTTTCCAGATCTATGAAACAAAGATGGATCTCACTCTTATACTCAAGGGCCTTTTCACTCAGCTGTCTGAGTGTGAAGATTAGGTCTTGAGTACTTCCGTTTGCTCGGAATCCGCACTGGACCTCATCCAATTGTGGCTCAGCTAGGCGTCGGAGTCTCTGCTCTAGGATTCTAGAGTAGATTTTACCAGGGACACTGAGAAGGGATATGCCTCTATGGTTTCCACATTGTCGATTGTCACCCTTTTTGAAAATTGGTGTTATGATGGCAATCTCCCAATCCTTTGGTATAGTCTTGTTGCACCTTGCTGCCTGTAGGACCTTTAAGAGTAATAGGTCGCCTGATGCTCCCATGTACTTAACCATTTCTGGTGTTATACCATCATGCCCTGCTGCTTTGCCCATCTTGATTTTCTCTAGTGCTGCCCTCAGTTCTTCCATCTTTATGTCATCTTCACCATCATTGGTTTTCTCTTCTGTGCTAGTGGTTATCATTTCTGATGCTTCACCATGCTCACCATCCAGGAGTTCTGAGAAATATTCTTTCCATCTTCCCATTACTTCCTTCGGGGCAGTAAGCAATTTGCCTTGCTTGTCCTTTATAAATTTGAGAGGGCATTGTTTTTCCTTCCTCATGTTCTTTAGGGTCTTATAGAACAATTTCTGGTTTTCTTGTGCATCTTTTTCTAGCTTTTCTCCAAATTCTTCCCAGGACTTCTGTTTTGCTGCTAGCACTTTGTTCTTTGCTTCTGTTCTCAGTGTCACATATTCTCTATATTTTTCCATTTGTCCTGTTGTGTTTTTAGCTCCTAAGTATTGTTTCCATGCCATTTTCTTCTCTCTTATTTTCTCTTTGACTTCCTCTGTCCACCAAGGTGTCCTCTTTCTCTGGTTCCCAAGTCGGACTTCACCGCATGCTTCTGCAGCAGCTGTCTTTATGATATCCTTGAATTTATTCCAGAGGGTTTCCAAGTCATCAGGTCGTTCTTCTGTGTTGCTCACTGCTGTAGCAAGAAGCCCCTGATATCTGGTCTTAATTTCTGGCTCTCTCAGCTTGTAGGTCCTAATGCTCATTTCTCCTGCTCGTTTACTTGGTTTCTTGCGTGATGTTAGGCAGTTCCTAGACTGAGCAACTCTTTCAGTTGTTCGTTTGATTGTTAGCAGGTAGTGATCACTTCCAATCTCTGGTCCCCTCCAGACTCTTGCATCTCGGACATATCTGAATGAGCTTCTCCGAACAATGGCATAGTCGAGCACTGACTTCTCATTCTTGGTTGGTTCACATCTAGTGTATGCATGTATGAGCTTATGGGGGAACTTTGTGTTTGTAATGATCAGATTCTGCTCACTGCAGAATCTAAGGAGTTGCTTTCCATTGTCATTGAGAGTATCTTCTCCATATCATCCGATAACTCCACCCCATCTAGCATGGTCATTTCCAACTCTGGCATTAAAATCTCCGAGCATGATAACTTCATCTAGGCAGTCATCCACTGTCCTTTAGAGCAGCTCGAATAATTCCTCCTTGACCTCTGCTCTCTCATCCTCATTTGGCCCATACACTATGACCAGGTTGACTATGGTTTCTCCTTCTTTTAGTTTTACAACCATAATGCGCTCCGAGACAAAGTTCCATCCCTTGATACTATCTTTTTGATTTTGGGCCACAATGCAACCCACGCCCCCTTTAGCTCTTTCATATATGGGTACACCACTGTAGAGCAACGTGTTGCCATCGAGATCCATGACTCCTTGTCCTTTTTTCTTCGTTTCCGTTATAACCAGGATTTCTAGTTTTGCTTTCCTCATCTCTTCCACCAGCTCCTCTTCCTTCCCATTTATACTTCTTGTGTTCCAAGTTCCATAAGTCGTAGTCCGTAGTCCGTTCCAGTTCGTCGCCTTTAGAATCAGTCCGGTTTTCTCTCTTGTATTGCTCGTAATCATAGTTTAAGACAAACAGGTGATTGGCCTGTTGTGCCTTTGCATGGTGAAGGGGCTGCCTCCTTACGGCCTCCATGCAGGCCGCCCTCCTCTTTTTTCATCCGGGCTTGGGACCGGCATAGGCGGAGTTCCAGTTAAATTTACAAGTTAAAATGTTTCTCGTATATCTTTGACCAATCCTGTTCACAAATGAACTTGGGGACGCACAAGCCAAGAAAAAGATAACATTAGCCATTCAGTAAGTGAAAGAAAAAAAACCCCGCTGGCCGCTCTTGTGATCAGGTCTGCGAAGAATAAAGAAACATTATGGAAAAATGCTACTATCCTAAATAGCTACATATATGCACACGGACGGAGACAAGACAATCTCTTGTCCACCCCGTCACTCCTGATTAAATTTAAAAGGCACACGGTGACTTTCTTTATACCTATACGATCAGGTTTTCGCTAGCGCGGCGATTTCAGGTGGGATGAAGGAATGTAACCCTCCCCGCCTCTTACGCGCGCGTTAACGACCAGTGTACAATATCAATTATAATTTAATTGTCCGTACGCGCACTTACATAAATATCGCCTGTCGTTAATAGCTATTAAATTGTCGGCGTCTGTTAGTCATCGTATGGTATTAAATAATAGTCACTTACTACAAATACACAAAATGAAATATAACGTGAATTCTATTCAGCCACTATCAGTCGCGCCTAGCATATATCCAGTCAGCTAACCGTCTCTTCTTTTGTAAGAAAGCGGGTGGTAAAAATTAACATTATAACTAAAACATCTGGTATAAAATAGCTACGTGTTATTTTATTTCACTGGTTTTAACAGCTAAAACTCTAAGTGAATTATAATGGTAAAAGTTTTAACACTTTAACACGTAAGCACTAATTTCTATTACCAGAAAATCAGAATGGCAATCCCCACGAATGCTATTAACACATCTTCCACAATGGTTCTAGACTACGTGTTTAGACTATCCAAAAAATTCTGAGTGACAACTGATAGCAGGTTTAAGAAAGCACAGTTTATATATCATCATGGTTATCTGATCTTTAGCTGATGCTACTTTTCACGTTACCATGTGTATCGAGAAAATCAGAAACCAGAGTTCCCCAGATAAAGGCTTACGGTCGGCCTTTCTCAGGCGTTAGACCGCCATTAAAGACTTAAATCCGTGTAACGGGTTCTCGTAGATTTTGCCCGTATCTGAAGATCAAAGATCGGGGTTTTCTCTCTGTGTACGAACATCAAAGGGTACTCGGGGAAAGCTTTTTGTCCGTGCGTCTACTTCAAAAGGTCCGGTATTATTCACGTGCGGTCTGTCAGGTATCCGATGACTGACAGATCAGCTCGCGTGAGAAACTTGGGAAAACAAACCTCATTCGCTACATGTTATGACTGGCAGGTCACGAACGTTTATAAACGCTTCGTTTATTTATGTTCAAAGAAAAGAGGCGTGGATAAACATTAAGCTTGTGTGAGTAAGACAGGGAGAAAAATGCGTGGTTTTACTAGTAAATCATAGGACGCTAACGGGATTACAAAGGCTGTCAGATTACTGTAGGCTATATTTCCATTATACGTCACATTTCTTAGTCGTACCTTCGAATGCGGTAACAGTCTGTTTGTTTTCATTCTCTAATCTTAGTCTCACAAGATGAATTGCTGCCATTTTTCTTCATGATAAAATTTCCTGGTTTCTGCTTCTTTTTCATCTTGTCTTTTTTTCAGCCATTTCTTGTTATTTTGCTAATTTTTCATCTTGTCTTTTTTTTCTCAGCCATAGCCATTTCTTGTTCTGTTGCTTTCTTCCTTGGCCACTTGTTCGAGAGCAAAATTCTCCAGAGCCTTGCCCTGCATACAAGCTTATCACCCAATGTGATAAAATGTTCAAGTAGAGACATTTTATATACAGATATAACTCAATCAGTGATAATTTTGACTTAAGTAAAATTATTTTGATTCTTTAAATGCAAGCTTATAATCAACTCGTGAAAATAATTCTCAGGCTCCTTTTAATATTAAGAATAATTAAATGTAGATGTTACTATACTGGAGCAAAATAGCAAGAACAAGACAAATCAAGACAAGTATCAGACAGTAGATCAAGCTAAAGTAAGAAATACGAATGAATAGAAAGAAAAGATAATGTATAAAATCATAATAGCCACAAAATATAGCTTAACCTACATCATTGTCGTGCTTAGATAGGTTTTAAAGTTATATAAGGTCCCGCCTGAGTATAGTGGATGGTGATAATACGTGAGAAGTAAAGGTGTAAGAAATAGAATTTTCGCGAGTGAATAGTTAAGGAGAAGATCTGTCTCTGGACTGAGTAGTTTCTGTAGTCCAGCCTATCTGTCGTAGATTTTGATAGGTATTTAAGATAGATTCTGGTCCCGTCTGAATAGAACTGAAAAAGGTGGTAACTCAGTGAGAGATAAGGTAAGGAAATAGATTCACGAGTGAATAGTGAAAGGTAGAATCTGTCCCTGGATTGAGAAGATACTCTAGTCCAGCGTATCTTTACGACTGAAATTTGTTTATCAGACAATTCTCCCTTCCGTATATATTAACATATATACTATTAACCACTCACATACACACACATACACACACACACACACACAGATAAGTGACGACAACCAGACGCACAAACGTGAAAACTATAGTAAATGGGGTATGGATATTGGGCTGAGCTGAACGACACAGGTAATAAAGTTTTGTTAAAATTTATTATCATAAAGAAAACTTCCCAACATCCAATATATCAATAGCAATAGAAATCATAGGTTACAGAAATTAACAAAATATAAACCCATAAGTGCAATCCCTTCTGTTGAGACAAGATCCCGCAAGAAAAGAAGGTAATAACCCCCAAAAGGTCAAAAGATTTGCGCTATGGTATAGAATTTGACTATACTGTAAAGAACAGAGTTCCTAATTAATCTATCCTGAAAATAACAGTATTGCCAAACAAAAAGGAAGAAACAAACAAATGAGTACAATGATTATACAACAGAAGAAGTATTCAATCCTCTTTCTCTCTGCTCTGACAAACCTGTGGCCACATCCAGTCTCGCTTACCTAGTAGTTGTTTTAACAACATCTTGAACATATCTCCATGATATAAATACAAATCCAGTGTTGGGTTTTGGCAAAATAAGCCCCAGTTCCTCCAAGACTGATTAATCCCCCTATTGGGGAACGCTTACATTGTTACTGTTAATTGGATCTGTTTATGTCACATCAATTAGTCCAGGTAGGAAAATAATTACGAGATCTAGTGTTCACAGTGTACAGCAGCTTGCGAAATAACGATAGTTAAAGAGAATGTCAGGTGAGTAAATCTTTCTGGATAAATCCTCGCCACAACACAGTGGTCAGTAGTCGGGTAGTGTTAAGTTTGATATTTTCGCCACAGCGGGCTGAATGTATAGAAATAAAAAGAAATCTGGGTATCTATATGTCCACTTATCGTCATTCTTATTTAGCAAAATGTTCTCTCTCTCTCCTTGAGAGAAGATCCCCGAAGACCCGATATACATAAGAATGTTTTTGGTACTATTTGACTTAGACCTTTTTTTCTCAGATTAAGGCCGCTGGTAGGTTTGTTTTGTGATCCGTACTAGATTTAGGAAGAAAATTCTAATATTAAACCACAATATCAGTATTCTATCCTAACCCGCGTAATGTATGATTTCTTATCCACACGGTTATTAAATTAGATTTGAAACCACAAATGTCTAGATTATCTTATCATTTTTAACACGTGAAATAAGCGCTAGTCATTTACCAAAATTACACTTAATGAATTAGACATAAATATATATATTCCGTCAGTAGTCAATCGCCTAATGCATTCACTAGTCAATTAAAACATCTCTTTCTGTGTAAATAGCGAGTAATTAAATTTACGTTACAGCTGGAAAAAATTAGCTATATGTTATTTAATACGCTAGGCAATTAACACAGAAAATCCTAGTGAAATATAATGACGAACTTTAACAATTAAATCACTCAAAATGCTAGTATATATATTTACCGCAACACAGAAAATGAAATTATCTCCACGAAATACTAAGTAATTCCACTTGTACAATGGGTCTATGATTCGCGCTAGATATTCCGAAAATTCTGAGGCTACTAGATAAATTGATTTTAAAGGATGGGGTACATATATGACATTGGTATAAATTCGCTAGCGAGTGCGAGATATCGCGCCTTAGCCCGTATTTTGGGAAAATCTGCGGTTCATTCCTGAATAAAAGCTTTATTTCACGCCTTTGCCGACAACATAGACGTTGCCAACGAGCAACCCGTCTTTTGATCTCGTCTGGTTCTGTAGCTAATTACGTTCCCTGGGACCACGAACAAACGGATGAGGTCGGTAACTATGGTTATCGCCCCTTTTTTTCTTCATTCGCTTAAGTCACCCTTGAGAAAATGTAACCATCAAAGGTACGTCTTTTGACTTATCACCCTTGATTCTACCATTAGAAGACCCATTCTCCTTCTACACGCGTTCAATCTGATCTGTCACTATTTCAACGATTGCCCAATCGCTCGCGTGATAATTCAGTTAACGGCTCTACTCGCTGGCTGTTTACCTGTCCCGTCGTGGACTAGCTAATAGGTCTGTTTGTAAATACTCGCTAGTGCCTGTAAGACATAGAGAAAAAAAAAAGAAAATAGGCGTGGCTAAAATATGAGTTAGATATCGAAGAGCATGGGTTATGCGTTAACAAAACCGTGAATACTAATAAGGAAGCAAAGGTGGGAAATCATGTAATCTATTTACATAACCTGTCACACTATCTATACGACTATAATTTAGTATAAGACAATCTTGCACCTCCATATATTGAGAAATATAAGTTTACCTAACACTCATTCACAGCTGTGTGACAACAAGACACACAAAGATGAAAAAACTATGGTTAATTTGGGTATGAGTCTGACCAACACACAAAGTTTAGTTCTTTTGTTGTTTATTATCATTAAACTTTACAACATCGAATATTTAAAAAGAAAGATCAAATAAAATCAGAATTACATGCATAGAAAAATAACAGAATACCTATACCCTCCCCTCCTTGAGAAGATAAGAAACCAACAAGTTAATAACCCCAAAGGTTAAAGGTTAGCACTAGGTTACAGTATAGACAGTAAAGAAAGAACAAAGTTCCCACTAAACGTTATCCAATAAAATTAAACAATAGTCAAACAGAGTGCAGATGCTATAATGTTTCCTATATTAAAGACAAAATTTCACTTTCTCTCTGTCATACGTGGCCACACACCCTCGCTTCTTACCCTATTCTCGGTGAAACAATCTGTTGGACGTAAAAATCCATGAATGTATATATAAGGTCCAGAGTATTTATCGTCCGAATTGGGCCCCAGTCCCTCCTTTCAATAATTAAATTTTATAAGTGGAACGCCTAATTTGGTGGGTGATTTCCTGGATACACAATGTCACCTTGGATAGTTTATGCCGAGACTCTCTGAGATCTGGTGTTCACCGTAAACAGTAGTAGGAAAACATCTGATTGCTTAAAAAAAAACTGTTAATTATTGTTACTTGATGATAATGGCTAATCCTATCGGCTGGCTCTGGTGAGTGCCGATTCTGAAATAGCGTAACTCTTCTGGATAAATATCCACTTGGAAACGACTATCAAAAGTTGGGAGAATTGTTTTTTCTTTCACCCCCCAGTGGGCTGATAAAATGCAAAAATATACTGTTCAAAAAAAAGAAACGCATAGCTATCCGAGGGCGCGTTTTTATGAGTTTGTAAGTAAAATTTGGTGCTAGGGTATATAAAAAGCAGCCTCAAATGTTCTTTACAGTGTCAAATGCACGTGTTGACCTGAATTGCGTTCGTTTTTGTAATCGTTACAACGCAGTGGTCAATAGTGTTTATGACGCAATTTTTGACCACAGCTCATGTTGCGCGCACGTGAAAGCAACACAATTTGGGGTTAACACTATTCACTGACTACGCAACTGAAACCCTATAAAAGAATAACGCTACACACACAAAATTCAGTTCATTTTCAAGCAGATATTCATGGCGTCTCAATCGATAAATTTAAGGATAATTGCTATTGGCCGACTGCATGCAGGCGAAAGTCAAAGTCAGGTTGCCAGGCATCTAAACGTGCATCAGAGTACCATCAGTCGACTTTGGCACCGGTTCCAAGCCACTGGCTCAGTTGAAGACCGGCAGTGGACGACCCAGAGTGACAACAGCCGCGGAGGATCGCTTTATTCGGCTTCTTCACCTCAGAGACAGGTTTACAACAGCTTCCTCAACTGCCCAGTCATTGCCTGCAGGACGTCATGTGTATGATCAAACTGTACGGAATAGACTGCATGACGCTGGACTTTGGGCACAACGACCTCACCGAGGACCTGTCCTTACGCGCCGCCATCGCCAAAATCGACTTCTTTGGGCCAACCAGCATCGTCCCTGGGCAGCTGACAATCAATGGAGACATTTCTGGTTTAGTGACGAATCTTTCTTTTTGTTGCAGCGTCATGATAGATGGCGTAGGGTCTACCGTAGGCGAAATGAACGTTTTGCCCAAAATTGCGTTGATGAAGCTCCGCCGCACGGTGGTGGGGATGCAATGGTGTGGAAAATGATTAGTTACAACGGAAGGAGTCAATTGGTGCACATTGAAGGAGGCTTGAATGCGCAACGATACGTCAATGAAATTCTTCGACCCCATGTCCTTCCACTTTTGGCTGCCCAAAGGTCTGTGTTTCAACAGGAAAACGCCAGACCCCATTGTGCACGGTTGACCACGCAGTTCCTGACTGTCAACAACATTCTCACCCTTCCCTGGCCATCCCTGTCTCCAGACATGAGTCCGATTGAGCACCTGTGGGATGAGCTGCATAGACGTGTTTGTCGCCGAGACGTTGCTCCAGCCAATCGTCGTGATCTGTTCCAGGCACTCCAGGAAGAGTAGGCAGCCATCCCACAGGCCCACATCAGACGTCTGATCGCATCCATGCCCAGGAGATGCCAGTCGCTGATCGATGCAAGAGGAGGCAACACACCATACTAACGGGAAAGCCCGTACGCCAAAAAACTCTCGTGACCCAGATGCAAAACAACTGTCAATTGATTGGTTGAACCTTAAGGTATTCTTGTGTGCAATTTGAACAATTAACTCATTAAATTAAAAAAGTTATTGAATGTCAAAATTATGGCTATGAGTGTGCCTTCAGTAGCTATGCGTTTCTTTTTTTTTGAACAGTATATATATCTGGGTATTTGTAAGTCCAGTTAAAATTTACTATTAAAATGTTCGTTAGACTCTGTGGCCCGTCCTGTTCACAACTGAACTTGGAGACGCGTAAGCCAAGAGAAGACAACTTTAATCCAATCAGTAAAATGGAGACAAGGCCCAAGATAAAGACAAATTTAAAAAACCGCTGGTCGCCGTTGATCAGGTCATGCCTAAAGGATGTAGGAACATTATGAAAAAATTACTGATAATAATATCTACATATAACCACACGTTGTCTCTAGCCTATTCTTATCTGGTCAGTTATTATTTAATTTATCCATACGCGCACTTTAACAAATATCGCCTGTCGCTAAGTAGCTATTCGAGGGTCGGAGTCGGTTTGTTAAGTCGTATGATATTTAAACAACCGTCACTTACTAAATTACACGAGATAAAATAAATGTGAGTTCTATTCCGTTGATTATCCGTCGCCTAGTGTATTAATTAGTCAACTAAACCATCTCTTTCTGTGTGATAGCGGGTGATTAAATTTGTAGCGGGCTTCCGTCCGAGATTTTCCCTGGTTCTCGAGATCACAGAGTTATTTTTTCCTGTAGGTACGAACATCAAAGGATTAGCTCCCATTATAGAGAATCTTCTAAGGCTGTTACCCTTCCACGTGTTTTCTACGTGCGATCTGTCAGTTATCGTAATATTGACAGATCAGCGCGCGTGAGAAACTTGCGCAAACGAACGTTGTTCGCCCCCTGCTATGAATAACAGGTTGCGAAAGTTAGTAAACAAGCTCGTTTGTTATAGTCAAGTAGAAAGAGGCGTGGATTAAAAGGTGAGTCAGACAGGCAGAGAAATGCGTGACTTAGTTAGTGAATCTTAAAACTACCCCGAGGTCACGAAAGGCTGTCGGATACAGGAGGCTGTATTTCCATTATACGTCACAATCATGCACAAAACAAGGACGATTCACCACATACAATACATGAATCAAATCAGGGTATAGTAAGGGTAGACCTACAAATCACGTACAATAATGAAGAATAACCAAGGAAAACAACGGTCTACAATCACTAACACAATAAGAACAGCTCAAAACACCTAAACAAAGAACAAATGGTGAGCCTAATGATTTCTGCAAGAGAAAATAAAAACCTAAGCCTAACGAACAACTTGTAAGCGCCTACGTTACCGTGAGATGGAGCGCAACACAAGTTCGCCTCTCAACCGGACCAGCGACAAAATAATAAAAATATCACACTGACACACCGAATTACAAAGTTCAGAGCTTAAGAAGGACTGCACCACCAAAATTATTTATAAAACCAGACCGAAGATGAAATAAACCACTTATCTTATGAAGCAAATGATCCCCTGCCAATTTAGTATCTAGATGGATAAGAAGGAATTCGGTGACGCTCTGAAGAAAACAAGATCACGATAATTCTTTATTAGTTGTCCTTCCATCTTTCTCCGGTCTGCTGGTAGCCATAATTGCCGTCTGCTGCTGAAACGTGACTTGCGTGACTGGACAATAATTTGAAAACTTGCAGCAAAGTAGACTTGGCGAGACCTTTAATCTGAGCAGGTCAGTAGAACGACGTCTCTTAAACTTGAATCTTGTGATTTTTCCACTGTAATCTGTAGCTCCTGCTCGGACAAGGGGCGACGACCTTCAACTTGGCTAGTAGAAGACAACTGCGGTAACACTTCAACTCTTCAACGAATTCATGATCCCCGAGTCTTGGCCTCCATCTTCTTTACTATATGTAGCGGTGGGTTTCATTGTAGTATTATAGAGGTATGATTTTGTGTAGATTAACTTGTGCCCCGTGAGGTAGCCAAAGGTCCAACAACTTCCACCCTCCAAATAGCAAAGTATTATAAATTCAGTAAGTCAATGGGGTCACACAGACGATAATTTATTTTCAAATTAGACAAGCTCCGTTTTACATTTCAATATGCAGAGGATTAAAAATACAGCTGGCCATATACATCAAGGCCTATACATCTTTAAATCATCATCAATCATATAGTAACATAGCCGTCTGCCCGTCAGAGTCGGGATACAGTCTGTTATCACGCTCAACACACAATTATTATAATTGTCATATTTCGAATACTTCTCTGCGTGTAACCAGATACCTCAGGCACACAATAGCAGCACACATCCTTTAGAATATATAATTCATGGGCAGCGGATCTTGTTTTTGCAAATTCCTGTTTTCTTTTCACTCTTTTATTCTCCTTCTCCTCCTGATCATTCTCTCTTCTTTATTTTATTCATCTTCCCTGTCTTCGTCATCAAAACACCCCTTGTCTGTTCCGTCTTCGTTTGTTTGTACATATTACTTGACCTAGTTCCTTTAAGCGCGTGCGTTTCACGCTTCATTTAGCAGCGCTGTCCTTGTTACACTGTTGCCATCAATTGAGCAGGTAAATAAGCAAAAACTCCCCCAGTTTTACGTCAGCGCAGGTGATAAAACGATCAGTTGGATAAACAAGGAACCATAAATCCAGCTGATCAAAGCCCCGGGTTTGTCAGCCGCTGTCTCGTAATTTTCATTGGGTTTCTCCTTTCGCCCAGTTCTCGTGGACCTCGGTTCTTCATGCTCGCTTTAGCGCGTCCTGGGGGAGTCGAAGGGAAGGGACTGATATGATGGCAAATAAAAAGATTACCCGGTGATCCCCTCAGCTATCACTTTATAAACTTGTTATTTAACAACGATCCCTTCGAGCTCAATATAGTATTGTATGTGTGTGCACAATTAGAAAATAGCTGATCATTTACAGTAATCGTCAGCATTATTTCCCGTTTTTTGTGCTGTGCAGACAATGGAAAAACTCCTACAGTTAACTTCTCCACCCCAACTTCCCCTTTTGTAGGAAGCCTGCATTAAAGTAGATATATTTTCGTGTAGCAGTATGTTTTATGATAAAGTTACGATTTCCATGAATAATCCCGTATTAGTCGCATTTTGACATAGAATTTTTCAAAACAACTGTAGGAGTTCGGCGGGGATGTATTCTTTCCCCAGTGCTTTTTAATATATATCAAGAACATTATGCAGGAGACTCTCTACGACTATAAAACCACCATATCGATTGGAGGTCGATCTCTTTGCAATCTAAGTTTTGCTGATGATATCGATCTTATAGCTAGAACAGAAACAGAACTTCAAGACTGATAAAGGCTTTTTCCTCTTTATCCTAACTGGGTATACATCAGTGCACGTTGTAAAAGTGTATTGGTGTAACTGGTCAACTCTAATAACCGGGCACAGTGTCAGGTATATATGTCACCTTGTCCTGGGATACAATGAGGCCCCGACAAGAATACAGTTTTGACAATGAGTGTTGCAATGAATGTCAATACGCGAATGTGTAGACTGTTCTGTGGAGTTGACTGATGGTTCAAACACTCATTCATGCATATTTAGAAGTTACTTATGCAAACCACTGCAGACGTTTCAATAGTTTAATTTGACGCACACACTTGACAGAACGGGTACAGTTACAGCAACACAGGTCGACATCAATAGCATAGTGTTGACCCACGGTGTACAATAATAACTTGGCATTCATGTTGAGGAAAATCACAATGGAACATCAGTATATAAGCATTCAGAGTTCCATAACGTATATAAATATTCATCAGGCCTTACTGACTGATCATGTCAGTTAATATACAAAGTTCCAACCTGATTCTTAGACCGAACTTCTTTAGCATAAACGTAACTTGCACTCTAGCGAAGATTCCGTTAAATACAGTTCAGCCAATATTTTCTGAGAAAACCTTAAACTACCAATAGTAGGTTTTCCTTTCATAAGTATGATCTCTTTGTCATCTCCTGATAATAAGGGCGTCCCTGTTCTCTGGTAAATGATCAACAATACATAGCATTCCAAAATGGCTTCTAATCTTGTAAACATCGCTCACCATAACGATGTACGACAAAGCTCCAATAAAGATTCAATTCATGAATATCAAAGTTTCCACAAGCATCAGCATAATCTGTCCTCATAATTGCTGTATAGAAACATAATCAGTGCTGCTAGATCATATGTCGTTCTGACATACTGACACAGGTAGATTCATGTAAACGTCTGCCCATCTTAAGCCTAGGAATGAACGAAGTCAGCAAAAGTACGTTTACCTTAGCATAAGAATACACTAGCAAGCACAAAACGCTCTTCTCCTCGCGTTATGGAATGAACACTAGGGAACTCATGGATTTAACCATCACAGAAGAAAATATCTTCGTTCCCATCATCAAAAGAGATCACAAACTCTGGGCAGGGCTAAGACATGACTTCCCGCCATAGGCTTCTACATCACCGAAGAACTCTCTAACCTCTCTTCATCCGCCGAAAAGCACCTGACCCCTCAAGTAAAGTACAAGAAAAATAGTTCCACCAAAACATACTAAGATATCAGGATATAAGACATACTCGTTCTACATAGACAAGAACTACACATAGATTCGGGCCATAGACATTCTGAAGCAAGAACAATCTATTCCTAACCAAACACAGAATAGATTAAAGTAAGTCTAGATTCCTCCGCTGAGTTCGATTTTTAAGAACGATACAAAGAGCGATAACTCACAGAATGAATACCCATCGCCTAATCTGAGTTCTGTCCCTTTAGACCGAAAAACGTGCATCGAAAGATAAATATATTTTTATCAGACAAATAAATACGTTTTACATTTGTATGCGTAATCCGTGCGCCACCAAAGAATATGTGCGCAACAGATTACCACACCCCCCCGGGAAAAAAAATGAAAATCATTTTTTTTTCATCTGAGAGCAACATACAATAGGCTCCCAACGCATAAATACTGCGCAGATGAGAAATATCTGGAATTATTTAAGCCAGATTAATGCAAAGTCGAAATATAGATCGACTGATGAGAATACATCTCAATCTCTCAGAGAAAGCATTTCTCTTAAGCATAAATGTTTCCAGGGAGGTGTCACCAACGCATACTACTATACTTGCAATGACACAATGCATATAACAATTTCAGTTTAAGCATTCCAAGTACATGATTGACAAAAAGAAAAATCATCAACGAGTACCGGTGAATATATATATCAATGAACGTAGTATCATTACGAATTACAATGTGTATCCATCTTGATATAGAAAAGAAAAACCTGTTGTCGAGTTGGAAGTGTTAAGAAGTCCAAGACTCAACAGTTAATTTGAATCATGTGGGCATCTAGACAGAATGTCTGCCATCACATTATCTGATCCACACATAACTCGTACCGAAAAATGAAAAGGTTGAAAAGCAATTGCATATCGAGTAGACCTCGAACTCTTCAAATTTTTACTCTGTATAGCCGTAAGAGCTTTCTGATCGGTTTCTACTATGAAATGTGCGCCTAGAAGGAATCTTTGTAATTTGAGAATTGACCATACCATAGCCAATAGTTCACGGTCTAAGACCGAATAACTCCTCTCTGCAGCATTAAGCTTTCTGGAAATATACATTACAGGATGCAGAGTTCCAGAGTACTCTTGCATTAGTGCCGCTCCAATCCCAGTGGATGAAGCGTCACTACGAAGAACAAATGTCTTATCTTTAGTAGGTAACACTAAAATAGGTGCAGTAGAAAAAATAGTTTTGATTTTATCCAAAGAGGATTGACATTCTTGAGTCCAATGGACTATATTAGGAGACCCTTTCTTTAGCAAGGAAGAAAGAGGTGCCATGATCGAGGACAGATTCGGAATGAATCGTCCATAAAATTGTATGAGACCTAAGAGACTTCGCACTTGCTTTTTAGTCTTAGGAATAGAAATGTTAAGTATTTTACTTGTATTATGGTCCTCTGTCTTTAGGAAACCATGACCCACTCGATGACCCAAGAAGAAATTTCGCTAAAACCAATGCAGGCTTTAGAGGGTTTCGCTGTCAGGTTATACTCGCGTAGAGTAGATAGTAATTCAACTAACCCTGAATAGTGATCTTCCCAAGTATCGCTGAAAAGAGAGATGTCGTCTAGATACGCGATGACATCTGACCGATAAGAAAGAATTCGACGCATCATGCGTACGAATGTAGCTGGTGCGTTCATAAGGCCGAAAGGCATGAAATTCCATTGATAAAAGGCCTCTAAGTGTAGAAAAAGCAGTAAAAGGTTTGGCGCGTTCAGATAGAGGAACTTGCCAATATCCTTTAGACAAATCTAGTTTAGTGAAAAAATGAGATTTAGAAAGCCTAGTAAGTAGCTCTTCTAGTAAAGGCATAGGTTCAGCATCAAACTTCGTGACTTGATCCAATTTGCGATAGTCAACGCAAAGATGTATGTTATTGTCTTTTTTCCGGACAATAACCATCGGCGAAGAATACGCAGAAGTGGATGGTTCAATTATTTTTAAATCTATCATCTCATCCAACTCCTTCTCAACCTGTGCTTGAAAATGTATAGGAATAGGATAAGGTCTGACTCTAATAGGATTATGGTCAGTTAGAATAATGTCATGTTCAATGACATGAGTTTGTCCAGGAATGTCAGTAAGGACATCCTGAAATGTTTGTAACATAGCCGAAACTTGTCGCTGTTCTCCTAGAGATAAATCCGGAGAAACGGTAACATTCTTCCAAGATTCACTAGAATGAAGTGGAATCATCGGAAGCGGAAGATTAACATCCATAAAACTTGTTTCCTCATCCTGTAATACGGACAGTGATGAGTAATGACCATGTTGGACTGGTGAATCGTCCGTTGCCTGGAAAATAGGCTGTAAATAATCCGGACGTTCATGGAATTCCGTAAGCATATTGATGTGGAAGCTTTTATGCTTTCCATCAATATCGACAATGTGGTCAACATCGGAAATTTTCGAGATTATATCGTACGGACCTTTCCAAGAAATAAGAAGTCTGTTTTCCCTACAAGGTAGCAAAACAAATGCTTTGTCACCAGGACAAAGTTGTCTTAAGGTTCTTTTCTTATTGGCAAATTGTCTTGCCTTCTGTTTAGCAAATTCAGAAGAAGAAGTTGCCAATTTGCACGCTTCGATAATCTTTTGTCTCAGCGCGATGACATATTCGTAAGAAGATTTTGTGTCATCGGTAATATTATCAGCGGTTATGAGATCATGAAGCAAAGACATAGGGCCGCGCGGTCGCGCACCAAAGACAAGTTCAAAGGGAGAAAATCCTGTATGTTCATTGGGGACCTCTCTGTAAGCGAAGAGGGCCGCGGGTAAAACCCTATCCCAATCTTGAGGATGATCCTCAGTTATCTTCCCTAATAAGTTCTTGAGTGTTCTATTTAGCCGTTCGACCATCCCATTGGACATAGGATGAAAGATACTACTCAAAGATCTCTCTATCTGCAGAGTCGACATCACTTGAGACATGGTATCCGATATTAGTTGGGTGCCATGGTCTGATAATATTTCTCCGGGGAATCCCAGACGAGAAAATATAAGCCAAAGAGCATCTGCAATGTCAGCAGTAGTAATGCTCTTCAGAGGAATAGCCTCTGGCCAACGTGTGCACATGTCGACACACGTTAAGATAAACTGATGTCCTCTAGCGGATTTGATCTTAAATGGACCAATGATGTCTATCGCCATTTTCTGAAATGGTCGAATAGGAATGTCTGCAGCCTGAATAGGTGCAGCATGGCGTGGACCTTTGGATTTGACTTCTTGATATACTATACAAGATTGACAATAAATCCGTATGTCTTTGTTCACAAAAGGCCAAAAGAAAGCCGCAAGAACTCTTGACTTTGTACGGGAAAAACCCATATGTCTAGCACACTGAGAGTCGTGTGCGTGTTGTAAGATTTTAACTCTCAAATTCTTGGGCACAAGAATCTGCGAATGACTTGACTTGTCGGAGTCTTGCACCATACGTACAAGTACGCCATTCTTCATTGTAATCCAAGATTTACGCTTTGAATCTTTATTCGGATCACCTTTCGTTGCAAGAGTGAAGAATTTCTTTAGAGTCGGATCATCTTCTACTGTTTTATAAACGAGTCACGAGAAATTACCAAGGGATCATCTTGGTTATGCACTTCATTATCTTCAGTAGGTGAAGATTGAGGCACATTAAGAACTTGAGCTCTAGTGACTACAGCATTAGCGGTTTGCATATTCTGTTTTTCCCAAACGGAAATTTGTTGTGGAGTGCATTCTTTGACTCCGTGAATACGACCGATGATAAGATCTGCGATCGGATTCGGCAGAAGACATGCGTGTACATCTCCTGTAAAGAAAGGAGTAGCAATGCTAATGATAGCAGTAGAGTATTTCTCTAAGGTGCCGCCAAATGTTACACATTTGACTACTTTTCCAGTGGCACGAGAAGGATCTACAAGCGACTGTCTAACACCAATTGTGGTGCATCCAGAATCAAAAAGAATTGAGACTGGATTGTCATTTACTAAACCTCTGTGTAAGACAAGAGAACCTCTTCCATCATGCGCGACTGACGCAGGAAGAGCGGGAAGAGGATGGCCACAACTTAAAGTGGACACCGTAGTTGGTTCAAATAATGTTTTGCATTGGGGGCACTGAGATGCTCTCCCAAAATCAAAAGCGGCACATGCCATATTATTAGCATCATCATTATCTTTAGTCTGTTTATAGGCTTCATGTGACTCTTGCTGTGCAGAGTTTGCTTGATAATGAGATTTATGTTTTTTGTAGTGGGATCTACCTCGATTATTATTGCCTCTGTAATCATAATTATTCCCTATATTGTAACCCCTATTTGGGTTTGAGTCATAATTCTCATGGTTACCATTATCATATTCATTATAATGAGTATCTCTATAATTATGGTCTTGTTGTCTCCATGATGGATGACTTGGATAATTTCTATAATGACTTCCTCTGCGGAAATTTCTATAATTATGACCACCTCTGTATCGAGGGCTGTCAGCTTGTCTCCAGTTCTTCGCAGAAGAACCCTGAAATGATTGGTTTCCTTGGTTTTGATAACTATTAGGGTTACCTTTTTTCCCAAACTTGTTTTGTTGTCCCTGAAATTTGTGTGAATAATTAGGGTTGTATGGTGTTGCTGATGCAACTGGCATACCTTCTTTAATCTTAGTGTTACTAAGAGTTATGTCAGGGTGTGCAGTGACGTATTGGTCACAATATTCTTACATTTCTTTTAGTGTCTTGGGTTTACGCTCATGTAGGAATTCCAAGAAAGGTTTATTAACACATGACATAATCTTGTCCCTGAGCAACAAGTCCATAAGGGCTTCATATGTCTTTTCTGTTTTGGACAACTCAATCCAACGATTAAATGTAAGACGTGTCCTTGCAATGAATTCTGAGAATTCTACCCCTGATTTAGGTACCATTTTCTTAAACAAAATACGGTAACCTTCCTCAGTTAACTGATATTTTTTCAATAAAGCAGCTCTAATAACATCATAATTATCCTTGTCAGACTCTTCAACCAAACTTAAACTAGTCAGAGAATCACCTTTCAAATTTTCTGACAATTGATTAGCATACTGTGATTTATCCACATTATGAGCTCGACAGGAGCTTTCAAAACGATCCAGTCAGAATGTAATATCGTCACTGGAAGGATTGAACGCTGGTACCTTGACCTTATAAGTAAAGAGTTTACCACTGTTACCATTTGAGTGATTAACATTACTCAAATTTGTCAATTTTAATTTTTCTAATTCAAATGTTAACAGTTCTTTTTGATGTTCATGTTCTCTCATTGCTTTTCTCTCCTCAGCTTCTAATCTTCTTTGCTCAGCCTCAGCTTCTAATCTTCTTTGCTCAGCCTCAGCTTCTAATCTTCTTTGCTCAGCCTCAGCTTCTAATCTTCTTTGCTCAGCCTCAGCTTCTATTCTTCTTCGCTCCGCCTCAGCTTCTCTTTCTAATCTTTTTTCTTCAGCTTCTAATTTCTTTTCTTCCATTTGAAGTTTTCTCTCCTCAGCAGCAGCTTTTTTCTCCTCAGCTTGCATCTGCAATCTTAAATTCTCAGAATCTATCTTGTTTTGTTCAACTTCTGCTTTCCATTTTTTCTCCTCTTTTTGCTTTTTCTCTTCTGATTTTAATACCATTGCAAATTGAGCAGTTGCAAACTCCTCTAAATCCTTACCAGACTTATCAAGGGATTTCCCTTGTGCAATAAAGTATTCCAATGTAGACATGATGCCTAATGATGATAGCAATCAGTTGACACAAAAATGTAATCTATCTCCTAATAAACAGGAGCAAGTTCTCAATGAACTTAATTAATTAGCTCACAATCCCAATCTCTGTGGGAGACAAGCCTTACAAAGGTCTTGTATACTTCCTTGTAGAACAATAATAATAATAAAGTACTGGTCTATACTATAACATACGTGTACTCAACTATCTCATATCATATGTCAAACAAAGACATACATAAAATGCAAATAGAAAGACAATCAAGGAAAACAATACGAAAACATTTGCAGAAATCAAATCAATGAAAAAATCTTAATCAAAAATAATGTCACAAAGTATGTGATGATAACTGCAAGGAAATAACAAGACAAATAACGACACAGTGTATAAACATAAATGGTGTATAAAACTAAATTATAGGACAGAGTAGATCTACAAATATGAACAAATCAAAACAAAACTAAAGAACAGAAAAAGTATTACAAAAACAACGATGAAAAACGCGTCTTAACAACTAACAGAAAGAGCAACAGATGTTGCCAGCAAATTTCCAATAAAGAAAATTGCTCCCTATAGAACTCTAATATAGGACCAATATGACTCGGTATATCCTATACTAGTCACCTCACCAACCACCCACGACATAGACACAACGAGAAACAAATAATATGCAAACATTAAACATAAATACATATATGTCATATAAATAGAATGCAATAGCATATGAATGCAATGTGTTGCAGAAAGAGTTTCAGATCAGAAATATAATGGCACAGTTTCTGAATAAACAAAATGAACTGTCACTTTAATAAATACTAGATTTTTGATTTAAATTTATTACAGTGTTCAACAATATGAGCATCAGAAGATCCAACGATGAAAGTAGGACTTCTCGGCTTATTGTATTTCTTGCTAACACCATTAAATGTTCCCTTGTACACAACTTGCCGTGCTACGCTGTCTGTTCTATGTAATTATGCCTGTACGAAGACAAATGTCAACAAGCGGTGACCCAGATACAGTAATCGCTTCATAGGTCACGTGAGGAACTGTCAGTCAAGTGTAGACTAACACTGCTGGTGTGTCGTATCAGGCGTCAGGGAAACGAACTGGTATCAGTAGCTGTTAACTTCTGGCAATGTCTACTGTGCAGGTTAAGCCCAGAAATCTGGCCTACCACATTGATAAACGCCTTTTTTTGAGGTCACATTGATAAAGGCTGTATTGGTGTAATTGGTCAACTCTAATAACCGGGCACAGTGTCAGGTATATATGTCACCTTGTCCTGGGATACAATGAGGCCCCGACAAGAATACAGTGTTGACAATGAGTGTTGCAATGAATGTCAATACGCGAATGTGTAGACTGTTCTGTGGAGTTGGCTGATGGTTCAAACACTCATTCATGCGTATCTAGAAGTTACTTATGCAGACCACTGTAGACGTTTCAATAGTTTAATTTGACGCACACACTTGACAGAACAGGTACAGTTACAGCAACACAGGTCGACATCAATAGCATAGTGTTGACCCACGGTGTACAATAATAAATTGGCATTCATGTTGAGGAAAATCACAATGGAACATCAGTATATAAGCATTCAGAGTTCCATAACGTATATAAATATTCATCAGGCCTTACTGACTGATCATGTCAGTTAATATACAAAGGTCCAACCTGATTCTTAGACCGAACCTCTTTAGCATAAACGTAACTTGCACTCTAGTGAAGATTCCGTTAAATACAGTTCAGCCAATATCTCTGAGAAAACCTTAAACTACCAATAGTAGGTTTTCCTTTCATAAGTATGATCTCTTTATCATCTCCTGATAATAAGGGCGTCCCTGTTCTCTGGTAAATGATCAACAATACATAGCATTCCAAAATGGCTTCTAGTCTTGTAAACATCGCTCACCATAACGATGTACGACAAAGCTCCAATAAAGATTCAATTCATGAATATCAAAGTTTCCACAAGCATCAGCATAATCTGTCCTCATAATTGCTGTATAGAAACATAATCAGTGCTGCTAGATAATATGTCGTTCTGACATACTGACATAGGTAGATTCATGTAAACGTCTGCCCATCTTAAGCCTAGGAATGAACGAAGTCAGCAAAAGTACGTTTACCTTAGCATAAGAATACACTAGCAAGCACAAAAACGCTCTTCTCCTCGCGTTATGGAATGAACACTAGGGAACTCATGGATTTAACCATCACAGAAGAAAATATCTTCGTTCCCATCATCAAAAGAGATCACAAACTCTGGGCAGGGCTAAGACATGACTTCCCGCCATAGGCTTCTACATCACCGAAGAACTCTCTAACCTCTCTTCATCCGCCGAAAAGCACCTGACCCCTCAAGTAGAGTACAAGAAAAATAGTTCCACCAAAACATACTAAGATATCAGGATATAAGACATACTCGTCCGACATAGACAAGAACTACACATAGATTCGGGCCATAGACATTCTGAAGCAAGAACAATCTATTCTTAACCAAACACAGAATAGATTAAAGTAAGTCTAGATTCCTCCGCTGAGTTCGATTTTTAAGAACGATACAAAGAGCGATAACTCACAGAATGAATACCCATCGCCTAATCTGAGTTCTGTCCCTTTAAACCGAAAAACGTGCATTGAAAGATAAATATATTTTTATCAGACAAATAAATACATTTTACATTTGTATGCGTAATCCGTGCGCCACCAAAGAATATGTGCTCAACAAAGACCTTACCCCTAGACTGGAGAAAGTACCAAGAACGTATGGAATGGAAATTAATATAGAAAGAAGCAAGATATTGGTGAATAGCCATAAGAAACATGCTCCGACCAACATTACGTTAAATGGGCAAAAGTTAGAAGAAGTGAACATCTTTAAATATCTGGGGTCCACTATATGTAGTGATGGAAGATCAAGTAAAGAAATCAAGTCAAGACTTGAGATGGCCTCAGCTGCCATGACAAGGCTGAATGTGATCTGGAAAAGTAACATCAGTTTTCCTGTGAAGATCACATTATATAAATCACTTGTATTATCTATTCTCGTGTATGGGTGTGAGGGCTGGGCACTCACTGCAGATACGGAGCGAAGGATTCAGGCTTTCGAATACAAATGTTTTAGATTAATTTTACGCATTTGCTATAAAGAGCACAAAACAAATGTCTATGTTAGAGAGAAGATAAACACCTATGCAGGCCACCACGAAACACCTTTGTCAGTAGTGAAACGTCGAAAGCTTGCCTGATTTGGGCATGTAACTCGTCATGACTCCCTTTCGAAAACGATCCTCCAGGGAACAGTCTAAGGTAAACGGAGAAGAGGAAGGCAAAGAGAATCCTGGGCTGATAACATCAAAGAATAGGCAGGGCACGGTTTTTCCATACTCGTACGCATTGCTGAGAAAAGAACGCAGTGGAGGACCCTGTCTGCTGATGCTTCCACCATGCACCATGGCACCCCTACGACCCATGACGGGTTACGGGTTGAGATGATGATGATGAGTCACATTTTACGACATGTTATCAGTAGTCCTATTCTTTCTTTGTCGTCTCAAATATCCCCGAGAATACACGGGTCATTTAGCTGTTACAGCTACCGTACAGCACTATAAGGTCTAGTTGTAGATCACAAGTTTAGCTGTTACAGTTACCGTACAGCACTATAAGGTCTAGTTGTAGATCACGAGTTTAGCTGTTACAGTTACCGTACAGCACTATAAGGCTTAGTTGTAGATCACGAGTTTAGCTGTTACAGTTACCGTAGAGCACTATAAGGTCTAGTTGTAGATCACGAGTTTAGCTGTTACAGTTACCGTACAGCACTATAAAGTCTAGTTGTAGATCACAAGTTTAGCTGTTACAGTTACCGTACAGCACTATAAGGTCTAGTTGTAGATCACAAGTTTAGCTGTTACAGTTACCGTACAGCACTATAAGGTCTAGTTGTAGATCACAAGTTTAGCTGTTACAGTTACCGTACAGCACTATAAGGTCTAGTTGTAGATCACAAGTTTAGCTGTTACAGTTACCGTACAGCACTATAAGGTCTAGTTGTAGATCACAAGTTTAGCTGTTACAGTTACCGTACAGCACTATAAGGTCTAGTTGTAGATCACAAGTTTAGCTGTTACAGTTACCGTACAGCACTATAAGGTCTAGTTGTAGATCACAAGTTTAGCTGTTACAGTTACCGTACAGCACTATAAGGTTTCGTTGTAGATCACAAGTTTAGCTGTTACAGTTACCGTACATCACTATAAGGTCTAGTTGTAGATCACAAGTTTAGCTGTTACAGTTACCGTACATCACTATAAGGTCTAGTTGTAGATCACAAGTTTAGCTGTTACAGTTACCGTACAGCATTATAAGGTCTAGTTGTAGATCGCAAGTTTAGCTGTTACAGTTACCGTACAGCACTATAAGGTCTAGTTGTAGATCACAAGTTTAGCTGTTACAGTTACCGTACAGCACTATAAGGTCTAGTTGTAGATCACAAGTTTAGCTGTTACAGTTACCGTACATCACTATAAGGTCTAGTTGTAGATCACAAGTTTAGCTGTTACAGTTACCGTACATCACTATAAGGTCTAGTTGTAGATCACAAGTTTAGCTGTTACAGTTACCGTACATCACTATAAGGTCTAGTTGTAGATCACAAGTTTAGCTGTTACAGTTACCGTACATCACTATAAGGTCTAGTTGTAGATCACAAGTTTAGCTGTTACAGTTACCGTACAGCACTATAAGGTTTAGTTGTAGATCACAAGTTTAACTGTTACAGTTACCGTACAGCACTATAAGGTCTAGTTGTAGATCACGAGTTTAGCTGTTACAGTTACCGTACATCACTATAAGGTCTAGTTGTAGATCACGAGTTTAGCTGTTACAGTTACCGTACAGCACTATAAGGTCTAGTTGTAGATCACAAGTTTAGCTGTTACAGTTACCGTACAGCACTATAAGGTCTAGTTGTAGATCACAAGTTTAGCTGTTACAGTTACCGTACAGCACTATAAGGTTTAGTTGTAGATCACGAGTTTAGCTGTTACAGTTACCGTACATCACTATAAGGTCTAGTTGTAGATCACGAGTTTAGCTGTTACAGTTACCGCACAGCACTATAAGGTCTAGTTGTAGATCACGAGTTTAGCTGTTACAGTTACCGCACAGCACTATAAGGTTTAGTTGTAGATCACAAGTTTAGCTGTTACAGTTACCGTACATCACTATAAGGTCTAGTTGTAGATCACAAGTTTAGCTGTTACAGTTACCGTACATCACTATAAGGTCTAGTTGTAGATCACAAGTTTAGCTGTTACAGTTACCGTACAGCACTATAAGGTTTAGTTGTAGATCACAAGTTTAGCTGTTACAGTTACCGTACAGCACTATAAGGTCTAGTTGTAGATCACGAGTTTAGCTGTTACAGTTACCGTACAGCACTATAAGGTCTAGTTGTAGATCACAAGTTTAGCTGTTACAGTTACCGTACATCACTATAAGGTCTAGTTGTAGATCACAAGTTTAGCTGTTACAGTTACCGTACATCACTATAAGGTCTAGTTGTAGATCACGAGTTTAGCTGTTACAGTTACCGTACATCACTATAAGGTCTAGTTGTAGATCACGAGTTTAGCTGTTACAGTTACCGCACAGCACTATAAGGTCTAGTTGTAGATCACGAGTTTAGGTGTTACAGTTACCGCACAGCACTATAAGGTCTAGTTGTAGATCACGAGTTTAGCTGTTACAGTTACCGTACAGCACTACAAGGTTTAGTTGTAGATCACAAGTTTAGCTGTTACAGTTACCGTACAGCACTATAAGGTTTAGTTGTAGATCACGAGTTTAGCTGTTACAGTTACCGTACAGCACTATAAGGTCTAGTTGTAGATCACGAGTTTAGCTGTTACTGTTACCGTACAGCACTATAAGGTCTAGTTGTAGATCACGAGTTTAGCTGTTACAGTTACCGTACAGCACTATAAGGTTTAGTTGTAGATCACGAGTTTAGCTGTTACAGTTACCGTACAGCACTATAAGGTTTAGTTGTAGATCACAAGTTTAGCTGTTACAGTTACCGTACAGCACTATAAGGTCTACTTGTAGATCACAAGTTTAGCTGTTACAGTTACCGTACATCACTATAAGGTCTAGTTGTAGATCACAAGTTTAGCTGTTACAGTTACCGTACAGCACTATAAGGTTTAGTTGTAGATCACAAGTTTAGCTGTTACAGTTACCGTACAGCACTATAAGGTTTAGTTGTAGATCACAAGTTTAGCTGTTACAGTTACCGTACATCACTATAAGGTCTAGTTGTAGATCACAAGTTTAGCTGTTACAGTTACCGTACATCACTATAAGGTCTAGTTGTAGATCACAAGTTTAGCTGTTACAGTTACCGTACAGCACTATAAGGTCTAGTTGTAGATCACAAGTTTAGCTGTTACAGTTACCGTACAGCACTATAAGGTCTAGTTGTAGATCACGAGTTTAGCTGTTACAGTTACCGTACAGCACTATAAGGTCTAGTTGTAGATCACATGTTTAGCTGTTACAGTTACCGTACATCACTATAAGGTCTAGTTGTAGATCACAAGTTTAGCTGTTACAGTTACCGTACAGCACTATAAGGTCTAGTTGTAGATCACAAGTTTAGCTGTTACAGTTACCGTACAGCACTATAAGGTCTAGTTGTAGATCACGAGTTTAGCTGTTACAGTTACCGTACAGCACTATAAGGTCTAGTTGTAGATCACGAGTGTAGCTGTTACAGTTACCGTACAGCACTATAAGGTTTAGTTGTAGATCACGAGTTTAGCTGTTACAGTTACCATACAGCACTATAAGGTTTAGTTGTAGATCACGAGTTTAGCTGTTACAGTTACCGTACAGCACTATAAGGTTTAGTTGTAGATCACGCGTTTAGCTGTTACAGTTACCGTACAGCACTATAAGGTTTAGTTGTAGATCACGAGTTTAGCTGTTACAGTTACCGTACAGCTCTATAAGGTCTAGTTGTAGATCACGAGTTTAGCTGTTACAGTTACCATACAGCACTATAAGGTCTAGTTGTAGATCACGAGTTTAGCTGTTACAGTTACCGTACATCACTATAAGGTCTAGTTGTAGATCACGAGTTTAGCTGTTACAGTTACCGTACAGCACTATAAGGTTTAGTTGTAGATCACGAGTTTAGCTGTTACAGTTACCATACAGCACTATAAGGTCTAGTTGTAGATCACGAGTTTAGCTGTTACAGTTACCGTACATCACTATAAGGTCTAGTTGTAGATCACAAGTTTAGCTGTTACAGTTACCGTACAGCACTATAAGGTTTAGTTGTAGATCACAAGTTTAGCTGTTACAGTTACCGTACATCACTATAAGGTCTAGTTGTAGATCACAAGTTTAGCTGTTACAGTTACCGTACATCACTATAAGGTCTAGTTGTAGATCACAAGTTTAGCTGTTACAGTTACCGTACATCACTATAAGGTCTAGTTGTAGATCACAAGTTTAGCTGTTACAGTTACCGTACAGCACTATAAGGTCTAGTTGTAGATCACAAGTTTAGCTGTTACAGTTACCGTACAGCACTATAAGGTCTAGTTGTAGATCACGAGTTTAGCTGTTACAGTTACCGTACAGCACTATAAGGTCTAGTTGTAGATCACATGTTTAGCTGTTACAGTTACCGTACATCACTATAAGGTCTAGTTGTAGATCACAAGTTTAGCTGTTACAGTTACCGTACAGCACTATAAGGTCTAGTTGTAGATCACAAGTTTAGCTGTTACAGTTACCGTACAGCACTATAAGGTCTAGTTGTAGATCACGAGTTTAGCTGTTACAGTTACCGTACAGCACTATAAGGTCTAGTTGTAGATCACGAGTTTAGCTGTTACAGTTACCGTACAGCACTATAAGGTTTAGTTGTAGATCACAAGTTTAGCTGTTACAGTTACCGTACATCACTATAAGGTCTAGTTGTAGATCACAAGTTTAGCTGTTACAGTTACCGTACATCACTATAAGGTCTAGTTGTAGATCACAAGTTTAGCTGTTACAGTTACCGTACAGCACTATAAGGTCTAGTTGTAGATCACAAGTTTAGCTGTTACAGTTACCGTACAGCACTATAAGGTCTAGTTGTAGATAACGAGTTTAGCTGTTACAGTTACCGTACAGCACTATAAGGTCTAGTTGTAGATCACATGTTTAGCTGTTACAGTTACCGTACATCACTATAAGGTCTAGTTGTAGATCACAAGTTTAGCTGTTACAGTTACCGTACAGCACTATAAGGTCTAGTTGTAGATCACGAGTTTAGCTGTTACAGTTACCGTACAGCACTATAAGGTCTAGTTGTAGATCACGAGTTTAGCTGTTACAGTTACCGTACAGCACTATAAGGTCTAGTTGTAGATCACGAGTTTAGCTGTTACTGTTACCGTACAGCACTATAAGGTCTAGTTGTAGATCACGAGTTTAGCTGTTACAGTTACCGTACAGCACTATAAGGTCTAGTTGTAGATCACGAGTTTAGCTGTTACTGTTACCGTACAGCACTATAAGGTTTAGTTGTAGATCACGAGTTTAGCTGTTACAGTTACCGTACAGCACTATAAGGTCTAGTTGTAGATCACGAGTTTAGCTGTTACAGTTACCGTACAGCACTATAAGGTCTAGTTGTAGATCACAAGGAAATCCAAGAGGTAGTTTCTTCTTCTTTGTACACTCTCTGACGTCCACTTGAATGTTTTCAAAGAAAGCAATAGTTAGTTTGAGGCTATTTTCATCTCCGTAGAGCTTTTCCACGAATAGTACTGGTGTCGGTCATATGCACTTTCTCTGTTCCGCATATGTTGGGCATCTTTGAAGCAGATGTTCAGCAGTCATTTTATCAGTGCCACACTTACACTCATCGGTAGTTCCTGTCTTTAGCTTGTTGAATAGATGGTATCTCAATCTGTTGTGGGTAATGCGGAGTCTGAAGATTACCCATTGTTCTCTTCTGTTGAGCTGGTAATGTGTATCATTTTATGTATGACCTGGATGCTCTGCATCCCATTTGTTTCTGTATCTGATTCTGATAAAACTCTTTTCCTTCTTGAAAGTTATGCTTGTATCAGGTTGAGAAGTATTTTGATAGTTACTATTACAGAAATCCTGCTACAACATGGACTCACACCAACCAAGGCGACACACGTGACCCAATAACGATCACTTTAGCTAACCTTCAACGCTTCACGGCAAAAGTAGATCGAAATACTAAAGTAAGTAACTTATCTATCTATCTACACTAACATATATACTACTGGACAAAAGTTAAGGGCCGCCATTCAGTTTAGACAAGGTTTATATAATTCTTCCTGGGCAGGGTCGATTTTCCAAATGTCCGGTAGCTTGAAATCTCTCAAGAAGTCTCTGAATGGTAGAGTGGGACATTGCTAAACGTCTTGCAACATGACGAACAGATTGACCATCCTGAATCCATGCCATGGCTTGACCACGGTCTACAGTGCTGAGACTTCTCCTTGGTGGCATGGCTAATGCAGTGGTCATTTCGACCACTTGTCATACTGATTTATTGCATACCAACGGTGAACACTCTTTACCGATGATCATTTTCCACGTGCATTCAAATTCAACTCACTTTTTCGCCTTTTGAACTAGTGGGGCGTGTTGCAAAAACCACGAGTTTTTGCAGCAACAATGGCTATTTTCATGTGCGGGTTAAAGTGATCCAGTTTTTTTACATTAAAAAAAATTAACCTAGTGCACACAGAAATGTATACACATTTCTCTGAGCTCAGTTTTAATGACATTTTCACTTGTCTTTACAGTTTGCCAATCAATTATATAAACCTTATCTAAACTGAATGGCGGCCCTTAACTTTTGTCCAGTAGTATAATTACCGATGTATGTTACGTCGGTCGGTCTCACTCAAAATAGTAACTCGCGCCAGAAAAAAAGTGCGCAACGCACGGTGTGCAACTTGCGCGGCGTTAGTGTTATATAAAACAAATACTTTTTTTTTTTTTTTTTAATTCTTTCACGAAATTAGTAGCGCTCGAGAAAGAAAAAGTGCGTAAAAATTGGTGTGCATGAGCCAATAACATACCAAAGTGAATTGTATTTGAACGGTTTGACACAAAATAATCAAGATGATAAGATGGCTGCCCAATTTGTTAAAACCACTTATTATCAGGGAACACTTTTTGAAAAAAATCCACGCACTTTCACACGAAATGTTGTCATCAAAGAACTTTTAAATTGAATCTAAAATAACATAATTCTCGCCGTGTGTACGTTGGTCACAGCTGAGGAATGCAACCGTGTTGAAAAATTGTATTGTTTCCATTAAATATACTCTCCCGAAAATAGTTACAATCAACCAAAAAAAAAAGCGTTAAAATGACGGTGTTCATGAACAGTTTGATTACACTGTATAATGGAAAGAAACCAAAAACACTCTAAAATGTACTTTTATCTGCTCATCCGGGAACGGAAACAGCACACTATAATTAACAACCCGTTAAGTTTGACGGGTTATTGCTAGTATAACAGAATTAAAAACATTACTTAAACATCAAACATTAGAAAACAGTACAATGTAACAGCAGTAGCGGATTTACTTTCACGCGTGCCATAGTCACAGAACAATATCTGGAGCCCTACCCGTCAACAGAAAAATAAATAATTTTGTATACAAGCTTATGTTTTACTTTTGTTCAACCATCTTAAACTCTGAACAAACAAGGACTAGAGTAATGAAATATGGTGACAAATAAACTTGTTTAAAGCTTACTTAATTAATAATTATTTTGTTCCACTGATGGTTTGGTTTGGTTTGGTTTTAAGGACTATCTACATTGCACACAGACAACTCCATCAGTGCTCCGATCTCCTCCCTTAGATCACACAAGGTGGATCTCAGTACAGTGCATTAACTCTTTAGCACCGTCGAAAATCCCAATGTGTGTATATAGGAATCAAACATTGTATAAATATTTTTGTGGTGGGTAGGTTTTTAAATTTTGCCAGGGCAGCGGCGTTATGGGCCACTCTTTATTGATTTCCAACCGCCGTGGGGTTTTTAACCTGCGCAATTTGCACACGAGACCTCCTATTTTTTCGCCATTATCCAAGAATTCTAGGCATCCGTTCTCACTACCAAGGAGACTAGGGGGGAGTATGACATCATAAGGACAACTGGTTCTAAAAAAAAATTTCAATAAATTATATTCCTTCTACTGAGAATCGAACCCGGTACCTTTAGAATTCGACGCCATACCTCGTAGCCACTCCGACCCACTCCGACTGACGATGTGAAGAGTAGTGAGGAGCTGATGCTTCCGTACTTGAGCCACGTCTATCGCAATGGCTGCTGTGAGCGGGTGCTGTTGTAGAATTTATTGCCTTGTTTTTAAAAGTAATTTCACTGCACGCACAACCATTTTTAATGCTTTCCCTTTAGCGACGATCTCAACTAATACGTCACTAGCTCCTACGTCACTTCCGCATGACGCCTTAGTTTTTCAGCCATTTTGAATGTTCCCTTCCTCGACACAGCTTAGTGATTTTTCACGCATTTTATTAGTGTTATTCATTCCTGTCTTCGTTTCGTTGATTATTTACTTTCTTGTTTCGACATGTCTTTCTGGTTTCATGATTTTCTCGCATTATTACTGTTATCGTTTCGCTCATCACTGTGGTTTCATCTGCTTGTATCGCTCATTTGACGTTTTCCTCATCATCACAGATCTTTGTAGTACCTATATGTAGTTCTTGTCCTTGTCACCTGTTCGTAACTGTGGCTGACGAAGGGTAAAACCCGAAACGTCCCTTGTCTCATGTGTACCGTTTACTTGTAAAACTGATTTCATACCATATTATTTTTTAATTTATATATTTGTCAACTAATACGTTATCCATTTAAAAATACTAGACAAAGATTCATCTGATACGTTTAAAACCTGCTGACCAGACAGTGCTTATTATGCTAGACGGTTGTGTTGTTCAGAAGGTCTTGTTACTTCTGTTGTTTTTCTGTTGTCTAGTTTTCTACTTATTTATTTCTCACGAGTGCCGGAAATGTCCCTTTATGTATTATTTATTTACTGTTTACAGGCCTCGAGTTTCCCCTCCTTATTTATTTAAACGTTTATACAATACCTAACCTACCCTTTGTCCTTTACTATTCTCATTCTTCTATCATTTACTAGACACCGTATTAAGGTCTTTGTCTTGTGTAATCTGTCCTAAACTGTTAAATAGGAAAACTACAGAAGTGATTGCGACTATAATAAATCTGGGTCGTCCTTAGGTACATATCCGGGTTACGTGGAGAGATCGTGCTAGACAGACCTCTGTCCCCGAAGCACCATTTTTGTGGCGCCCAGTTGGCAGAGAGGATAGCAACGATTCGCCCCCGCAGCTAGGCGGTAGTGTCGTTCGGAAGGCCCTGGGTACAATTCCCGGCAAACCTTTCACTTCCGATGTTTTTCTGTTGTCTTGTCTTCTACTTCTTTATTTCTCACTGAGTATCTTCTTCTTCTTCCCTCTTCCTCGTTCGTCCTAAAAAGGACGTTGGTTGCGTTGTGCCCGTTTACAGCGGAGCTGCGATATTTGCGCATTTCGGCCGACACATCCGACTTCAGCACGGCATTTTTTGGGACAGGGTTAACCTTCCCTCTTCGATCCCTACTCTCTCAGCCAGACTGCAGTGATGCAGCCTATTTCCAGGACCAGCACTTGGAGGCAGAGTAGGGTTTTGGTCAGCTCTGGTTCGCTGACCCTGACGCAAGCAGTCAAGCTATGGGTCGCTGACTGCATTTATTACTGTTGTTGCGTCTTCGGTCCCCTTGAGTGTCTGAATCATACCTTTATGTATTATTTATTTATTGACTTATTCTTAAAGCCCCAGGGTGGGTGAAGCAGAGGCAGACAAAAGAACACATGGAAAAGAGAACCGGAGACAGACGTGAAGGGGATGAAGAAAACATGGAAAAACCTTGACACGCAGTAGACAGAGTTGGCATACATTTGTTGAATGAATATTCTCCTTTGGGAGCCGCGGTAGCATAGTGGTTAGTGCACTGGCTTTCTAGCTCAGTTGTCTATGGTTCGATCCCCAGATGAGGTGGGATTTTTGTTTTTTAGGCCGCAAACGGCTCCTGGGTCGACCCAGCCCTAATTGGGTACCAGAGCAACTCTGGGAAGGTTAAGGCGGCCGGCGTGATGCTGACCACATCACCCCTAATGTGCCCGATGGTCAAGAAAATATGGGCCTAACACCATATTCCCAATATGGCTCAATGGGCGTGTAACGGGATCCTTTACCTTTTTTTATTTTATATGCTCCTTTGGAAGCTAAAGGCTGATCGTGATACGTTTTGAAATGGGCAGTGTGAGGAAGATCTTGAGCATGCTCTGTGCCCTGGGGAATATTGTGCTCAATGAGCTTATGGTAGATTCACTTCTGTTACTGCTGTTGGCTAGTTTTCTACTTCATTTCTTACCAGTGACTGCGACTTTAATTCTTTCTTCTTTGGTCTTTGGTAGCTGACTGATATAGCAACCAGTGACGATCACGCCTGGTGGCGTTTTGTAGGAGAGCAACGAACTGTCTCCACTTTACTCGGTCGGCAGCCATCCTTCGTGTGGGGCGCCACCTAAGGTTCATGCTTTGCATCTTTTCCTGCTTTGTTCTCCGCCAGGTTGCTTTTGGCCGGCATCTCTTTCGCTTTTCTTCTGGAGTCCAAAGTATGGCGGTTCTGGTGATGGTGTCAGCGTCTTTCCTGAGGATGTAGTCAATCCAGTTCCAGCGTCTACCCGTTATGATAGTGCGCATATCATCTTGGGGGCTCCGAGTCAGCAATTCTTGATTGGTAATAGTGTTTGGCCAGAAAATTTGAAGAATTTTCCTTAGGCAGGCTGTGTGGTACAATCAGTCTGCGACATACCCATTTATATGTACTTTCCACAGAGCCTCATCAGTGTCCGAAGAGATTTTCTGTCTTGGCTGTTAAAGGTCTTTTCATAGTCTAAAAATCAAATGTAAAGTGATGAATTCAACTCCAACCCGTGTTGTATTATGCTTGGTGTGGCAAGGCACCACGATCGTGAGTGTTGGAGATGGGGACATCCGAATGTTGTTATTGAGCGGTACGCTGCATCTGGTGTATGACAGATGTCATCCTGCTTGCTAGAGTGCAGCAAACCCTTTACTTGACCGTAAAATCGGGCCACGGGATAACACACCATGTCTTCTTCCTTACATAACTTCTTCCTTAGTGGTGTAGACGATCATGTCTCTCCACAACTTCCTGACTCCAGTACTATTTTTTAATTCTGTTGTCGACTTCTTTCATTGAAGAGATGTCAGTTGTAGTGAAATTGACAGAGATACAACGGTAAAATACCTCCAAAGATAACATGTAAGGATAAAAACATAATGCGTAGGCTGCTGATAGTACATGATCGCCCAGACCGCGGGTCATCACCCTCCATAAAAATTGACTTGCTAGACAGGAGGGGAACGGCGGATAAAAAGGAAAAAATATGACTGGAAAGATTGCGTGAGACTAGAAAGGCTAAGGAGACGCAATTGGGGGGGGGGAAACGGAGAAAAGTCACGTTTCCCAAGTTGATATAAAGTAAGGAACTCGACAGAAGGGACCTTGGATATGTTACGCCACAGTCATTTATTGGTCGCTTTTGCGATACCAAGCCTTTGATTTGAATTCAGCGGCAGAACGCAGATGTTTGGAATATTACAAAAATTAAAAAGTAACTTTTTTCGTAATATTAATGTTAGGAATATAAAAATTAGCTGGCCGGATGGCCCATTCTGAGCAGTGAACTAATATGTTCTTAATTTTACAGACGGATAGATAATATTGAAGATAATGACAAAAGACAGTGTTGTTCACATCAGCGACAGATTGTATGAATAAAAAGTGTCGCTATTTGCACAAAAAAACACGACCTCGAGACGCAGGTGTTCAATTCTACTTAGTAGGGAAGCGAAGGGACATTGGTGGGAGCTGTGTCTAAATATAACTTTTAACGACAAAATTTTGGAGGGGAGAGAAAGGTTGGTTCAAAAATCAAGTACGTTTTTGAAAAAAAAAAACAAGTAGAGACGGACAGACTAACAGATAAACATCCATACTTGACTGAAGCATGACTGAAATGACTTTAGGGTAGGAAATTTGAATTTGAAATAAACCTAGGCAGTGATTGGCCACAGACAATCATTTTTCGGCGCTCAGACGCGCAAGTGGGGCCATTCCTCAATAGTTGTTCGATGATAGACACAGTATTTTAAAGTGTGGTGATTTCCAAATGAAAGAAAGTGAAATAAATTCAGGGACGCCATACTATAGCCAGCAGCTCAGCTGAGTTTTGCTAGCATTTCTGTGTTCTTTATTCATAATCTGGTAAGATTGAAATTATTTCTTTGTATATTTTGAATATTGTTTAATGTTCGAGTGATTTGATACTGCCATATCATAATCTAGCCTTACAAACAAGTAGGGATTTGCTCTAGACCCCCCGCCCAAGTCAGGGTCTAGGGACCAACAATATACATAAACTCCAGCAAGGGTTAGGAAAGACAGATCAAGTGTTGAGAATAATGAAACATATTACCTATCCACTTTTAGGGAAGGAAACTAATAAATATATTTTTCAGAATCTATAGTCTGGGAGGACCTATCTGATGTAAAACCACCATGGTAAATGTGCTGTTTGGTCAGAGAGATCTGACCTGTCTGTATGATGTGGTTGTTGTGTCCGTGTTGTGTCCAGACGTGGGTAGAGAATAGAATTTTGACACATAGCCAATACTTTGATTGCAGAGCTGTGAGTTTCAGTTGTCAACAAGGCGGTGTCCATTCAGTTGGTGATTTTACTCGAGTGTATCTGTGCAGTACGTTGTGACAGAGACCACTATTATTGCCCGCCAGCACGGAGAGGTGGGACCACCAGATTTCAGCACCAGAGCTACATATGCAAGATGAGTGAGCCTCTGGTCTGCTAGAAGTTCACCAACGCCTTTTAGTTACTAATACCCCATAAAATTCCTGCAATTTACTGGACACTGTGTAGTCAATATAGACAGGTGTGATGAGGCCACCCCAACAGCACAAGCATTAACTATCCTCCCAAGTAGATGACTACTAGAACATTTTAATAAAACTAACTAGTATAGTACTTATATATGTACACTCTTGCATTTATTATGTAACATTCCATGCATTTCTTTCATAATTTTTAAATCTTTTTTTTTTTAAAAAAAAGTTCTGGTCAACATAAAACTTGATCCAGAACAAATAAATGTAAACATTTCTATCAAAAATTTTACACACGTGAGTTAGTTCAGTGTATTTTAACATTTGTTAAATATTATTAGTCTGCTTAAATATCTGTGGGTGTATCTATAACTATCACACCACATTACATATCATTACCCTAGACATTTTACATAGCTACATTCATTAAGAAAAAAAATTGAGTGTGAGGTCGTAGTGGTAGCAAGAAAGGCCTTCTGACAATTCACAACTACATTTTATCTCAGGAGCCTTCACAGCTGGCCTCATACATTACATTTAGTAATATCACCATCATACAATACCATCAAACCCACTACATCAGTCCACCCAGTATTTCTCTCTTTGTCGTTTTCTTATTCCTTCAATCTGTCCTGTTGTCACGATACATTCCAGCTTCTTTCTTTTCACAACATACTTTAAATCTAACATCCCAGTTACTTTGGCATTAATCACTACATCTAAACGTTTTGACTTCAAAGAAAATGTGTACAGAGTACAACCACAGCTATAAATGACAAAATCATACAACCACTTGTCAAAATGAGATCAGGTTATAATATTCAGGGTGAGAACCGGCTACTGCAATCTCAAATATCATTTGTTCAACTAATTAAAAATCGGACATACAGACATGTATCCATTTGGAGAAGACAGTCAGACAGTAAAATGTGTCATCCCAATGTCGACTCCATGAGTTAACCTATAATTTCTTTGGCAATCGTGTTGGATTTTATAAAATTATACTGTTCAAAAAAAGAAACGCATAGCTATCCGAGGGCGCGTTTTTATGTGTTTGTAAGTAAAATTTGGTGCTAGGGTATATAAAAACCAGCCTCAAATGTTCTTTACAGTGTCAAATGCACGTGATGACCTGAATTGCGTTCGTTTTTGTAATCGTAACAACGCAGTGGTCAATAGTGTTTATGACGCAATTTTTGACCACAGCTCATGTTGCGCGCACGTGAAAGCAACACAATTTGGGGTGAGCGCTATTCACTGACTACGCAACTAAAACCCTATAAAAGGATACCGCTACACAAAAAAATTCAGTTCTTTGTCAAGCAGACATTTATGGCGTCTCTATCGATAAATTTAAGGAACATTGCTATTGGCCGACTGCATGCAGGCGAAAGTCAAAGTCAGGTTGCCAGGCATCTAAACGTGCAACAGAGTACCATCAGTCGACTTTGGCACCGGTTCCAAGCCACTGGCTCAGTTGAAGACCGGCATTGCAGTGGACGACCTAGAGTGACAACAGCAGCGGAGGATCGCTTTATTCGGCTTCGTCACCCCAGAGACAGGTTTACAACAGCTTCCTCAACTGCACAGTCATTGCCTGCAGGACGTCATGTGTCTGATCAAACTGTCCAGAATAGACTGCATGACGCTGGACTTTGGGCACAACGACCTCACCGAGGACCTGTCCTTACGCGCCGCCATCGCAAAAATCGACTTCTTTGGGCCAACCAGCATCGTCCCTGGGCAGCTGACAATCAATAGAGACGTGTCTGGTTTAGTGACGAATCTTTCTTTTTGTTGCAGCGTCATGATAGACGGCGTAGGGTCTACCGTAGGCGAAATGAACGTTTTTCCCAAAATTGCGTTGATGAAGCTCCGCCGAACGGTGGTGGAGGTGCAATGGTGTGGGGAATGATCAGTTACAACGGAAGGAGTCAATTGGTGCACATTGAAGGAGGTTTGAATGCGCAACGATACGTCAATGAAATTCTTCGACCCCATGTCCTTCCAATTTTGGCTGCCCAAAGGTCTGTGTTTCAACAGGACAACGCCAGACCCCATTGTGCATGGTTGACCACGCAGTTCCTGACTGCCAACAACATTCTCACCCTTCCCTGGCCATCCCTGTCTCCAGAAATGAGTCCGATTGAGCACCTGTGGGATGAGCTGCATAGACGTGTTTGTCGCCGAGACGTTGCTCCAGCCAATCGTCGTGATCTGTTCCAGGCACTCCAGGAAGAATGGGCAGCCATCCCACATCAGACGTCTGATCGCATCCATGCCCAGGAGATGCCAGTCGCTGATCGATGCAAGAGGAGGCCACACACCATACTAACGGGAAAGCCCGTACGCCAAAATACTCTCGTGACCCAGATGCAAAACAACTGTCAATTGATTGGTTGAACCCTAAGGTATTCTTGTGTGCAATTTGAACAATTAACTCATTAAATTAAAACAGTTATTGAATGTCAAAATTATGGCTATGTGTGTGCCTTCAGTAGCTATGCGTTTCTTTTTTTTTTTAACAGTATACTTGCGTTGGTTGAATTGTCCATATTGTTGTTGAAGTTACAGGATGGGGTACCTGGCCCCATGCCTAATCCTCATTAACAACCCCCTAATCCCCCCCCCCCCTTTCCATAACCAGCGTGGTAGAGTGCAGTTGTACTAATCTTCTCACCCTTTCGGGTCCCGGTAAAACACGCCAGCATATGCAGAACACCCAACGCCGAACGTAACTTGTCAGCTCGTACTAGAGGTACATTACTTGGAGATGACGGAACTCAAGTGGTTAGGTCGAAGCTGATGACAGAATACAGAGATGGCAAAATACCGAAAGACGTTTGAAAGACGTGTAGATAGAGTGATAAAGTGACGGGCCCTGCAGCGAAGTTTGACTGGCTTGTTGATCTGGAATACTTTTTGTTGAATGAGAACTTTCTGCGCGTGCTGATTTGACTTTGCTGGTTTTGCTACTTTTGGAGATAACTAACAGAGAACGTGGTATTTCTGAAGTCGTTAATCTAATAATATGTTATTCTCTAAAGCAGTTTGATTTTCTTGATGTGTTATATTATACTTCTGTTATTTTTTAATTAATGGTATTTTATTTATTCCATTGCACTCATACACACTTACTTACTTCGTCGTTTCTCTTCTACTCTGGGATGTAGAGGTTTGCCAAGGAGAGCACCATACTAATCCTATCGGCTGTCTTCCTCCTGGCCTGGTTCGAATCTAGTCTTCGGTCCTTCAGAGATTGTCTATTGTTGTCCTCCCAGCGAACTCTGGGTCGTCCTGGAGGCCAGGAACCCTGATTTTTAGTTTCCCATATGTGCCGTGGTAGTTGATCTTCTCCCGAGATCAACTACCATGGCAAATACGGGAAACATAGCAACGCCTTATCATCAGTAGGATTATAATAGGAACTTGCCCTCCAATCCATCTTCCCTTTCAGTCATTTCTGACTATAAAAGGGCCACAAACACCTCAAGTCCCGAGGGTCTGAGGGGAATGCCGGACAGTGTGAGCAATATCTGGAGAACGGACACATCTCTCTGTCTTGATTGCAAATACTGGGAGGGCCAGAGCACGACACACAGTCGATACTGTATAAAAGTTTAAATAAATAAGGAGTGGAAACTCGAGGCCTGTAAACCCGTAAATAAATAATACATAAATGGATATTTCCGGCACTCCCAAGAAATACAGAAGTAGAAGACTAGACAACAGAAAAAACAACAGACGTGGCAGACATGGCCAAACCATTATGGCCAGATACATTAGGTTTTTTTTTACCGTGTTCCGGCCAGACACATGCAGTTTTTTTTTTACCGTGTTCTGGCCAGATACATCCATTTGTTTATCGTGTTTTGGCCCAGACACACTGTTAAGGTCAAAGGGAAGAAAATCTTAGTATGTTGTGGGACAGATTGAATTTTTGAATTATGGTACTTGCTTGCCGATTAGGAATCGATTTGTTAACTCTTTCAGGACGTAGGGGTTTTCCCATGTTTTACGCAAGGAATTTTTTGCGACTCAGATTTTTCATATAGTGTTACCATGTAAGTGTCAGTTATTTCAAAGTTTTTAACAAATATAGTCATGTTATATATATTTAAAAAGGAAAATGAATGAGGATTCTGAATATGTTCAGTTTATAAATTTAAAAATTTTTTTATGAGTATAAAATAGTTGGAGACTGTGAAGAAAACATTTTTACAAAAAAAAAAAAATATCAGAATTACCCACTCAAGATAGCAAATCAATCACTTATGTTATCCAAGATACAGATATTTGTAAACTACATTCATTTTGGAAATAAAATACATATGGGTTCAAGTTTATACTCTAACTACTTTTCAATTGGCTTCAAGAAAAGGAAAGACACTCTTTTGTCACAAATTTTCTGCGGCACAGGTTTTTCATATAGTGTTACCATGTAAGTGTAAATTATTTCAAAGTTTTTAACAAATATAGTCATGCTATATATATTTAAAAAGGAAAATGAATGTGGATTCTGAATATGTTCAGTTTATAAATTAAAAAAAAAATTTATGAGTATAAAATAGTTGGAGACTGAAGAAAAACATTTTACAAAAAAAAAACATATCAGAATTACCCACTCAAGATAGCAAATCAATCACTTATGTTATCCAAGATACAAATATTTGTAAACTACATTCATTTTGGAAATAAAATACATATGGGTTCAAGTTTATACTCTAACTACTTTTCAATTGGCTTCAAGAAAAGGAAAGACACTCTTTTGTCACAAATTTTCTGCGGCACAGGTTTTTCATATAGTGTTAACATGTAAGTGTCAGTTATTTCAAAGTTTTTAACTGAATATAGTCATGTTATATATATTTAAAAAGGAAAATGAATGAGGATTGTGAAAATTTTCAGTAGGCTATAAAAATTTAAAAAATTTTTATGAATATAAAGTAGTTAAAGACGAGACAGAAACATATTTTACTAAACAAAAAACAAAACAAACATATCAGACTTACCAATTGAAGACAGCTAATCCACCATCCAATATAGAAATCACTGTAAACTATATCCATTTTGGAAATAAACCACACATCAAGTTTATACTCTAACTACTTTCCATGTGTCATCCAGAAAATGAAATACACTCTACTGTCACAAATTTACAAATAATTGAAAAAGATCACAAAATGTTATATATATGCTGAACTGCTCTCACAAAGAACACTCATTACACCCCAACTTATATTTACAACTTAGCTTTAGTGTGCCATTTTAGGAAACATTCTTGTAAAACTAAATAAGGTCCTACTGGGTCTGATGTTGAAGAATCAAAGTTAGGTGATAGAACCACGCCCACTCTTTCTAACATAATAGGCCTACCTTCATTCATAGCCGTCCTCATCTTCGCTGAAATTGTCTAGCAAACTAAGGGCCTGCTGAGCACTTAAACGAGCAGGTCGCTTTCGAGAAGATGAATTAGATGCCATCGAAAATATGTATCGAAAATAGGTAACCCAAATTTCGTAAAAAAAACACGAGGATGCAATCGGAATCGTTTTGAATTTAATAGAAAGAGTGACGCTATAACTCTCCCGCTTTAGAAATAATAATAAAAATGGCTATACTTCCGCTTCCCAGTCATCGGAAACTTCTAACTGGGATGAAACGAAACAAAAACTTAGTTCAAACCCATGAGCCAAGATTACTGGTCTCCCGTCTTTAGGGGCTAGAAATATCGACCAATATAACTGGCTCGTCGTCCTGTAAGAGATAAAAATATCTTCTCCTAGAGTCATGAGACAGAGTACAAGAAAAGCGTGAAGAACGCTGTTTATCTCTAGTGTTGAGATATATTTATCTTGTAGTGTTTTGAGCCGGGGGGTGATTAGCTCTCGCGGCTAAGCGGCATGTATTGTGAGTGGTGTTCTAAAAACAACTGAGTCTCATGACAGGGGTTCACAGGGTGTGCCCTGTGAGTGTGCTGTCAGAATAGTGTGTTTTTGGGCGTAGACCGGTGTGGTCGCAAGCCCTGTGTTTTCTAAGTGTATGGCGGTGTTTTCCTAAGGGAATGCCTGATCAGGGCTGTAGAAATGTGCAAGGCCATAATTAATATAACTGCCGTGTTGTGCAGTCTTTGTGGAGTTTGAGACATGTAGAGATTTGTAAGGCCATAATTAATATAACTGCCGTGTTGTGCAGTCTTTGAGGAGTTTGAGACATGTAGAGATTTGTAAGGCCATAATTAATATAACTGCCGTGTTGTGCAGTCTTTGAGGAGTTTGAGACATGTAGAGATTTGTAAGGCCATAATTAATATAACTGCCGTGTTGTGCAGTCTTTGAGGAGTTTGAGACATGTAGAGATTTGTAAGGCCATAATTAATATAACTGCCGTGTTGTGCAGTCTTTGAGGAGTTTGAGACATGTAGAGATTTGTAAGGCCATAATTAATATAACTGCCGTGTTGTGCAGTCTTTGAGGAGTTTGAGACATGTAGAGATTTGTAAGGCCATAATTAACATAACTGCCGTGTTGTGCAGTCTTTGAGGAGTTTGAGACAGGTGGAGAATTTGTATGCCAGATGCATTTGAGTTATCATGAATTGTGTCTTTGTTGATGTCATCGTGACTTCGTTGTGTGTTGTAACGTAATAAACAGTATCGAACTGTTCCAGGCGTTTACAACCTTTATTGACATCCATGACTCGTACGTGAGCTGTGTGGTGAGTGACAGTGCACACAGTATTCAACAATCACGTTTGCAACAGTGGTGATAATAACATTCCTCAATACCAATGACCCACACTCAATGCACAAGCATAAATGATTTATCAACAATATCGAACATCCAATTACGTTGGTATCAGTTGGTGGCCAGTATGTACGTGTTATGATTGAAATAATGTGTAACATAACAGTTTGTACCGACTTATTCTTAACCTGATGATGTAAGCGGTGGATTATGATATCTCCACATTTAAGTCATAAGACTATGTATATTTGGTCCATATTATTTATTTTTGTACTACTGTGTTGAACTTGGAATTTTTGCAGCTGTGTTTTTTGAGATAATTTTTTTTTTTACATGATGAGATTGCCAGCCAATGCACAAACTCATTAGTTAATATGGTGCGGTAGTCATCTTCAGAGAAGTCTCTGGTTAATATTTAAATTATGTTGTACTTATATATTTATAACTTTGTATGTAGTTAACAGTATGTTGTCCATGTGATTTTTCTATGACGTATTTTTTAGAAGAAAAAAAAAGAGAAAAAAAAAAAGAACGTACGTGTATTGATTGGTGTTTACATAGAGATAGAGATTTTTTTTAAAATGTCAATTAATTTTGTTGGAAATAATTTCTTTATTAGTTTATTAATTATAGCTCTAATTTACTTAAATATGAAATGCTATTCGGTGTAACTTATCGTTGCGAAATATTTTTACATTGTACTTTTTTGGGAAAAATTGATTTTTTTGTTTTCAAACATTTAATAATTTTTCTGGTCCCAACGCTTGACTGTGCGTTATGGTTGATTGTGTGCATTGACATTGGTTCTCTAATAAGTTTTTTGTTGTTGTTTGTTGATATTATGATGTATTCTTTATCTATCGCGTGACTATACGTCAGCCAAAACTTTTTAAGCGTTAACATTTTTTGTTTGCGTGATGTCTAGATCAATTTATTGTTAGTTATGAATAATTTTAACTTAGTTAAATTACTTATTATGCTGTATTTAGTTATAGCTTTCTTCTATGTTTTGTATACATATATACATTAATTTTTTTTCTTTCTTCGATGCTTTTCTGTTATGATTGTATTTATTGATTACAATACCTTGTTTGATTGAGACTGTAGTGAAATTGACAGAGATACAACGGTAAAATATCTCCAAAGATAACATTTAAGGATAAAAACATAATGCGTAGGCTGCGAATAGTACATGATCGCCTAGACCGCGGGTCATCATCCTCCATAATAATTGACTTGCTAAACAGGAGGGGAACGGCGGATCAAAAAGGAAAAAAATATGACTGGAGGGATTGCGTGGGGCTAGAGAGGCTAGGGAGACGCAATTGGGGGGGACGGAGAAAAGTCACGTTTCCCAAGTTGACATAAAAAGTAAGCAACTCGACAGAAGGGACCTTAGATATAATACGCCACAGTCATTTATTGGACGCTTTTGCAATACCAAGCCCTTGATTTGAATTCAGCGGCTAAAACGCAGATGTTTGGAATATTACAAAATTTAAAAAGTACTTTTTTCTTAATATTAATGTTCGGAATATAAAAATTAGCTGGCCGGATGGCCTATTCTGAGCAGTGAACTAATATGGTCTTAATTTTACAGACGGATAGATAATATTGAAGATAATGACAAAAGACAGTGTTGTTCACATCATTGACAGACTGTATTGAATCTAAAAGTGTCGCTAATTGCACAAAAAAACACGACCTCGAAACGCAGGTGTTCAAATTTACTTAGTATGGAGGTGAGGGTTTTTGGGTGGTAGCTGTGTCTAAATATAACTTTTAACGACAAAATTTTGGAGGGGAGAGAAAGGTTGGTTCAAAAATCTAGTACATTTTGTAGAAACACAAGTAGAGACGGACAGACTAACAGATAACCATCCATACTTGACTGAAGCATGACTGAAATGACTTTATGGTAGGAAATTTGAAATTAAAATAAACCTAGGCAGTGATTGGCCACAGACAATCATATCATTAGCGCTCAGACGCGAAAGTGGGGTCATTTCTCAATAGTTGTTCAGTGATAGACACAGATTTTAAAGTGTGGTGATTTCCATATGAAAGAAAGTGTAATAAATTTAGGGACGCCATACTATAGCCAGCAGCTCAGCTGAGTTTTGCTAGCAATTCTGTGTTATTTATTCATAATCTGGTAAGATTGAAATTATTTCCTTATATATTTTGAATATTGTTTCATGTTCGAGTGATTTGATACTGCCATATCGAAATCTAGCCTTACAAACAAGTAGGGATTTGCTCTAGACCCCCCGCCCAAGTCAGGGTCTAGGGACCAACAATGTACATAAACTCCAGCAAGGATTATGCAAGACAGATCAAGTGTTGAGAATAATGAAACATATTACCTATCCTCTTTTAGGGCAGACAACTAATAAATATTTTTCAGAATCTATAGTCTGGGAGGATCTATCTGATGTAAACCCACCATGGTAAATGTGCTGTTTGGTCAGAGAGATCTGACCTGTCTGTATGATGTGGTTGTTGTGTCAGTGTTGTGTCCAGACGTGGGTAGAGAATAGATTTTGACACATGGCCCATACTTTGATTGCAGAGCTGCGAGTTTCTGTTGTCAACAAAGCAGTGACTATTCAGTTGGTGACTTTACTCGAGTGTATCTGTGCAGTACTTGTGACAGAGACCACCATTATTGCCCGCCAGCACGGAGAGGTGGGACCATCAGTTTTCAGCACCAGAGCTACAAATATAAGATGAGTGAGCCTCTGGTCTGCTGGACATTCACCAAAGCTGTGTAGTTACTAATACCCCATAAAAATTCCCACCATTTTCTGGACACTGTGTAGTCAATATAGACAGGTGTGATGAGGCCACCCCAACAGCACAAACATTAAATATCCTCCCAAGTAGATGACTACTAGAACATTTTAATAAAACTAACTAGTATAGTACATATATATGTACACTATTGCATTTATGATATAATATTCCATGCATTTCTTTCATAATCTCTAAATCCTTTTAAGTTCTGGTCAACCTAAAAAATTGATCCAGAACAAAATAAATGTAATTCTATCAAAAAAATTTTACACACGTGAGTTAGTTCAGTGTATTTTAACACTTGTTAATATTATTAGTCTTGTTAAATATCTGTGGGTATATCTATAACCTATTACACCACACTACATATCATAACCCTAGACATTTTACGTAGCCACATTCATTAAAAAAAAATAAGTGTGAGGTCGTAGTGGTAGCAAGAAAGGCCTTCTGACAATTCTCAACTACATTTTATCTCAGGAGCCTTCACAGCTGGCCTCATACAATTACATTTAGTAATATCAACATCATACAATACCATCAAACACCACTACATAAATTGGGGTCTTGTCCAGGGATAATTAGCCCAACAGTAATATTAGGATCTCCTGGTGGGAGAAATAAAAGTAGGGAAATAAATTGTAAAATTCCCTTTAAAATTAAAAGTGTCCCTGTAGATAAAAGTTGGTGAATCTTCACAGCCAGTAATAATTAATTAGTTAACTGGTTAGTTAGAATTAGTTAGACTATAGTCATAAGAAGTACTTAGTGTATTTACTGGTTAGAGATTTAGCTTGTATATTATTATATTGTCTAAAAAGTATGGCGGAGCTGGCAAAATTTAGATCAGCTGCTGTGCTCACCGCGAAGGAGATGGGAATGGATGGTCAAATTTTAATTCAATACGTAACGGCTGAATGTGATAAATATATTGAACGGGAAGAAAGGAGGTTAGCTGAAGAGAAGAGGTTAGAGGCTGATAGAGAAATTAAGAGGTTGCAGATTGAGGCTGACAAAGAGGCAAAGGCATTGGAGGCCGAAGAAAAACGACAGCAAAGGGAGGCAGAAGAGAAAAGATTGACTGCCGAAAGGGAGGCAGAAGAGAAAAGATTGACTGCCGAAAGGGAGGCAGAAGATAGAAGGTTGCAGAGGGAGCACGAATTACGACTAAGGGAGCTGGAATTACAAGGCCAGGCTCCTGAAAATGGTGCCAGCCCTTTTGCCTCAGATGCTACGCCTAGTCTGGGAGCCTCAAACTCCGCTATGGGGTTTCATTTAGACCATTTTGTTGAAAAAGACGATGACATAGAGGGGTACCTAGGACGTTTTGAGTTATTAGCTACTACATATGGGTTAGAGAGAGAGAGGTGGAGCTTAAAGCTATCACAAGGATTGAGAGGTACTTCTTATGAAGTATTTGCTAAAATGAACAGGGAAGACCAAGACAATTATGACATGTTAAAGCAGGCTTTGTTATTAAGATACGAGAAGAATGGTGAATTTTATCGTAAGAAATTTAGAAATGCCAAACTGTTGTCTGGGGAGACGTACCACCAATTCTCTGCTAGACTAGAAACCTATTTGGAGAAATGGACGGCTCTGGGGAAGACCCAAGATCTTAAAGAAATGATCATGATTGAGCAATTGAGAGAGTCCATGGCTCCAGACATGAGAAAATTTCTCATGGAACAAGGTGCAGAGAAGTTGGGGGAAATTTTAAATGTTGCTGAGAGGTATCAGGCAGCCCAGGCAGAGGTAAGTGGTGCTAAGAAGAAGCACATAGACAATTTTAAAGCTCCACAGCAATTTAATAAATTTGATAATAGAGAGCAGGGAAATAAAGGTAGGACAAACTTTGAGCGGCCAAGAAATGACTATCGCGACAGAAACTCACAGTTCAATGACCAAAAGTTCAATGAAAGAAAACCGTTGAACCAAGGAAAAAGATGGTGTAAATGGTGCAAGAAGGATAACCATAACACCGAATTTTGTAGAAGGAAACCTTCAAACATTGCTGCAATGAAGTCGGGGACGCAAAGATTAAAGGTTAATCCTAAGGGACAACAGGAACCTTATCACCCCCCAGTTTGTGAGGATGTTATTTGTAATGGGGTCACCATAAGGTGCCTTTATGATACAGGTTTGGATTATGATTCAGTTGTGAAGTCTAGCCTAGTGGACCCAAGTCAGTATACCACAGAAACAGTGGAAATACAAGGGGCGACTAAGGACATACCACTCATGACACTTCCCATCGCAAGGATAACGGTGAAAACTCGCTATGTGGAAGGAGAAATCAGAGCAGCAGTGATAGATGAACCAATCTACCCTCTGATATTGGGGTGTAGATACGTCTTCTTGGGGAACCCCGAGAAACCTGTGATCATGGCGACAGTGCAGACCAGGTCACAGAAGAAGGAGGAAGAAGGTGAACCTATAAATGCTCATCCAGAGGAGATGAGGAAGGCGCAGGCTGAGGATAGGACACTCAAGCCCTGTTTTAAAAAATTGCCCAAATGCCACACACCTCCGAGCAAGGGGGAATATTTCATGAAGAACAAACTCTTATACAGGAAGGCCGGAACTGGAACAAATGGTCACAACCAGCTGGTTCTTCCCACTTCATATAGAGATAAAGTGATGGAACTCGGGCATGCGATTCCCTTCAGTGGTCACATGGGGATCAGCGCCACAGGACAGCGTATAGCTTGTCATTACTTCTGGCCAGGGATAACGGAGGATATAAAAAGATATGTCAAATCCTGCCCAGAATGTCAAAGGGTAGCTCCAAAGCACTGGACTGCTCCTGCAACTTTAGGGGAAATGCCCATAGTGGGAACACCTTTTGAGAGGGTTGCAGTGGATATTGTAGGACCTCTCACTCGGACCAAGAGGAGGAACAGTTACATCCTTACTCTGGTGGACACTTGTTCTATGTGGGGAGAGGCGGTAGCCCTGCCATCAATTGATTCAAAACATGTAGCAGAGGCACTACTTACAATATTTACCCGATTAGGATTCCCGCATCAAATCTTGATGGATAATGGTTCTCAGTTCAAGGGGAAACTAACGGAAGAAGTTTTTAAGCTATTTAAAGCCAGGCACTTTCATTGTAGTCCGTACCATCCACAAGGGAACGGCCAGGTAGAGAGGTTCAACGGGACTCTCATTTCTATCCTGAGAAAGCTGGCACACGAAAAACCGGATCTGTGGGATCAATTCCTGCCCGCCGCATTGTTTGCGTATCGGGAGGTACCACATAGTTCAACCGGGATGGCTCCCGCAACTCTGCTATTTGGGAGGCCAATAAAAGGTCCATTAGAAGCTCTATTAAGGACCTGGACAGATGAGAAGGCGGAAGAGACTGTTACCTCATCTTATCAATATGTGAACGAACTGACCAATCGTTGAAAGCTGGATGGAAACTGGCAAATGATAATTTGAAACAAGCCAGGAAGAAACATGCAGCATATTTTAATAGGAAGGCAAAGGACAGGGAACTGGCAGTCGGAGAGAAGGTGCTGCTTCTACTACCCGGAAGCCAGAATAAATTACAAATTGGTTGGCAAGGTCCATATACGGTTCTAGAGAAGGTGTCTAGAACAAACTATAAAATTGACAAAAAGGGGAAGGAAAAAGTTTATCATGTAAACCTGTTAAAGAAGTATCTGGACAGACCACTCCAGGAAAGCACCCCCTTATTGACCTTAGCTATTGCAACCCAGATGCAAAAGGAACCACTCACCTCACATGAATACCCATTACATCCTTGTGAAACAGCAGCACAGGTAAAAGTCAGTAAGCACCTGACTAAAAACCAGAGGGAGAGAGTTCTACAGGTTCTGGAGGAACATACAGATGTATTAACAGATAAACCAGGCCATACAAATTTGCTACAGTATGACATGAAACTGGTAGACTCAAACCCAATCTGTATGAGAGCCTATTCTATTCCGTTCGCGAAGGAGAAGGCATTGAAGGAAGAAATAGAGTATTTGTTGAAGGAGGGGATTATTTCGCACAGTGAATCATCTTTTAGTTCTAGTGTCGTTTTGTTGAAAAAACCGTCTGGGGAACACAGACTGTGCATAGATTACAGGAAACTGAATGCTGTCACAGAAGGACAAGTGGATCCATTACCAGACACAAAACAGTTATTTGCCAGACTGAACAAGGCAAAATACTTTTCAAAAGTGGATCTTAGTAAAGGCTATTACCAGATCCCAGTGAAGCCTGAAGTGAGACCTTATTTGGCTTTTAGCACTTCGGATGGACATTATGAATTCAATATGCTACCATTCGGACTGAAAAATGCTCCGAGTGTGTTTTTCAAGGATGATGCGAAAATTGTTGGATCCCCTGAATAACCCATGTATCACGAATTTCATGGATGATATTCTCGTCGCCACCGAGACATTTGAAGAACACATTGAAGCTCTGGAGATGTTGTTTGATAGACTTCGGGAGGCGAACTTAACTGCTAGGCCAACAAAATGTTGTATTGGATGCAAAGAGTTGGAATTCTTGGGACACACTGTATATCAGGGTAATATGACCCCTGATCCTAAGAACTTGGAAAAACTGCAGAGAGCACCTAGGCCACAAACAAAAAAGGACGTGCGATCATTTGTGTCGTTATGCGGATTTTATCAGAAATACATCAAGAATTTTAACGCTATTTGTGCTCCTCTGACTGATCTGACTCGCAAGGGACTTCCAGATAAAATTATTTGGACTGCACAATGTGAACTAGCGTTCCAAGAGTTAAAGGAAAAACTCACTAGCAAGCCTATTCTCAAACTGCCTGATTTGACACAGGACTTTGTCTTAAGAACCGATGCAAGTAATGTAGGACTAGGAGGGGCTTTGTTGCAAAGATCATCTTCACCTGATGGGGAACTGAAACCAGTCGCTTATGCAAGCCGCAAATTGAATAAGGCGGAACAAGGATACTCCACAAGCGAAAAAGAATGTTTAGCGTTAATCTGGGCAATAAAGAAGTTTCAAATCTATCTGTATGGTAGGACATTTGTGGTGGAGACGGACCATCAGCCTCTCGTGTTCTTGTCTCAGGCTAAGCATGAAAACGCAAGATTGCTGAGGTGGTCTTTATTGCTTCAACCTTATCAGTTCAGTATCCAATATATCCCAGGCAAATTGAATGTCGGTGCAGATTTCCTCAGTCGGCACCCCTGTGATCAAAATTAGAGTAGTGGCAGACGTGAGGAGTAATTTTACCTATGTGTATCGCTGGTTTTGGAACTTGCCATAGGCATGTTTTCAAGTGGGGAGATGTGTAGTGAAATTGACAGAGATACAACGGTAAAATATCTCCAAAGATAACATTTAAGGATAAAAACATAATGCGTAGGCTGCGAATAGTACATGATCGCCTAGACCGCGGGTCATCATCCTCCATAATAATTGACTTGCTAAACAGGAGGGGAACGGCGGATCAAAAAGGAAAAAAAATATGACTGGAAAGATTGCGTGAGGCTAGAAAGGCTAAGGAGACGCAATTGGGGGGGAAACGGAGAAAAGTCACGTTTCCCAAGTTGACATAAAAAGTAAGCAACTCGACAGAAGGGACCTTAGATATAATACGCCACAGTCATTTATTGGACGCTTT